>JAHHUM010000929.1:357208-473988 GCA_036173005.1 Crenichthys baileyi
GGGTGTTACTTCATGTGATGGAGGAAGTTACAGTGGGAATATAATTTAAAAAATTAACTTCATGACTGATAATCGTGTGACCTTCATTCTGTGCTTCTCCGTACAACTTCATACAGGTTAGCTCTGAATATATACCTCATTGAAGAACAGAGAACATGACACCAACCAATCACTGTTTGTGAGCACTGAATGCCTACAGGATGAGAAACACCCACTACGGTTTAGAAACGCCCACTTTTAGTCTGCGGAGAACTCCTCGTTTTTAACGGCGTAAAACATGTCACAAAGCGGCGAAAAAAACTGTTTTGTCAGGACATTGAACGCTGTTGGGAGTAAAAAGCGGCATTCAATGACCAGTTTTTTTTGGTGTTCAGAGGGTGCTCTTAATAAAATGGCGCATTAAACGACACGTTAATGGGATTTTTGCCTGATTTTTCGGCGATTTTTGCGTGACATTTTAACCAGATGCGTGGTAAAATTGGCATTTTGTGACACTGTTGGATTTACACTCTATTAAGAGTGTAAATCTAAACAGACATTAAACATAAAACTTCAACCAAAGCTATCCGCCTGGGTCTGACAGTAGGACAAGGAGAATAAATGAACTGAGGGGACAGCATGAGCGAGCTACACGCCTGATAACACAGTCTCTTACAGCACATGAGTGTCCACTGCGAGTACAGTGGATTTTAGGAAAACACAAAAAGCCTTTCACTGACTGGGAAATGATGAAAAAGTGCAAAGAAGCTGTGGCAGAAGCACGTTTAGATGGAAAATGTAAATGCCCATTCCATGTTTATAAGCTGATTCTATGTTGTTACCAGTAATGTCCAGTAGAGGATGCTGTAGCCTAGTTCGTAACGAACTGTGACTTTAAAAAAACGGAAAAGAAGAGGGTAAAAAAGTTTTGCTAGTCTCCTGTCAGTCAGTACTTGAGGCTGAATTATCCTGCAGACTTGAGGAAGAGGAGGATGTGCTTCATCTTTGTGACTCTGAACTAGTAGGGCACGTTAGTCAGAAAACAGCTCAAGGCTCCTAGCGGCACAACACGGACTTTACCAGCATAAACACTTTGCATCCCTTGGACAGCGGAGCGAGGTACATGTTTAGAGTTGTATTACTTTGTGAAGTCTGCACTTATGTAATCTATGTTTTGTGTCAAACAAAAGCACCTAAGCAGATGTATTTTATTTTTAGTTTTAGTTTTCACGGTGTATTTTAATGCATTCCAACTAGGTTTCGGATTAAGTAAATGTGACTCTACTGCACCCGACGAAGCTCTCCGTGTGTTTTTGGTTGTGAGGGATTGCTACAGAAAAGAAGGAAAACAACTTAAGAAAAAGGTTAGGGAAATTGCCATGCCTGCGACAAGCACAACGAGGAGAGCAGAACTGTTCTACCAAGATGTAGAGACCCAGCTGGACTGTGCCATTCAAAGTGCATTCAATATTGGTACTTAAATTGGATTACACTTTTTGTCCAGCAGATAGTGTTAATTAAGTGTTAAATAAACATAAAATAAAATATTTTTGTCAGTTGATTTAAAATGCTTGTAGCCCAAAGTGTTTGACACTTTGGGGTCCACTACCTCCATTATCCAAACACTGACAAAGTGTTTGGATAATGGAGGTAGTGGACCTCCTGCTATATTAGTTGGGGACCCCTGTGCTATATGGTCCTGGCCTGCTTCCAACCTGAGTAAGCTTCACTGACAAATGCAGATTTTTCCTTACATGCAAACCAGAAAACACTCCCTTTTAAATGGGAGTAGTACAGTCTCTGGGCACTGATGCCCAAAGGCTGTGCTACTCCCCTTTAAAAGGTTGCTTAGTTTGTGGCTGCAAAGGATTTTCGAAAACAATTTTTTCTGTTTTATACTGTCGTTCGGATGCAAAAAAATCGCTATCATTGTTTTGGCACAACTGTGGCCCAAATTATGTTAATTAAAGTTGTTGCTCTGCCACCCTGGATCATTGCTGAAGAGTGTGTGCTTTGCTGCCTCCTCCCCTGCTCCACTTGTCTGCTGCTCATGTTAAGGCCACACCCGCAGCTGCAGGCACCGTCTTATCCTCTCCTCGGGTGGCTGAATGAAGGGGCAAACTCCTGTAGGTTAAACTTCTGTATTTGCTGATTTGAAAAATTCCATCAGCTTTGGTATGTTTTCAAGTAGTTCTTTCTCATGAACTCCTTCTCACGAAGCGCTTTTCTTTTTTACGCACCGCTTTCAAATTCAGGGGCCACAAATGAACACTGAATGAACTGACTGAAAACCTGACAAATGGAGTTTAAACGAAAATTCAGCATGGAAGACTCACCACCCCGCCACGTCCAATCCCTCCTCACTGGCTGCTCCAATCAACGGCAGGTCCGCACTCCTCCTCAGCCAATCATCTCCCAGGGCACCACTTTTAAAGACCCTCTGCATGGAAAACACCGCTCTTCTGCTGAGCTTCGACCCTCCTCCACCCCTTCTCCACCATGGGCTCCCAGCTCCTTCCATACCAAGGCCTACGCCACCACCAGGATTGGATCCCAGGGGGGACGACGTACCTAATCATAATCCTACTTCATCCTCAGCGTTTACGTCTTCCTCAGGGGTCTGAGCGCCAAAGAAATAATCTTTCATTAATAAATTCTTTAACCGGCTTCTTGTTGTTTCTCCGTTATGAGTCTTTCCAGGCTGAAATAACAAAACAATTTGATTTTTTTCACCTCATCATGGCCCAAATTGATAGGCCCCCTAGCCTTGTAGTCCCCTGGACTTCAGCCCAAGTGAGCCTGTCGTTACAGCGGCCCTTGCCTGTGTGTCCTAAATTGTGATTTCTTGAGTGAAAGGCCCAAGTGGTGTTGTTAGCAACTTTCAATTAATCATATTCTGTGTATTAAAACTCACATGCCACACTTGGCATTGTTGTTGGCAGGATCTTTGCAATTTCAAGGACAAGTGCTAAGGAGAAGCGAGTTTTTAGGTAAGCTATTAAAAGCTATTGGATAACAATAGTAACTCTCAATACGTGTTAGTGTGAGGCTGAAATCATGCAAGTGGTTGGCAAAAATAGCATGGCTAGCATAAAAGTAAAATCAAAGGTTCAAAAATGAGTGTAAATAACCCAAAAAACAAAACAGCCTCAGGAACCGATAATGTCTCCCCATTGTTGTGATTATGAATATTAATATACTATTTAATATTTAATATTAATACTTTAATATTTTATTAAATAATATTTTGGTCTGGTAAGGGTTGTCCTTCGAATACCAGTCCAATAAGGCGGTGGTATTAGGACAAAATTAAAAAGGGATGAGCCAAGCTCTAGCATTATCGAACAGCAAAACTCTGCACACACAGAATGAATTCAGACAATTTCTTAAAATACAAGAATTTATTAAAAAAAATAAGTCAACTCTAGTCAAACATATTTCAGTCAACAAATGCTTTACTATACAATAACAATCCAACTAAACTACCAGCAAAATAAAAGAATAAGGAAGACTAATGGGCTATGTACAATATAAACAAGTTGATCAAAGATGGTTGAAAACCATGACCGAAAGAGTGATGCAACATTACCATGCAATATTTATGTTTGAGAACCAAGGATTATCTTGAAGAATCTGGAAATAAGGTTAAGTTAGTCTTGGAACTAACTTAGACAATAAATGGTATACCTTCAAACAACCATTCACAATGCAAGGTCAGGTAAAACATTATTTTAATAAAATAATATTTTAAAGAATGATTTGCTGAATAAAACCAACCTTCTGGATGACCAATTTTCAACGGTGTTTAATTAGCTGCCTTTATTTATTCAAATAATATTTAAAGAAATATTATTAAGGAAATAGTAAAATAATATTTAAGGAAATATTTTTTTAAATAAGAACCAAATCTTTCTGGAGAAATGGAGCTTAATGGTGTTTACTTAGTTATGAAGTTTAGTAAAATAAGCTTATAGCTTATCATCAGAATCAAACAAACCTGTAAAATACCATTAATAAAAGGGTTAAAATGCATAAGCATGGATGGCGCGTTATGGCTGATCTTCTGTTTTTATAATCACCCTTTAAATAAAGTTTGTCTTAACTTAAAAAAAACAACCCACAAACACAGAACACAAACTGAGCACATATTGCAAGGTTTTCAACACAAACAAAACCAAACGTCATAAAATGAAAAATGTTTAGATTATTTAATTTTAAACCACTTCTCTCTGCCCAAAACACAACTTCTTACGTGAACCGTGCTGAGGAAAAGTTGTCCGGGGCGACAAATTGAGGAAAGCATCCACGGTGAACAAAAAGTTAACTTTCAGGTAACCTCCGTAGCTTCATAAGAAGGGTGACTGGAGGGTGTATTCCAACTACAGGGGGGATCACACTCCTCAACCTCCCTGGCAAGGCCTATGCCAGGGTATTGGAGAGGAGAGTCCGGCCGATAGTCAAACCTCGGCTTCAGGAGGAGCAGTGTGGTTTTCGTCCCAGCCGTGGAACACTGGACCAGATCTATACCCTCTACAGGGTACTCGAGGGTTCATGGGAGTTTGCCCAACCGGTCCACATGTGTTTTATGAACCTGGAGAAAGCATTCGACTGTGTCCTTAGTGGTGCTCTGTGGAGGGTGCTCTAGGAGTATGGAATTGGGGGCCTTTTACTAGGGGCCATCCGGTCTCTGTATAAGTGGAGCAGGAGTTTGGTTCGCATTGCCGGCACTTAGTCGGACCTGTTCCCGGTGCATGTTGGACTCCGGCAGGGCTGCCCTTTGTCACTGGTCCTGTTCATAACTTTTATGGACAGGATTTCTAGGCGCAGCCAAGGGCCGGTGGGGGTCTGGTTTGGGGACAAGAGGATTTCGTCTCTTCTTTTTGCAGATGACATGGTCCTGCTGGTCCCCTCTAGCCAAGACCTACAGCATGCTCTGGGGCAGTTCGCAGCCGAGTGTGAAGCGGCTGGGATGAGGATCAGTTCCTCTAAGACCAAGGCCATGGTTCAAGACCGGAAAAAAGTGGCTTGTCCTCTTCAGGTTGGAGGGGAGTTCCTGCCTCAAGTGGAGGAGTTTAAGTATCTCGGGGTCTTGTTCACGAGTGGGGGAAGAATGGAGCGGGAGATAGACAGATGGATCGGTGTGGTTGCCGCAGTAATGGGGGCGCTGTGCTGGTCCGTTGTGGTAAAGAGAGAGCTGGAGAGCTGTATACGGTCCCGGATACAGCGGAAGACGACGAGTACGAGTACGAGTGTTAAAGCACCTGAAGGACATCGCAGGCCCCCTGCTGGACCCCTGCAGGACCCCCTGCAGTTTGCCTACTGGGCAAACAGGTCGGCAGATGATGCAGTCAACTTGGGACTACACTTCATCGTACACTAGGATCCTGTTTATGGACTTCAGCTCGGCCTTCAACACTTTTAACCCAGACATCCTCCACCAGAAGTTAATCCTGCTCAAAGTCCCAGCATCCACCTGTCTGTCGATCACCAGCTTCCTGAATGACGCCAGCAGTAGGTGAGGCTGGGGAGCATCTTCTCCCGCACAAGACCCATCAGCTCTGGCACCCCCCAGGGGTGTGTTCTCTCCCCACTCCTCTTCTCCCTCTACACAAAAGACAGCACCTCAGCGGACCCATAATTGGACTGATCCAGGACAGTGATGAGTCTGCATTCAGACAGGAGGTGGATCGGCTGGTACACTGGTGTGGTCAGAACCACCTGGAACTTAACCCACTCAAGACTATAGAGATGAGGGTGGACTTTCAGTGAACACCACCCTACATACCCCCCTCACCATCCTCAACAACACTGTGTCTCCTGTGGACCACTTCTGGTTCCTAGGAATCACCATTTCTCGAAACCTGAGATCGTCCTCACACATAGACAATGTTTGGAAGAAAGCACAGCACAGACTGTAGTTCCTGAGGCAACTCAAGAAGTACAACCTTTAACAGGAGCTGCTGGTCATCTTCTACACTGCCATAATTCAGTCTGTCCTGTCTTCGTCCATCTCAGTGTTTTTTGGCTCATACATAAAAGAGGACAGGTCCAGACTGCAACGAACAATCAGGGCTGGCAGAGACAATCATCAGGGCTGACCTTCCCTCTATCCAGGACTTATACAGGTCTAGGGTCAGGAAAAGTTAAAATCTCTACAGTCATTTTTGTCATTGCAGGGCAATGACAAAAATGAGATTACCTGTTAGACCATCTGTGTTGTCTTTACCGACATCAATCCATTGAGTCACTGGCTTCGGCCAGCTTGGCAACTGAACAGCATTTGGGTGCCCAGCTTGCATTATTTGACTCTTTAATCCAATATTGTTCAGGCACAGTCAACAGGAATTCTGATGCTTTGTCAAGGCAGCATCTTGTTGGTGCACAGGATCTAGAAATTATGGTCCCTCATACATCCCTTCCTGAACCCTTGAGACAGGTTTTTCAGGGAGACCAAAGGAATGTGACTCATTTCAGTTGTTGGGCATTTGTTGGCTTCATGGCGCAGTGAGATTTTTGGCCATTAACTTCACTATGTTAAAACCTACTCACCATGGGCAAATGTGCTCTTCGTGACTGATGTGTTTAGCAAGTATACACTTGCTGTCCCGACCCGAGACCAGTGGGCTTCTACTGTACCTCAGGTCTTAGTAAATCAATGTTTACTTTGGTTTGGTATACCTGTCCAAATACACTCAGATCAGGGGCATATTTTTGAGGGTTAACTTGTTCAACAGTTGAAAAATCACACACCACACCATACCATCTAGTTGGTAGTGCATATGGTTTAACATGACTCTTCATGCTAAAGATGGTGCTGCTGATGGCAGCCTCGTAGCTTTGCTCTCTTGTTTTCTGCGTGTTTTTATGGTGCTCTGCTTTTATATAAGCGAAGGGTGGTGCAGTGATACCAAAGTGTTGAAGAAGATGAGAAGTCAGTTCTCATAAACTGTAAAACATATTATTTACCAATAGTTTTCTCCTCATTTGTATTGGTTGGTGCTTACATACCACCTCAAGGCTCCACATCAGAGGCTGAAAAACAACTTGCTGAGCTGATAAAACGTGGAGAAAAAACATCCAGGGCCTCTCCTAATTGTTCTTGGGGATTTTAACAGTGAAAACCTCTCTAATGAACTTACCAAATACAGACAGCACATTAAGTGTCCCACCAGGGATAAAAACACTTGGGACACAACTTAAAGTTGTGTAGCAATAAAGTTAAAATCCTGCAAAAACTCTTACTCCCCACTCATTAAAGCGTGGTCAAAGGGAGACAGACAAGATTCTTAAAAGCTCTATAAGTAACGTCAGTAGACAGGTTAAGCTATTGTTACAAGACAAACTTTTAAGCATTTAACAGAACTGTTTCACTGTTGATGTTTTCACCTTAAACAGCTGAAGAACTGGTGATAGAACAGTCTGCATGAGTTTAGACTGGGTTTACCCTGTGAAGATGACCAAATAAGAAACAATATTTGTCTCCCGAAACTCTGATCAAAAATGAAACATGCTGCAACATATGAATATTATGGAATTGGAGATGTTTCACTGCGGAAGCCAAGCCATGATGATTTGTGACGCTTGGCCCCTACACAGAATCGGCCTCACTATTAAGTGACACGGACCAGACCAGGGCTTGATTGCATGCTTTGCAGACTAACAAAAGACTAACTGTCCTGCTTTATGATTTCTCTTTTTTTTCAAAAGCTGCAAATTTTTCGCATTCTGCTTACCTTGTTCCAATGGAAGACACCCAAATGTGCTCTATTACAGACCAAGGAGACTTTATTAAAACCTCATGATGTAAAAATATTCTTAATGCTGCCTTTGTCTTAACTTTAAAAACACACAAACAAAGAACACAAACAGGGCACGTGTGCTGCAGATAGCCTGCTAGCACTAAGATAGCGGAGTTTCACACAAACAAACTTCATAAAATGAAAAACGTTTAGATGATTTCATCCTAAATGTTATTCTGCCCAAACTTAACCTCTGACCATGGTGAGGAAATGTTGTCCAAGAGGCGAAGTTTGAAGAAACCTCCACAGTCAACAAGTGGTTAGCTTTCAGCTAACCTCGGTAGCTTCGGGCGCTGTGGCTTGCAAGACGGCTCGTTCTGTCCGCCAACCAGCTGTTCATTACCGTAACCACGGTGATGCGGGTTGTTGTTTGTCCTCCTCTCAGGCAAGGAAAACCGATTCACTTGGCTTGTAGAGACGGCGTCTCTGCAGTGACTTCTCAGAGACCGTTGCTTCAGCAGGCCTCGAGAGAGAAAGTCTAGCCAGGCGTGTTCCTTTATTCACGTTTTTATGAATGAATACTGGGTACACAAACAGTTATTCTGTCATACTTAACTTTTGCATATGATTGGTGATTGTATGACACTCTTGGATCCAGTTTGAAGAGTTTATGTCTTTTTGCCAGCAAAAGACATTAGCATGCTTGTCCCCCCTTATCCGGTCCTTCTGGAAGGCCGTGTGGAACAGGAAGACTTGTGGGAAGGTGGGGGGTTTTATGTGGGCAGTGGCGTCACAGGAAGTCCGCAGTTATCCTGTTTTTGGCTGTGCCGGAAGAAGGTTAATGCACTTTATTTTGAAAACTCCATAAAAGTGAATACCGGAGTTTTAATGTTGAAATCCATAGCTGTAGGGTCCTAACACTAAACAAAAGGAAAAACAATTTTGTGTACAAACCACACATCTGTATTGTATCACCTGGAATAAAAAGAAACTCACTGCAGACTCACTTAGACGGTTATGCATAACAATGTTGAAAGTAAAGACTTAAATTTTACTACTTGCAAGGGCACAATTGGTAAAATAAAAAAGATAAGTGCAAATATTCGTTAAAAACAGGCTGTTCATCAATAGAGTAAGCCTCCAACCAGTTTACTTAAGTGAATATGCAACTCTGCATACTGCGAACAGTAGATTATTTTGGAAGTAGATCTTCAACCTTGGCTAATGAGAATACTTGATGGGGCAAGTTTAAAAGAAGGTGCTCTAGTTGTTTTTGTCTTACATCTGCACGGTGGCGCAGTTGGTAGCACTGTTGCCTTGCAGCAAGAAGGTCCTGGGTTCGATTCCCGGCCGGGGGTCTTTCTGCATGGAGTTTGCATGTTCTCCCCGTGCATGCTTGGGTTCTCACCGGGTACTCCGGCTTCCTCCCACAGTCCAAAGACATGCCTGTTAGGTTAATTGGTCACTCTAAATTACCCTTAGATGTATGAATGAGTGTGTGCTTGGTTGTTTGTGTGTTGCCCTGCGATGGACTGGCGACCTGTCCAGGGTTTACCCCGCCTCTCGCCCATAGACTGCTGGAGATAGGCACCAGCTCCCCCTCGACCCACTATGGAATAAGCGGTAGAAAATGATTGACTGACAGCATACTAACTGAAATTCGGAGCAGGCAGTATCCTCTGGGGTGCGACCGTACAAATTACCATCAAGTCACCACCATTCATCATCTGCGGTACATTTGGGGCAAAAGTGAAAGCGTGCCAAAAAGAAGGTGACTTGTACAGCAGCATTTGTGACTTATAGCAGCAGATTCATGCAATTGTATTCACTGATTTGTGTTTGTGTTAAGGAAAAAAGTATGCTCAAAAAAATTTTTGTGGGAAGATTTTAATACAGGTGTGTGAATTTGTTTAGCAACATTTCTTTTGGATTAATTGCAGCAAAAATGTGAATATAAGGCTACATTCCCACTGCAGGTCTTAATGCTCAAATCTGATTTTTTTCAGGAATCAGATTTTTTTGTGTGGTCATTCATATTACTATAACGTTGCGGCTCCAAAATGACCCGCATACGCAATGAAAGAACAATACGAGCATCGTCAAGCGCAGCACAAAGTAAACATGGAGAAATAGGTGTCATGGTTTAAGTGCACCCCAGAAGCCATTTACTGTCAGCGGGTGCTGTGTGGGAAACATGTAAATAAAAGGAGGGTGAAACTCTCCATTTTAGGGAGATCTGACTGCCAGTTCAGCACAACAAACTATTTGGATGCGGAGAAACACCCAGCAATGGTGGGGCAGGGATGTTAACAACTTTACAGAGACCGAGTTTATTCAGAACTTTATCATGTCGAGGGCAACTTTTAATCATATATGTCAGCGCCTCTCCTCTCAACTCCACAGGCAGAAGAGTTGATGCAATACAATGTATCGGACTGCAGCAGGGGGAGATCATCACATGCTCGGTATCCTCAATAACATTTTAAAGTCCTCTGTTTGAATAGTTGTATATAAATTTTACAATACAAACTACTTCTCACATCAAGATGGTTCCTATGAGCCTTTCAGTTAATTTTTCAGTTGAATAAATTTTTATATCTGTTTATTAATGAGATCTAATGTCTTGCTGTGTCTTCACTGTACAGTACTATTTTAGCCCCCCGTCTGTTTTGCTAACTGCTACCGCTTCCTTCTGGGTGGCGCAAAATTTTGACGAATGCAACGGAAAGTGTTGCCAAAGTCACATCTAATGCGCCTTGGTTGTTCCCACTGGAGTCACATTCCAAAAGATCAAATGCAAGTCGGATTCAGGACCACATATGAATGTGGCTCAAATGTGACTTGAAAAAGTCAGATATGGGCCAATTATGAGCATTCACACTAGTTCTAAAAAGTCTGACCTGGTTATTAGACCCCCAAAAAATCTGATTTGGGCCAAATTTGCCTGCAGTGTGAATGGGGGCTAAGAGATTTTGATGTGTGAGTCACAATACAATTTGTGTACTTGTACTTAACAATCTGAAGTTGTAACTATTATTTTATAGTTGTGAAAGACAGAAAAAAAATTCTTATATGACAAAACTCCTATATTTCTCTTTGTGACTTCAAATTCGGAGTTACAACGCACAAATAGTTTTGCCCAAGATTTACCTTCATACAATAGCCGTAGTTGTGGGGGCTGAGAGCGAAGCCTAGAGAGGGCTAATTTTCGTCTGAGGAAAAACAAATGTAACTTTCCTTCGCTATAAGTTTGGATAAAGGTTTAGCTCTAACCACTCAGTGACAGTTATAGAAACGTTTAAAGAGAAGCTAACAACAGAGATGTGGAGACAGCAGGTCAAACAGTGGCCGAGTGCAACAGAGGGAGAGATTTCCGAAACGGCTAAAAAAGAGGACAAAGAATATGAGCTGCGTCACAAGATCCTGGAGGCTGATTTCAATCCCAAAGTTCTGCTGCACAGATTAGGTTTGTATGTTTTCATGTCAACTTCAGTTTAGGAACGTTTTACTGTTACTAATGGATTATCCTTTTAAAGCCCAAATGTAAATCTTAGACATTAAACTGTAAACGCGTCATCATTTTATTCCGAGGGTACCGCACCCTGCTGGCGGTCAGACGCCTCGGAGCCCCACCGGTACTTGGTCCCTATGAAGCGATCACACACTCTGTCTAAAGACTCTTAAAGGAACGACTCTAAACCAGTTTCTAACTTGTAGCTCTTTTTATTCTAAATTAAGGCAGAGGAATGATTACAGAGATCAGCGCTGAGGCTCCCGTCTCGGACCCCGTCTGTTAGAGCATGACGAAGAGCCCGATAGCGATAGAAGGTCACATACGGTTTTTATATCTGGCACTCCAATGCAATGGATGTGTTCTCCCTCAGTGGTTATCAGTAGACTATGTGTCACCATTGTGGTGTCTATCTGTTAGATTGTGTAGTAGCGGGTGTCCATCCTTAATCTAAGTGTGCTGTAGCTTTCTAAACAAACCAGTAATACCAGCTGCTCCACTATCTACCCCAGTGCCCCAGCTTCAGGTCATTTATGACAATCCTTGGGTCATCTGTCCTTGTACTCTATGTCTATGAGCATTCTTATCCTATTGTAACAGAAGGGAAACATTAGAACTTATACTTTATTTTACTATTCCTAACAACCCCCCTGATGAGGTGTCATTTAAAGGCACCTCACTAATTTTAGATCAGTTAACCCCCTAGGCACTGGGTAGTGGACCACCTGCAACTGGGTACCCACCCCCCGAAACAATTATTCAACCCTGTATGTGTGTGTTAAACCTATTTATGACCAGGGAATCTCCTTCCAGCTGTCACGTGGTTCCTCCCCCCCACTAGAAGGAACGCCATCTCTCCGGTAGACCCCTGGTTTTGTCTAAGCAACAGTTGATAAACCTAGTGGAGACAAGTCTAACCCCACCAAACCTGTATGTGTTGATTTAGAGAAAATAGAGAAAGGACAACAGCCTGAAGCACAGTAGAAAATTCTGTCTAACATCATGTGAATCAGTTAATGTAGACCCTAAGCGTTGATTGTCTTCATCCATCTTCTCTGCCCCCTGAGCGACATCCCTAAGCGTCCTTTTGCCAGGTTCAGCTACCTGAAAAGGTGAGTCTTAACATGGAATATAGAATCATATGTTCATACCAGGCAGATTACGCCCAATTGTTGGTAATTATCAACAGCTATTATTATCATCATTAAAGCAGGCCACAGGGTTTAATCAAATGGATCTTAGCCAAAAATTTTTCATCATTATCAAAAACAATGTCCCCTTTTTAGCACAATTAGAAAACTTTTCACTTTAAAGCTGTCTCCATTTTTCCCAAAACCATGTCCTAAAAATCCACCTATGGAGAGGTGAACACATAACAAAAAAATAACATTTAGGCTCCTATTAATACTTTCATTCATGACTTGGTTTAATTTCGTTTAATCAAATTGTCATTAACTTTATCTGATTATCTGATACATCATTCATACCATTAAATGAAATATTCTGATCCTTTTAATATCAATATTATTATTAAGTCACAGAAATCACTGTAAAAGATATCAGGTCAGACGGCGGGCCCCCTTTCCCTTATGGGTTTATCCTCTGTCAATCCAGTGAGCCTGATCACGGCCCCCTCTTTTTTAAACCCCTTGTTTTGAGGGGCCCCGACCCCTTAACCATCAGCTTGACAGGCGGTCGGCACTCACAGTCCCCCTAGCCCCATGGTTGTAGTTATTCCCCTAAGGATGAGAGCCTAAACAGTGTCATCCTCTTGTATCAGTTTATCTTTGACTATGTGTTGCATCTTATGTGAAATCAAAGTTGTGTAAGCTGTAGCAGTGAGCGGGGGGGCAGATGAGCAACAAGGGCAGAATTTTTAATTAAGGCAGAAAAGGATAATTAAAAAAAGGGTTGAGGGGGGGAAAAAACCCATAGAACAGACACATGCTGATGTGTGTCTAAAATTAAATGAAAAAAACATTGCAAATGAAAATAATACCTTTAAAAATTTTAAAAACAACAAAAATAATAAAAAGCTACAAGCACAGCGGAAATGAGCAGCACAATGTGTATCAGTATATTGTAGACCCTGAATCGTAAACCCTTTTAAATTATCTATTGCAGTGTTTGGGGTCCTCCCCTCCTCTTAGCACAATATCAAAATTTCTCCAGCACTTTGGTTTGGTTCCATGAGATCCACATCATCCCCTTGTGCTTAAAATTCAGGGACAACATCAGTGTGGCCTCGGCACCACATCCATTTGATTTTTGGGTAATCTTAAACCCGGTATCACTGGAACCAATCACACGATCAATACACCTGAGGATGAGAGCTGGAATACACGTTGCACAACAGCAAACACAACCTGCGATCACCACAACAGTCAATGAAGTGAATATACTCACCAGTAGGTTTCCCCATTTTCCAACCACGTCTCAAACATTTTTTTTTTTTGTAAATTGTTCACCGATTCCTGAGTGTGCGATTTTAATTCAATGGATAAAGATTGCGATTCATTTAGGACCTTCGTTAGAGATCCAACAGGTGCTGTAATTGTTGGGAATAAAAGAACAACAAACCTCTCCACAAACACCCACAACCTTTTTTTGCTAGGATCATATCCAAAGCTATTCTATTTTGACAATAAATAATTTAACATCCTGTTTACACAGCCTTCAGCTGTCTCTCCTGTTTTGCCGGTGTCATTTAAAAAGATTAGAACCGATTCAAAAGGGAAAGCAGTTTGTATTCTAGCAGATATATCAATTAAAAAAACACATTTTCTGAAAGGTTCCCCCCTGACGAAGTAGGTCAATCGGTGTCAGGGGATCCGGATGGAGATGGTAACCAGGGAAACTCTTCCTGCAGTCAATAGGTCGTCACCCCCAAATAATTATTCCCCTAAATCAGTTCTGTTCAGCAGCAAGTGAAAGTTCAAAAGGTCTTCTATCAGTTAATTTACAATCTAAATTGCAAACAACATTATCTATAAAAAATAACTCAGAGCACATGGGAATTATAATTTCTATTCATGAAGTTATTTTAATTGATCAAAAAGTTGAACATCATTAAACCCTTCATGCAATTTTATTCCACAATTCCACATTCACAGAATAAAAATTTGTTTTTTTGTTTTTTCACATAGTTTTACTTTATAAATCCTTCTGGTTTCCACTAGGTCTGTTTTGAATGCTTCAAGTCTTTTTTATTCACCCAAGAACTCAATAAAGGTGGTCTTAGTGAGGTCCCCCCTTTAAAAGGTGTTGTTTGTCCGGTCCTTCAGTCTGGAGAAGTGTCATTTATCATTGTCGGGTCAGTGAGGTTATAAGTCAGTCAGAACCTTGGTCTTTTGATCTCGGGTCGTTTTGGCATTGCTCTGTGCACATAGTTTTTATAGATCCAGCCTTTTAAGTCAGCAAACCCCTTCACACAGTGTGAGTTTATTTCTGCAGTAGGTTAAGCTGTTAGTATCTCATGTTGAATGACATATACTGGAGAGGATCTCTGATTAAATAAACCTTGTTAGAGCTTAATCCGGTTGTTTTTTGTCTGCAGACTTTAGCCAATTTTTTTATTTATAACATGGTTCTGTTAGCTCTCCATACTAACCCATGAGATGCTGGTTTTAAAAAACCCCTCAATTAACGTTTTACTCCTTCATCTTTTCAATTTTCCCCGGATCTTTATTGGGAAAATGAGTGCCATCGTCAGATTCCATGAATTCAGGCACTCCCCATGGTGTGATTTCCTGGTCTTTCCCTTTTTGAAGGGAAACCTTTTCCGTCGTTTTGTTCTGCTCCTATGTTTAGTAAAAATAATTATTTTGCTTCCATGGAGCACTGTGGACTGGAACGCTGCCCAGTCCTGCTTTTAATGAAGCCTTTTGATTAAACTGATTGCAGATTTAGACGGGTTGCACAAAATATGTTGTAACATTTTTCAAATTATCCTTCAACTTGTGACTTTTGAGAAATGGGACCTGTTGCTTTGAACCCGCACAGTGACTTTTTGTGTTTTCCCTACTTCCCCCTGTTGAGAGAAAAGGTTATCATATCTAAGGTTTTTTCTTCAGAGAATCACATAACTTCTGTGGGGGCCAGTTTTGGCCCACGGGCCTTATTTTCCACATGGAGGGGTAGAGTTACAATCTTTATCAAGGCTCTCAGCAGAGCGGCTTCTGCTGTGTGCAGAAGTTTATCTTTTTTTTCAGGCAGCTGCATGTCTGTGCCCCAAGTTTTTGCTGCAGTCATTTCACAGAGCTGAGGAGAGAATTTAACTTCTCTCAAAAGGGAAAAATCAAAAATGCACACAATCTGGGTCAAATATGGAATTATTTCCCTGTGCTTTTAACAGACCTCAGCATTATGGCTATGTTAGTTAAAGGCTGCTCTTGCTGTTCTCTGTTCTTTAGTTTTCAGTCTAGTCTGACTCCATGCTTGAGTAAAAGGGGTTTTTTCGTGAGTTTTAACAGAAAGCAGGGGAGGCACACACTGAGTTATAAAATATTTTTTTTTTTCCTGTTTTTATGAATCCCAGTGCCACGGCTGCTGTTGGCAGAGTGGGGAAAATTATTTTCCTATAAAATCTCCATGAATTTTCCAAAAAATTCCCACAACTTGCATGTATTTGCACCAGCTTTAAGAGTCCAATTGTTGTTTTTTGGTTTTCAGCTGGATTTATGATTTTGTGTTTGCTTTTTCCCGCAGTGCCCCCAAAAGGACGCTGGGGGATAAAGGCTTTTCTCTCATTAATACTCACTCAGTTTCTCATGGGGCCGCCCCCATGACTTTTTTATTCACAACACTCAGTTCTGGCCCAACCGGGGACGTATGACACGCTATGTTCCGAGCTCCCGGTCCAATTGAAAGCGCTCTAATCGCTTCCCAAACACCAAACACATTCACCCCATGAGGATGGACTCAGCGTGCAGTCCTTTTTATCACCGCTAGGTTTCCAGACTACACACTTCCTCAATCCACTGATCTCTTTTCCCCACAGTACAAAAAGTTTATGTAAAAACATTAATCATATTTTACAATAAACTGTTTACCCAGCGCGCCTGTTAAAAAACAGGTGGGGACTTTTTTGTATAACTTTGTACGCATGTTACAAGTGTCAAGATCATTGAGTCATCTTCTCCCTTTTAAACCCAAAAATCATATTTTTATTGTAACCCGTTAGTTGCTACTTTATTGTCCGTTAACTAGTAGCCCCAAAGTTAGATTTGTTCAAAAAACCTTTTTTTCCATAACATTTTTTAAATCATCCCCCAAAAAAAAGATTTTGATCATTTTCCCGAAGGTGTCCAGTGTTTGGACAACCTACCTCTCACGCGCGTTGATAATTTGATTATTTCTACCTAAATTAGACCTTTAGGGTCCTTCCCTGTAACCTCTACCCCCAATAGTAGATCAAAGTTATTTGCATATTCTGTACAACCTTAATCATACCATTATTTAGTTATCCATTCCAGTTAAACATTTGATCACAATAAACAGTCCTTTTTTCCCCAATATATCCATTTCCATTTATCCATCCTATGATTATTATTTATTTTTGTTTTCTCTGAAGTCTAAAGGTTAGTCAGACAAACATTTGAGACAAACATTAAAACAGAGTATTGTAGAAAGCCCTTCCCCCAGAAGTTTGGCTTGGAATAACTGATACAAGTTTGTTTAGAAACTATAGCCTTGTTTCCGTATCAAATTCCGGAGGCGCAAACCAGCAATCCTGACCAGTGTTCCCGCAGTTTCAACAATTTTGTTGACTTTCTTGAAATTATACTGCTTGTCTGTGAACACATAAAAAATATCTCATGAAGCCCTGTATTTCATTCCCGGGTACACAGTAGAAGGGCGTTTGAAACCTTCTATAATTGCGGAACAACAAAGTAGCAGTAGGCTACTGTGAAAAACTCATCGATGTCAGAATAGAATACCTTTATTGTCATTGCATTGTTCAAGCTACAGTACAATAAAACCTGTTTAAGCAGCTCATTTATTTAACAATTATTTAACCATTTAAAAACAGTAGAACAATGTGTGGCAGTTTTAGCAGGAATCAGTTTAGCAGCCTTTTGCATAACAAAAAAAAAAACAAAAAACGCTTGAATTAAAACTTTTTGAAGGAGAACGGAAAATGAATCATTTAAACAGTCTGTAACCGTGTAAAACAGCAGAAGCTAGGCTGAATAGCAGCCTGTTTGTGTATGAAGTTGCTTTGTAACTCTTCCCAGCTGGACTGTTTCTGACCGGCCTACGTGCTCGCTTTTACCATAACAAGATCATTAATCTTTCCTCACGCCAAGAACATTTCCTTATCTAAACATGTTCCTGGACAGACCTTGCATGCTGCTCAGAATCACTCTTACCTTTATTCCAGAACAATTTATACCAAATTCACTTTCAAATAAAAACAACAGTAACATTTTAATCTACTGGGATTTCTCGCTAACTGTTATCTGTTTGTGGCTGCTAAAAGTGAATATAAAGCGTTTAGTAGGTCTGCAGTGAATAACTGCAAGCAGAAAAAAAAAAAAACGGAATATTTTTCGCTGGAAATTTGTGACATTTTAAGTTATTGATCCCATTAATTATGAACTATTTTTGCCACAGTTCTGTAAGAAAACTATTTTAATGCAGTAATGATGATCAGATCACTTAAAATTTTACATGTACATAAAAACAAAACATTTCCCTATGTCTTTTAATGTAAACTAATCCTGCACCGTGCAAACAGAAAAGGCTTGATTTTTCTGGTCAGCAACTTGTAACATCAGTTTAGGTTCTAAAAAGTAATTGAAAAGTTACTTTGATAGTGCAGTAATTGAGTTACTAACTAAGTTACTTTTTTGGAAAGTAACTATAACTAGTTACTTTTTTTAAAGTAACGTTCTCAACACTGGATTAGACAGTCAAGGTATCAGTTTGAACTTTTGGACTGATTATCAGTTTTTTAATTCTAATAAACAGATTTTTTATTAAAAACATGTTGTCTGTAGTTATCTGAGTATACCTGATGATAATACAAGAAAAATAAGGTGTGTTAGTCAGTGTTTAGTAGTTATTGTTATTGAATCATGAAGTTGTAAAGCAACAACTCTGGCCAGATGCAGGTTGGTAAAAAATTAAATGTAAAATAATTATTTAAACTACATCTGCATATAAATCCAGCACAACTTGGAAGGAGTTCATCTTCTGCATAACTCTAAAGCTGCACATTATCTATTACCTATCAGTTGAAACAAAAAAATATATATATTATTTTTTAAACGGATTAAAGGAGTAATGCCATCTGCTGGAATGAATGTGTATTGCAGTTTTCTGGGCTGATTTAAATCAATGGTCCATGGCAATGGAAAAAGAATGTACACTATTCCTGGGATTCCTATTACCAGGGTAAAACAAATCCTGGGGCTTTAAATCCTGGGACTATCAATGGAAAGGGGGCATATATGAGCATGCTGACTAGACAAGAGATTTAAACGACTTGCTGCCATTGTCCAAATCTGAGCTTGTCCTCAATCTTGTCGATGGAGTCAGTGTTTATATCGGTTAAGAATTTAGGAATGGCACGTCTTTAAGGGCTCGTGGACAATCCACCATTGGGTGGGTGCAAGACCGCTGAATTTTTCATCTTAATGAGAAGACTGCCATCATTTTAACTGGTACATAAACAACACGCCTTGACCTCACAGTTCCCACTTCTGTGTGGTGCTGCTTGTTTGTTTGCTTTTGACTAACATATGATGGTGTCTTTTGGATAAATTTGTTCCAAACAAATAATTTTTAAGCCTGGCATCCACTCTGAATTTATGTTGGAAATATTTAGGGGCATCTCGGTTATTTATCTAAATATTGGAGGCTTTTCACTATCCATATGTCTAGCTCTCCCTCATCATACATGAGTGGAATTTAATTTATCTTAATATTGTAACTTTCATCTAAATTCCAGACAAATTTACTCCTCCTGAGACCCTTCTTGTGAAGGGTAACCACGACCTCGTTCTGCCAGTCCAGAGGCACTGTTCCCAACCGCCATGCAATGTTGAAGAGGCGTGTCAGCCACGACAGCCCCACAACATGCAGAGACTTGAGGTACTCTGGATGGATCTCATCCACCTCGTCTCACCCTTCTACATTACTTGTGGCTGACTAACTGGAGCCCTGCTACATCATGCAAACAGAAAAGCCTTACCACCACTGAGCTTTTTGACCACCTCAGTGACTTCAGTCTCTGTGATGAATGAGTCTAACTTCGAGTCCCCAGTCTCTGCCTCCACCTGGAAGGCATGGCGGCAGGATTGAGGAGATCCTCAAAGTACTCCTTCCACTGTCCAATAGTGTCCCCCATCAAGGTCAGCAGCTTCCAAAGACATGACTACAAAGTTGATCATCGACCTCCTACCTAGGTCAAGTACACTGATGAACACCCTTATGCTTGAACATGGTATTTGTTATACGACGACTGGCACAGAAGTCCAATAGTAAATCGCCTCTCTGATTCAGATCAGGAAGGCCATTTCTCCCAATCACAGCTGTCCATGTGTCACTGTCGTTTCCCATGTGAGCGTTAAAGCCCCCCATTAGAACGAAAGGAGTTCCCAATAACGGCACTGCCCAGCATCCCCGACGGAACACCAAGAGCCCTGGTACTCCGCACCACTGCTCGGCCCATTGGTCGAAACAACAGTCAGAGACATCTTCCCAACCCGAAGGTGCAGGGATGCAACCCTCTCATCCAATGGGGTAAACCCCAACACGAGATACCTGAGCTTGTGGGCGAGAAGCAAAACCACCCACCACCCACCTCTCCCAACAGGGCCACTCCAAAGTAGAGTCCAACCTCTCGAAGGGAGCTGGGTTCCATAACCGTGACATTCCACATTCCTAGAGCCAGTTTAAGCATTTGAGATCAGGTCATTGGTCTCAGTCTTCTCTTGCTGCCCGATCCTCTTAGCAACGGTACCTCATGGTTCTCCCTGCAAGTGGTAAGTCCACTGGAGCATGGCCTCGCGTCTGTCATTCGGCCTGGCCCAGGTCCTGCGAGGAGTTTTTTTTCCTGTCAAATGATTTATCTTTTCTTATCTTTATTTACACATAATAATTTTACTTTATTTACACTGCACAAGAATTGTAAAAGATAAGACTTTTAAAAAAAGTGGTCAGACATTATTGCATTAATAAATAGCATATTTTTCAAAAGGGGGAAAATTTAGGGGGCTAATTAAAGTAGTTGGAAATTTGTTTCACCAAAAAAACTACTAAACTAAAGTTACCCCCCCAAGTGTCTTATCAATTTTTTTTTGTAAAGTATAGGCCTGGTGTTTGATGACATTTTTAACAGATGACCTTTTCCCTTTTTCCTGACTTCTTTTTTAAGAATAAATCAGAGGGTTATCGTTCTTTTTTTAGGAACGTTTCAACACATAATTCCCCAAAAACCCTCCTGAATCTTTCCTCTAGTGTTCCCTTTTTTTTCCTTTTTTTCTGTGCTGATATTAAACTTAAATCAGTAATTTGCACCACATTAATGTGCCGTTTTTTGTTTTTATTTCTAGCATCTTTAGCTTTCCCTTCAATAATACAGCCGGGGAGTTGCTGTAGATAGCGCTGCATAACCTGGAGTCTGTTAATAACAGAATTTTCCACTGTTCTGATTAAGATAAATTTGGAATGTACGTCCCCTGTTTTTGTGAAGTGCCTTGAGACGACATGTGTTGTGAATTGGCGCTATATAAATAAACTGAATTGAATTGTAAATTTAACCTGTGTTGTAGTAATTTTTTTCAGCAGTTCTGGGGGGGTGTTTTGCGTTTTTTTTGTGATGGTGTGATGTTAATAATACATTTATTTTAAAACAGGGACAATATACAGTATACATTAAAAACCACAAGAGGAGAGAGATGCACTGTATCAGTTTTGCTCTAAGTACTAATTTCCACCTATAGTCCCTGACCCAGCTGGTACAAAAAAACAAAAAAATAAATAAATACATTAAAAAAACAACATCAAATATACAAGACTACATACACATATACAGCATGTGTACCTACATGTAGCAAGTAATTGTACAGCTCCTGTGATGGATAATGTTCAGTATTTGGAGTTGAGTTAAGTTTATGTTCACGACCTCCAGTCTCCTGATTTCTATCCAGGATCTCCCATCCATGTTGCCACTTTAACTAGCACATCCTTTCTAAGCATTGTAGAAGTGAGTTTCTACACGTAGTAAAGTCTAGTACGTCAGTCCAGTTTAGTATTTTACCTTTTCATAGTATTTTACCTTTTCCTCTGGCTTTCTCATCGACCTTACTGAAGAACCCCTCGTCTTTCCTCATTGCTGTTAGCATGGACTTTCTTTAACCATCCATATGTTTTTACCTTAGCATCTAAATATATCTTTATTACGAAGCAACTCAGTCCAAGCAATACTTGTAACTTGCATAATGTGTTTCAATGTTTCTTACAGATTTTGAGCAGATGCTGATGGTTAAAAAAGAAGCTCTCGTAGACCACAGACCTTTTGTGCTAAGCTGCATGACCCAAGCCACCGCACATTAAAGGAAACCAGGAGGGAGTCTGCACAAGCCTGGGGAGAGGAGCTCAATGGGAAGGAGGAGATTGATAACCATCAGGTTTCCAGTCACTGCTAATCCCATAAAGGGTGAGGATGGAGTCTCCTCTACTCCCACAGCTTTATCAAGACCAAGTTAAAATCAGAGAGCTTCCAGAAGAGAACAATGAAGGAAAAGAATCCATTAGGATACAAGATCATGAAGATGGTTCTTTTCCTCTGATTCCAAAGACCCTGAAAAGATGAAGAGGACATTGAAATAAACAACCCGTCTTGCTGAAAAACCTGTCAGAATCTGGACTGAAAACTATGGACACGGACAAAGACTCAAAGGAGAGCAGAGCTCCTCCGTCAGATGGAAAAAAAACAATTTTTCCCCTTTTCGTTTGCGAAAAATTAGCTCACCATCGCTCTCTTCAAAAGACAAGACAGATTCAAAACGGGGTTTCAAGCTCTCTGGTTAATGGGATATGTTGTAGGAGAAGAAAAAAGTGGCTCACAAAAAAAGTCCAGAAGGAGTGAAGTTTAGCGGTGCCTGTGGAAAACATTTACCAAAAAAAAAATTAAATATACACATGAGAATCCCAACAGGAGAGAAAACTTTCTTTTGTTATCTTTTGTGGACATAGATGTAGTCGAGCAAACATTTAAACAAGCACATGAGAATCCACACAGGAGAAAACCTTTCTGTTGTGATCTTTGGGGGAAAAAGTTTTCCCAAAAAAAGGGGTTTTTTAAACTCCGCACATGAGAATCCCCAGGACAAAAACCTTTCTTGTTGTGATCATTGGGGACAAAGATTTAGTCTTAAACCAAATTTAAACAGGCACAGCGCGAATCCACAAAGGACAAACCCCTTTTCTGTTTTTTGTTTTTTTTGTGGACATAGTTTTTAGTCGAGAAAAACTTTTTAAACGGCACATAAAAAATCCAAAAGGGAGAGAAACCCTTTTTTTTTTTTTTGGTGATCTTTGTGGACACAGGTATTTAGTCGAAAAAAGAACATTTAAAAAGCACACATGAGAATCCACACAGGCGAGAAACCTTTTAGTTGTGATCTTTGTGATCAAAGTTTTACCCAACAAGCGGTTTAAATTTTGCAGGGGAAATCCACACCGGGAAACAAAGCCTTTTTTATTTTGGTCTTTGGTGGGCAAAGATTCAGCTATCAATCAAGTTTGAAAAAATCATATGAGAACCCCACACTAAAGGGTAGGTGGCTTAGATATGAATACTCACTTTAAAACTGCACAGATGAAATTTTTTTTGGAAACATTAAATGCATTGTCATTAGAGGCAACCAATCCTTTCACTTTTTGGTTTTAAGCATTTCTCTGGTGGTTTTTTTTTCATATTTTTAATCGTAACATTTTTATAAAAATAACATTTTAAAAAATACAAAAATGTTTAGTTGCATAATTGTTATGTTCTTTGATAGGCAAGTTTTAATTACTGTAATTTTGTTCTTTCTCTCCTGTAGCTGCATGAGAAACATTAATGCTCGAGAGTGTAGTGACAGCTAGGACTCCTCTCAGTTTTGTTTAAGGTCTCCCTTTTTAAAGCCGCACTATTGAACGGTGCCTTGCACAAGTTCCACACATAAACGTTCTGCAAATGTTTATGTATAAAACAACTCTATATTTGTTAGGTACATGTGTGTACCAAACCGACCGGCCAAATCTTGTTTCTTTTTTTTTTCCAAATTCGGTGGCTCACAATAATGTAGAAACATGGATCTTGTCTAACGTCTGGAGCGATGGCCTTGCAGACGTCTATCACTCAATGTTTGACCTCTCTTTTCTGATTAAGTAGTCCATGCAGACGTAGTTTCCACCTCCTGTTATAAAGCTCCATCTTATTTATCTTGTTTTCTAAGGTCATTATGACTTTTTGAAATCATCACTAAAATCTTTAATGACTGCAACATTCTTTTACATATCTTGGATTTCTTTGAAAAAGAATTTTGGACTCTTCTTGAGATCCTCAATGGTGTCAGCATTTCGTTTGATCATTGCAGTGAGGTTTTCAAAACTTTCTTTTATTTTTTTCAGCAATAAGCCACACAATATTATCTTGTAGTTTAGAGCGTGTCTGCTCTATTTTCCCCTTCTGGAACAGGGGTACATGAAGCCGAATCAGGGAGCAGAGTTGTCCGGAGCGTAAATAGCATTAGAGATATATAAATAATAATGCGCATCTCATTTTTCACAATGTCCAAGGTGAGATCTGTACCCTGGCATGGTTTATCCGGACCCTGGAGTGAATCAATTGCGGTATGACTTCTTGCCGGCACAGAGGTGCAGGCACACAGTTACATTTGAATACCAGAGTAGCAACAAACACCGTGTGAGTTTCTTCTCTCTCTGTTTTTTCTTCTCTCTTTTTTTACGTCTCCTGTCCGGCAGAGTGGCACCCAAAGTGTTGTAATTCCTCCAGTCTGTTAGCAGCGTCCCATAAGAGGTATGACTCCGATCGTCTGCCTGCTGAGTTCGCCATTAGTTTTTAGTGGGGAAAAGCCATGTATATTGGAGCTACGCAGGCTAATGCTAACTAACTAGTAGGCAGAGGTTGACCCCTGAAGACACAGCCGCTCCTCATTTGCACAATGAAGCAGAAATGCATACAGAAATGTAAAAAGGAGAGACGGAACTGTAAAAAGGGCTAGGTTGCTCTGTGAGGGACCTGTCATTCGATCTTTGGTCATGCAGAGTTCTGCTCCGGCGAGAAGCGTTCAAAATTTAGCCAAAATATTACCTTCCCAATGGATCTGCACTCACTTGGCTCTTAGTAGGCGGGGCTAAAATGATGTAATCAATTAACCGTGTCAACATGTTCAGCTTTGATGAGTGGTGATGTATACTTCATTTGAAATGGATCCGATGATGTATGAGGTAGATAGACCACTTGAAATGTATAGGGGGCGCTTTTTCTTTTTGCTGTCGGTGGAGGAGGATGCTTTTCTCTGTCTCACGCGCCCTCCCATATCTACCCTGCTTCAGCTCTGTGTCTTGTCTTTCATTTTGGAGCCTGTTTTTGCATATCTTCCAAAATTCTGAGTTATGGATTTAGTCAACTGGTCTCTTAATGCAATTGATCAAATTTTCTCGACAAGAAAACGGGGTGAATGGGAACCCTCTTGTCCAGACGGGACATGTTTTTCCGGATACATGATGGACTCCTGGCAGAAGTGGAGGATTGTGTGTCTGTTGATATTGTCAGTTGAGGATGTCGAAGATGTGTACACAATTGGATATTTGATAACAGGATTTCTGCTTTTTGGAGTTGGCGGTTACCTGGCATATCGAGAAATTCGAAAAACGTCGGCAGCTGTTCTGGCCATTGTAAGGCTGCCTGGCATGTATGATGGGATCTGCAGGATCAACACTCAGACTGAGATGTTACGTGAGCTGAATCGCAAACTGGATGTGATCCTTACACATGATCGCAATATATATGTACATTTAAAAAACAAATTCTTTATTATTGAGAGCAAAGTGTACCGGAGTCAAATTCCTTGTTTGTCTGTACAAATTTGGCAATAAAGTTGAGTCTGATTCTGATTCTAACTGGTGGCCTCCTACTACAATTTCTGACCTATGATGCTTTCTCGGGTTCGCTAGTTATTACAGGCGCTTTGTGGAGGGCCAATTTGGCCGCTCCTCTGCGAAGGCTGCTTGCAGAGCTGGGGGGCACCAGGTCGGAGCGACGGCCAGGCCACTGTGTCATCGAGAACTGGACAGACTAATGCCATAGCAGTTTTGAAGCACTAAAATCCAAACTGACAACTGCACCGGTGTTGGGTTATGCACATTTGACATCCCTTCATTTTGGAGGTTGTTTCAAGTAATGGTGGTTTGGAGGATGAGCTCTTACAAGAGCAGGAAGGTAAGGTGAGGCCTATTGCTTATGCAAGCCATGGCTTGAGACCCACAGAGGGCAATGTGTTCAATTATAGCTCCATGATGTTGGCGTGTTGTGGTGCTCTCTGCCGCCATTGGGTGGTCTCTTTCAGCAGAGTGGAACATCTAAACATCAGACGGTCCTCTCTTCGCATTTTTTCACCATCATTCATCGACGCCAGATTCACTGAGATCCTGGCTAGTGAAACAGAGTCGACGGTGGCTGTGTACTCCCTTGCCTTCGTTTCACCTGGCAAATGTACGTTCCCTGGCCAATAAGTTGGACGAACACTTCTTTTCACCTGTAAAAACTCGGACCTCCATGGATCTGCCATCCTATGCTTTACCGAAACTGGGCTCGGCTAGAACACCCCGACTGCGCGTTTCTGATACCGCGCTTTCAGCTGTTAAGAGCAGACTGCAAAGCAGAATCTGCTTTTATATAAGCGAAGGTTGGAGCAGTGATACCAAAATGTTGAAGAAGATGAGAAGTCAGTTCTCATAAACTCTACTCGTACTTGTAATCTTCCGCTTTATCCCGGATGGCCGAGCACCTAACCCTATCTCTAAGGGATTGCCCGGCCACCCTACGGAGGAAGCTCATTTCAGACGCTTGTATCCGGGATCTCGTTCTTTCGGTCATGACCCAAAGTTCATGGCCATAGGTGAGGGTAGGAACATAGACCGACCGTTAAATCGAGAGCTTTGCTTTTCGGCTCAGCTCTCTCTTCACCACAACGAACCGGCACAGTGCCCCCATTACAGCGGCAGCCGCACCGATCCGTCTGTCGATCTCCCGCTCCATTCTTCCCTCACTCGTGAACAAGACCCCGAGATACTTGAACTCCTCCACTTGAGGCAGGAACTCCCCTCCAACCTGAAGAAGACAAGCCACCCTTTTCTGGTCGAGTACCATGGCCTCTGACTTGGCCTCTCACACTCGGCTGCGAACCGCCTCAGCGCATGCTGTAGGTCTTGGCTAGAGGGGCCAGCAGGGCCACGTCATCTGCAAAAAGAAGAGACGAAATCCACTCAAACCAGTCCCCAAACCAGTCCCCAAACCAGACCCCCTCCGGCCCTTGGCTGCGTCTAGAAATCCTGTCCATAAAAGTTATGAACAGGACCGGTGACAAAGGGCAGCCCTGCCGGAGTCCAACATGCACCGGGAACAGGTCCGACTAAGTGCCGGCAATGCGGACCAAACTCCTGCTCCGCTTGTACAGTGACCGGATGGCCCCTAATAAAGGGCCCCCGATTCCATACTCCTGGAGCACCCCCCACAGGGCACCATGAGGGACACAGTCGAATGCCTCCTCCAGGTCCACAAAACACATATGGACCGGTTGGGCAAACTCCCATGAACCCTCGAGTACCCTGTAGAGGGTATAGAGCTGGTCCAGTGTTCCACGCCCGGGACGAAAACCACACTGTTCCTCCTGAAGCTGAGGTTCGACTATCGGACGAACTCTCCTCTCCAATACCCTGGCGTAGGCCTTACCAGGGAGGTTGAGGAGTGTGATCCCCCTGTAGTTGGAACATACCCTCCGGTCACCCTTCTTATGAAGGGGGACCACCACCCCAGTCTGCTAGTCCAGAGGCACCATCCCCGACCGCCACACAATGTTAAAGATGCGTGTCAACCATGACAGCCTTACAACATCCAGAGACTTGAGGTACTCAGGGCGGATCTCATCCACCCGCCTTGCCATGGCAGAGTTTTTTAACCACCTCTTCAGACTTGACTTCAGCCTGGGTGATGAAAGAGTCTAACCCTGAGTCCCCAGCCTCTGTTTCCACCAGGAAATGCGTGATGGCAGAATTGAGGAGATCCTCGAGGTACTCCTTCCACCGCCCGATAATGTCCCCAGTCGAGGTCAACAGCCTCCCACCCCCACTGTGAACAGTGTTGGCGAAGCACTGCTTCCCCCTCCTGAGGCGCCGGACGGTTTGCCAGAATCACTTCGAGGCCAACCGGTAGTCCTTCTCCATGGCCTCACCAAACTCCTCCCAGGCCCGGGTTTTTGCTTCTGCCACAGCCCGGGCCACGGCACGCTTGGCCTTACAGTACCCGTCAGCTGCCTCAGGAGTCCCTCAAGCCAACCACAGCCGATAGGACTCCTTCTTCAGCTTGACAGCGTCCCCCACCGGGTTCGGGGATTGCCGCCACGACAGGCACCGCAGACCTTACGGCCGCAGCTACAGGCAGCAGCATCGACAATAAAGGCGGAGAACATGGTCCACTCGGACATTGTCTCCAACATCCCGCGGAATCTAGTCAAAGCTCTCTTGAAGGTGGGAGATGAATATATTCCAGGCCGAGGACTCTGCCAGAGGTTCGCAGCAGACCCTCACTATGCGCTTGGGCCTGCCATGTCTGTCCGGCTTTCTCCTCTTCCAGCGGATCCAACTCACCACCAAGTGGTGGTCAGTGGACAGCTCAACCTCTCTCTTCACCCGAGTGTCCAAAACATGCGGCCGAAGGTCTTTAAGTTGTGTAGCAATAAAGTTAAAAACCTGCAAAAACTCTTTCTCCCCACTCATTAAAGCATGTTCAAAGGGGGATGGACGAGATTCTTAAAAGCTGTATAAATAATGTCAGTAGACAGGCTATTGTTACAAGACAAACTTTTAAGCATTTAACAGAACTGTTTCACTGTTGATGTTTTCACCTTAAACAGCTGAAGAACTGGTGATAGAACAGTCTGCGTGAGTTTAGACTGGGTTTACCCTGTGAAGATGACCAAATAAGAAACAATACTGGGTCAGAAATAAATTATTAATTAAATGCAAGAAACTTCATAACTATCTTTGTTCTTTCTATTACACTGTTATTTTTGTTATAATTTCAGTTCATTGAGAATCCTGAATTATTAATGCAAACATTGTGAATTTGAGCTTAGCTTTACTGTTAATTTGTAGTACTTTGTTTTAAATAGAAAAAAGTTTTTGTCTCCCGAAACTCTGATCAAAAATGAAACATGCTGCAACATATGAATATTATGGAATTGGAGATGTTTCACTGCGGAAGCCAAGCGATGATGATTTGTGACGCTTGGCCCCTACACAGAATTGGGCTCACTATTAAGTGACACGGACCAGACCAGGGCTTGATTGCATCCTTTGCAGACTAACAAAAGACTAACTGTCCTGCTTTATGATTTCTCTTTTTTTCAAAAGCTGCTAAGTTTTCGCATTCTGCTCACCTTGTTCCAATGGAAGACACCCAAATGTGCTCTATTACAGACCAAGGAGACTTTATTAAAACCTCATGATGTAAAAATATTCTTAATGCTGCCTCCTGATTTAGCTAATTGAAATTACAGATGGCCAGAGCAGATCTCTCCTTATATTGTGTAGGAAAAGTCCCATTTAATCATGTTTGTTTCTCTTATGGGCCCCAGGGGTACCTCCTACAGTTCAGTGTTGTTCTAGCACTGCAATTTGCTCATAAGGAAAGTATATTATGGTAAATTGATTTAAGTCACTTGAAGGGAGAGCTTGTTGAACTGTGAGGGAGTTATATCAATCCAACACTGAAAAACAATTAACCTAGATAACCCACAAAGTAAATAAAGTGATATTTTCCAAGCAATTTTAAGTTGCTGAATGAACTAAATACTATTTTAGGTATGGTTTACATTTTGTTTATAGGAAGCTCGAACGAAGTTACCTTTACAAAAAAAAGAGTATAAAGTGAGTTAACATAAATAAACATACCTTGGCATCTCAAGCAAAGGAAATGTAATTGAAATGGCTGACTCTTTACATAAATGTTGATGTGTATGTACTCAGTAAGGTCAATGTCTATTCATTTTTTCCCAATTAGTTAAAAAAGCTGGTTAGCTTTCACACTATTTTTGAGAAAGATCTGAGACAAATGACCTTTTACAAATGATTCATCAGTTACCATATCTCAATTATGATAATGTTGAGTTACCCATAATACAAATGTATTACAATGTATTACATTGGAACATTGAGAAACATTCCAGAACCAAGCAGCTTATCTTCAGGAATTCCCGTCAGCTACTGAAAGATATCTGAACGAACAATGATTCATGCACAAATCATGCAAAGATTAAACAACATTTTAATTTCTTATTGGATGATGCCCATAGAAAATGTTAATTAAAAAGTAGATATTTATACAGTGCATTCTGAGGTTATTATGCACATTGATCATTGTATCCTATGTGGTACAGAAAGGGACATTTAGAAAAATGTGAACATTCTTATGATAAAGGTTATTCAACTGCAACCAGCAGAAGACAGAATTTGGCTTAATTGTATGTGTCGCATGACAGGAAGCCTAAAATAGGTCAAGGACAAGTATTCGCTTATATAGTTCATCTCACCAGGAATGTAATAGGAGAACTATGAGAGAATATGGTGACTTATGTGTTAACACTGATCCCAACAGACTCTGTGGGAAGTTTTCCATCCGCTATATTAGCTGGAAATGTTAGCGTTGAGCTGTTGCTTTAATGCTCGGGTTATGTGATTTTACTTCAAATCTAAACTTTAAAGGGATGTTTCCTGAATTATTATCCTCTGAAGCCCAGCAATTCAGGATATGGTTTTTGGATTGGATCCCAGAATGCAGACAGGCAGGAAGTAGCACAAATAGCAGAAGAGTTTTGATTAATGAAAGTGACAACTTACGGCCAGGCTTGAAGTGGCAGAAGCAGACATAGGCAGGCTTGGCATATCATGAACAAAAAGTATTCACATGTGAATGAGTGTTATTTAATGACACCGACTAGTATATATAGAAAATGCAGGTGGAATGAAGAAGCTGATTTAGTGGCAGAGAGCAGGAACCAAACGATGACTGAAAACAAAACAGAAATACAATGACACAACCAAAGGAGAACGTCTTATAGAGATAATACAACTAAAATGCACCATGAACAGAATACAGAAATGGACCTAATGCCATTCACCACTACAGCACCACCTGGAGATTATAAGCAACAATAATCAGAGGCAAGACCCAAACAACTACAAATCATGACAGGTATATTCAATTATATGGGGAGAAACTTTCCATTTGGAAAATATTGGAACTTGTAATAATGGACAACTAGAACAGGAAAGCAATGTGAAAAAATAATTACAATACATATATTTGAATTAAATTACAAAACAATACCACTGAAAGGTTTTTACAGTGTGAGAAGTACAAGAACTCATAGTTTAGTTTTCAAAAATAATGAAGGTTGGGGATGTACAGTTACTGACCATATTTGTAAGATAAAACGGGTTTTTTGTTTTTTTTTAGAAAGGACTTTTAAAAAAGAATTAATAGAGAGAGGATTATATCAGGAAACAGCAATATTACCATTTAAGGCAAAATATATTTTTGACATCTCTTTCGTAAAAAGAGACAATACATTGACAATTCATTATTTATCTTCTGTCTTTATAAATTCCAGCCGTTGGACAGACAAAGCCAAACTATCACATTCCTTACATGGAGCACAAGTTTGCAGAGCACAAGAGAAGTAGAGAGGAGAAACGCAGCTGTCTGGACTTGTAAAGCTCTAAAGTTTGTCTGAAGAAGTTACAATTTTGGGCTTTATGAGGAAGCTTTTGTCTCATCTATGGCAAAAACAAGGACAAGGACTTTAAAGGGCAAAACAATGGACTGCTGACCACGGTGAAGTTCGTTTTAAGGTAGATATTAGAGATTCATGCTCCACAGGTTCAGAAAGTTTCCTCCCGTTTGATCTAATATACACAGTCTGATTACAAGCAGCTGTTCTCTGCCTGCTCCCTCCTCCTAAAGACACTGGTTCTCTTAAGGACCGTCAATACAATTTCCGTACCAAACACCCTGTTTCATGGCGGTATTGTTTTGTGTGTTTTGGGGGAAATGTTGGCGCGTCTGAACAGCTGATTCAGATTGGGGAGGAGCTCCTGCCTCAAGTGGAGGAGTTCAAGTATCTCTGGGTCTTGTTCACGAGTGAAGGGAGAATGGAGCGGGAGATTGACAGACGGATCGGTGCAGCCGCAACAGTAATGAGGACGCCATGCTGCTCTGCTGTGGTGATGGGAGCGCTGAGCCGAAAACATAGCTCTCGATTTACCGATCAGTCTACGTTCCTACCCTCACCTATGGGCATGACTGAAAGAACAAGATTCTGGATACAAGTGGCTAAAATTAGCTTCCTCCACAGGGTTGCCGGGCACTCCCTTAGAGATAGGGTGAGAAGCTTAGCCGTCCGGGAGGAGTTCGGAGTAGAGCCGCTGCTCCTCCACATTGAGAGGAGTCAGTTGAGGTGGGTCAGGCATCTGAATCACATGCCTCCTGGACTTCTCTCCCGGGTGGTGTTCAAGGCACATCACACCGGGAGGAGGCCCAGGGGATGGCGCAGGACACGCTGGAGAGACTATGTCTTTCGGTTGGCCTGAGAACGCCGTGGGCTCCCCATGAAGGAACTGGAGGAGGTATCTGGGGAGAGGGAAGTCTGGCCATCTCTACAAAGTCTGCTGCCCCTGCAACCCAGTTTTAGATAAAGCGGGAGACAACGAGCCACCAGCCAGATTTAGGATGTTATTAAAAACTATTTCTACTCAAGAGAAAAGGGCAAAACAATTACACAAAGACAAGCAAATATCGGTTACAATTAACCCACATATAACACAGATTCAGCATTTAGACAAACAGTTGTATGTGTGTGCATGTGTGCGCGTGTGTCTTTCGTGTTTTTATCGTTTTGTTTTACGCAGAGACAAATGAATTTCCTCTCCGATCGATCAGTCAGTCAATCCAAGAAGTCACGTAATTCTAGAAAAAACAAATCTGATTGATACAAGGAAGGAAGACTCACATACTGGGAGCTGAGGCTGGAGATGGGGTGTCAGCCTTTGGTGGAGAATTGAGAGGAACAGCACAAACTCCTGTTTTCATCAAACAGTAGTCAGTATTAGCCCAAGCACACACAAAAACTTTAAGGAGTTGTATTGTTGAACTGATTCTGAAAAAGACTTAGGATAAAAGATCGGCTTTTTATCCCTTGGCTACCTGTACCATACCATTTGATCTTTACGTCAAAGGTGGACAGTTATTTATGAGAACCGGCTATTTATTTTCTGAAAGGCAAAGGGTCAACATATGTTGTAGAAGGCAGTGGCACAAAATATTTGTAAAAAAATGGTAAAAAGACAAATTGTTCCCTCTCAGAGCCCTAACCCTAACCCCCTTCATTCACAACACTGAATACATCATCACCAAAGTCCAAAGAATCCCAACATTTTACACAAAAAAGGGTGTATACATACAAAGTCACATCATTGGTGTGTATGTGAAAATTCCAACCAATCTACTCTTATCTTCTAACTTACACAAAAGTGTCTTGCACTCTGGACTATACTGCAAGCTGACCTGAGAAGCTGCAGGATGTAATATTTATTCCCACAGCTCAACTGTTTCTGAACAGGCCTACGTGCTCATTTGAAATAACTCCATTAGTCTTTCCACATGCCAAGAACATTTCCTTATCTAAACTGCTCTTGAACTGGGCTTGTGTGCTATTTGGGAGTTAACCCTTTCTTCTACCACACATACTTGACTTTAAAAATAGAACAGTGCAGTGTATGGAAAGTGATGGGTAGGGTGAGGTAGAAGTAGTTCCAAATCCCCACCATTTCCTCCACCTCCTGTATGTTGTGTTTCACCTGAGCCGGCAAACCCAATGTAAGGAATATTAATCTGACAATATTATTTAATACTTAATATTAATATTTTAATATTTTATCAAATAATATTTCGGTCTGTTAAGGGTTGTCCTGTGAATACCAGCCCAGTAAGGCGATGGTATTAGGACACAATAGAAAGGTGTGAGATGAGCTCTGACATTATTGAACAGCATAAACTCTGTACACACATGAAATGAATTCACACAATTTCTTAAAATAAAAGAATTTATTAACAAAAATAAGTCAACTCAAAGTCAAACATATTTCAATCAACAAACTCTTTACTATGCTAAAACAATCCAAATAAACTACCAAGCATAATTAAAGAATAAGGAAGACTAATGGGCTATGTACAATATAAACAAGTTGATTAAAGATGATTGAAAATCATGACCAAAAGAGTGATGCAAGATTACCATGCAATGTTTATGTTTGAGAACCAAGGATTATCTTGAAGAATCTGGAAATTAAGTTAAGTTAGTCTGGAACCAACTTAGGCAGTAATTAGCAAACGTTTAGACGACCATTCACAATGCAAGATCAGATCAAATATTATTTTAATGAAATAATTAATTGAAATAATATTTAAAGAAATCTTATTAAAGGAGTATTTGGAAAAGAGCCAAATCTTTCTGGAGAAATGGGCTTAATGGTGTTTACTTCGTTTTCAAATTTAGTAAAATGATGTTTAGGGACTATTATTCACCAGCTTGAAAACTAACAACATTTCTGTTAAATACTCTTTAGTAGCAAGCACGTGTTCTTAAGCTGTTAGTAGTTAAGTTAACAAAGGAGGCTGATAGCTTAGCTTAGCACCAGAATCAAACACATACCTTTTAAAATACCAGGGTCAATAAAAGGGTTAAAATGCATAAACGCTGACGGCGCGTTATGATCAACCTTCTGTTTAAAATCACCCTTTAAATAAAGTTTGTCTTAACTTTAAAAACACACAAACAAAGAACACAAACAGGGCACGTGTGCTGCAGATAGCCTGCTAGCACTAAGATAGCAGAGTTTCACACAAACAAACTTCATAAAATGAAAAACGTTTAGATCATTTCATCCTAAATGTTATTCTGCCCAAACCTAACCTCTGACCATGGTGAGGAAATGTTGTCCAAGGGGCGAAGTTTGAAGAAACGTCCACAGTCAACAAGTGGTTAGCTTTCAGCTAACCTCGGTAGCTTCGGGCGCTGTGGCTTGCAAGATGGCTCGTTCTGTCCGCCAACCAGCTGTTCATTACCGTAACCACGGTGATGCGGGCCGTTGTTTGTCCTCCTCTCAGGCAAGGAAAACAGATTCACTCGGCTTGTAGAGACGGCGTCTCTGCAGTGACTTCTCTGAGACCATTGCTTCAGCAGGCCTCAAGAGAGAAAGTCAAGCCAGGCGTGTTCCTTAATTCACATTTTTATGAATGAATACTGGGTACACAAACAGTTATTCAGTCATACTTAACTTTTGCATATGATCGGTGATCGTACGACACTTTTGGATCCAGTTTGAAGAGTTTATGTCTTTTTGCCAGCAAAAGACATTAGCGCGCTTGTCCCCCCTATCCGGTCCTTCTAGAAGGCCGTGTGGAAGAGGAAGACTTGTGGGAAGGTGGGGGGTTTTATGTGGGCAGTGGCGTCACAGGAAGTCCGCAGTTATCCTGTTTTTGGCTGTGCCGGAAGAAGGTTAATGCACTTTATTTTGAAAACTCCAGAGAAGTGAATACCAGAGTTTTAATGTTGAAATCCATGGCTGTAGGGTCCTACCACTAAACAAAGGAAAAACAATTATTCTTTTTGTATACAAACCACACATCTGTATTGTATCACCTGGAATAAAAAGAAACTCACTGCAGACTCACTTAGACGGTTATGCATAACAATGTTGAAAGTAAAGACTTAAATTTTACTGCTTGCATGGGCACAATTGTTAAAATAAAAAAGATAAGTGCAAATATTCGTTAAAAACAGGCTGCTCATCAATAGAGTAAGCCTCCAACCAGTTTACTTAAGTGAATATGCAACTCTGCATACTGCGAACAGTAGATTATTTTGGAAGTAGATCTTCAACCTTGGCTAATGAGAATAATTGATGGGGCAAGTTTAAAAGAAGGCGCTCTAGTTATTTTTGTCTAACATCAGTGACAGAGGTTGAACATTTAATGTTGCTGGCTGTACTTGACAATGATTTAAAATTTTATCTTATATTTTTGTTTCAGTGGGTTCACAAACAGGGTTTCCTTTTTCATTAATATGCTCTGAATGGCTGACGTTCAGCTGCAGACTCCTGACAAGACTCTTGAGTACCCATAGTCCTCGACAGGGTGGTATTTGTATTTCCAGTTGGTGCATACTAACTGAAAATCGGAGCAGGCAGCATCCTCTGGGGTGCGGCCATACAAATTACCGTCAAGTCACCACCATCCACCGTCTGCGGTACATTTGGGGCAAAAGTGAAAGCTCGCCAAAAAGAAGGTGACTTGTACAGCAGCATTTGTGACTTATAGCAGCAGATTCATGCAGTTGTATTCACTGATTTGTGTTTGTGTTAAGGAAAAAAATATGCTCAAAAAATTGTTTGTGGGAAGATTTTAATACAGGTGTGTGAATTTGTTTAGCAACATTTGTTTTGGATTAATTGCAGCAAAAATGTGAATATAAAGCTACATTCCCACTGCAGGTCTTAATGCTCAAACCTGTTTTTTTTCAGGAATCTGATTTTTTTTGTGTGGTCATTCATATTACTATAATGTTGCGGCTCCAAAGTGACCCGCACACGCAATGAAAGAACAATACGAGCATCGTCAAGCGCAGCACAAAGTAAACATGGAGAAATAGGTGTTATGGTTTAAGTGCACCACAGAAGCCATTTACTGTCAGCGGGTGCTGTGTGGGAAACGTAAATAAAAGGAGGGTGAAACTCTCCAATTTTAGGGAGATCTGACTGCCAGTTCAGCACAACAAACTATTTGGATGCGGAGAAACACCCAGCAATGGTGGGGCAGGGATGTAAAAACTTTACAGAGACCGAGTTTATTCAGAACTTTATCATGTCGAGGGCAACTTTTAATCATATATGTCAGCGCCTCTCCTCTCAACTCCACAGGCAGAAGAGTTGATGCAATACAATATATCGGACTGCAGCAGGGGCAGATCATCACATGCTCGGTATCCTCAGTAACATTTTAAAGTCCTCTGTTTGAACAGTTGTATATAAATTTTACAAATCAAACTACTTCTCACATCAAGATGGTTCCTATGAGCCTTTCAGTTAATTTTTCAGTTGAACAAATTTTTATCTCTGTTTATTAATGAGCTCTAATGTCTTGCTGTCTCTTCACTGTACAGTACTATTTTAGCCCCCCGTCTGTTTTGCTAACTGCTACCGTTTCCTTCTGGGTGGTGCAAAATTTTGACAAATGCAACAGAAAGTGATGCCAAAGTCACATCTAATGCGCCTTGGTTGTTCCCACTGGAGTCACATTCCAAAAGATCAAATACGAGTCGGATTCAGGACCACATATGAATGTGGCTCAAATGTGACTTGAAAAAGTCAGATATGGGCCAATTATGAGCATTCACACTAGTTCTAAAAAGTCTGACCTGGTTATTACACCCCCAAAAAATCTGATTTGGGCCAAATTTGCCTGCAGTGTGAATGGGGGCTAAGAGATTTTGACGTGTGAGTCACAATACAATTTTGTGTACTTGTACTTAACCAATCTGAAGTTGTAACTATTATTTATAGTTTTGAAAGACAGAAAAAAAATTCTTATATGGACAAAACTCCTATATTTCTCTTTTTGACTTCAAAATTCGAAGTTACAACCAAATAGTTTTGCCCAAGATTACCTTCATAAAATAGCCGTAGTTGTGGGGGCTGAGAGCGAAGCCTAGAGAGGGCTAATTTCCGTCTGAGAAAAACAAATGTAACTTTCCTTCGCTAAAAGTTTGGATAAAGGTTTAGCTCTAACCACTCAGTGACAGTTATAGAAACGTTTAAAGAGGAGCTAACAACAGAGATGTGGAGACAGCAGGTCAAAACAGTGGCCGAGTGCAACAGAGGGAGAGATTTCCGAAACGGCAAAAAAAGGAGGACAAAGAATATGAGCTGCGTCACAAGATCCTGGAGGCTGATTTAAAAACCCCAAAGTTCTGCTGCCCAGATTAGGTTTGTATGTTTTTCATGTCAACTTCAGTTTAGGAACGTTTTACTGTTACCAATGGATTATCATTTTAAAGCCCAAATGTAAATCTTAGACATTAAACTGTAAACGCGTCATCATTCTGTAAAAAAAACTGGCTTGACCGCATTGTAGAAAGCCCTTCCCCCTGAAGTTTGGCTTGGAATAACTGATACAAGTTTGTTTAGAAACTATAGCCTTGTTTTCGTATAAAAGAAACACAAAAATCTCTGTCAGGTAAGCCAAATTGTTTTGTATATAATGACAGAGGTTTCAAAAGAAGTTATTACTCGTCTTCATATGAGGCTTTTAAACACATTGGGTCCGTATCAAATTCCGGAGGCACAAACCAGCGATCCGGACCAGTGTTCCCGCAGTTTCAATAATTTTGTTACTGCATGTCTGTGAACACATAAAAAATATCTCACGAAGCCCTGTATTTCATTCACGGGTACACAGTAGAAGGGCGTTTGAAACATTCAATAATTGCTGAACAACAAAGTAGCAGTACTGTGAAAAACTCGTCCCTGTCAGAATAGAATACCTTTATTGTCATTGCATTGTTCAAGCTACAGTACAATAAAACCTGTTTAAGCAGCTCATTTATTTAAAATATTTTAAAACCATTTAAAAACAATTCAATTCAATTCAGTTTATTTTTTAATAGCCCCCAATTCACAACACGTTGTCTCAAAGGCACTTCACAAAGTCAGGTACATACATTCCAATTAATCTTAATCATTGAACACTGCAGTCAATTTTTTTATTTATTCAAATTGGAAAATAGTTTTTCTATCTAAGGAAAAACCCAGCAGATTGCATCCAGTCAGTGACTTGCAGTATTCACTCCCCCCGGATCAGCATGTAGAGACAGGGGACAGTCACTGGCGTTGACTTTGCAGCAATCCCTCATACTGAGCATGCATTTTAGCGACAGTGGAGAGGAAAAACTCCCCCTTTTTAACAGGAAGAAAACCTCCAGCAGAACCCAGGCTCAGTGTAGGGGGCCCATCTGCCACGACCGATGGGGGTTAGAGAGAACAGAGCAGAGACACAAAGAGAACAAAGAAAAGCACTGATTCCAGGAGTACTTTCTAGGGAAGGGGAAAATAAATGTCAATGGATGTAGCTCCTTTAGTCGTTTCCCCTAGAAAGAAGGGAACAGATAAACTCTGAGCCAGTTTTCAAGTTTAGAGTCTGAAGAGAGCAAGAGAGTTAGTCCAGTAAAAGCTCAGTCAGTAGCTATGTCTGGGGAGAGAGAAAGGGTTAAACACTGAAAGACAGGGCCCCATGTGGATCATGGGCAGAGGGTGAGCACCAAGCTTTTTGGGCCAGCAGAAGCTTGGAGATTCCCCTTCCAGAAAGGTGTTACAGGTAGACACAGAGTCAGGCCAGGTGTAGCTTCTAGGAGAAAAAAAGAGAGAGAACAAAGTTAAAAGCTGAGATAACAGCAAATAATACCAAAAATTTGGGTAGTAGCGTGGGAAAGTAGCGAAGAGGTGAAAAGGGTCATTATGTCCTCCAGCAGCCTAAGCCTATAGCAGCATAACTACAGAGATAGCTCAGGATAACCTAAGCCACTCTAACTTTAAGCTTTATCAAAAAGGAAAGTTTTAAACCTAGCCTTAAAAGTAGACAGTTTTGTCCATCTAGAGCCCACTGATGGCCATTGTTATACTAAAAACCACAACGATTGGGATACCTCGCTCTGTCAGATTGACCATAACCATTGGAAAAGAGAGGGGGTCATACAGGTAGCAGAAATGGAGGGTGTTTTGCACCTCAACCGTAACTGAGCCGGGTTTAGGCTAAAAACCTGACTCCCCCTTACTCCATCCAACAAGGGGGGGGAAAGACGGAGTAAAATAAGGAAGATACTCAGGATAACCTAAGCCACTCTAACTATAAGCTTTACAAAAAAGGAAAGTTTTAAGCCTAGCCCCTAAAAGTAGACAGGGTGTCCGCCTCACAGACTAACACTGGGGCTGGTTCCCACGGAGAGGACCCTGATAACTAAAAAGGATCTGCCTCCCATTCTACTTCTACAGACTCTAGGAACCACCAGTAAACCTGCAGTCTGAGAACGAAGTGCTCTGTTAGGAACGTATGGAAAAATCAGATCTCTGATGTATGATGGAGCTAAATCATTAAGGGCTTTATATGTGAGGAGGAGAATTTTTAAATTCTATTCTGGATTTTAACAGGGGGCCAATGAAGGGGAAGCTAAAATGGGGAAAAATGATCTCTCTTTTTTAAATTTTCATCAGAACTCTTGCTGCAGCATTTTGAATCAGCTGAAGGCTTTTAACTGCATTTGGGACATCCTGATAGTAAAAATTAAAATATCCAGCCTTGAAGTAACAAATGCATGGACTAGTTTTTCAGCGTCACTCCTGGACAGGATATTTCTAATTTTGGCAAGTTCCGGAGATGAAAAAAGGAAATCCAAAAACCCCTGTTTAATATGGGATTTAAAAATGACATGTCCTGGTCAAAAAAAACCCCCAAAAGTTTTTTACTTTATTATCGGAGGTCAATTTAATGCCATCCAGGTTTAAGTGTTGACTAAGCAGTTTTTTTTTAAAGACTCGGTCCAAAGACGACAACTTCTGTCTTGTCTGAATTTAAAAGCAAAATTTAAAGTCATCCAATTTTTATGTCTTCAAGACATGCTTGTAGTCTATTTTAACTGGTTGGGCTCATCAGGATTTATGGATAAGTAAAGCTGAGTACATCAGCGTAACAGTGAAAATTTATTCTATGCTGCCTGATAATTTTTTACCTATTGGAAGCATATATATAGTAAAGAGAATTGGCCCAAGTACTGAACCCTGTGGTACTCCACAATTAACCCTGGAGTTTTAAAGATGATTTATTCCCCAAAAAAAACAAACTGGAATCTGTCAAAAAATAAGATTTTAAAAAACCTAGCGCTGTTCCCCTGATCCCTACAGCATATCCCAGCCTTTCTAGGAGAATATTATGATTGACTGTATCAAATGCAGCACTGGAATCTAACAGAAACCCTACAGACACAAGCCCATTATCTGAGGGGAAAAGAATATCATTAGTGACTTTCAGCAGAGCTGTTTCAGTGCTATGATGAGCTCTGAAACCTGACTGAAAGTCTTCAAACAGGTCATTGCTGTGTAAATGCTCACACATTTGATTAAAACTATTTTTCTCAAGAATTTTAGATAAGAAAATGGAAGATTGGATATCGGTCTGTAATTTATTAAGTCATCTCGATCAAGCGAAAATTTCTTAACAAAGGTTTTAATTACAGCTACCTTAAAAGCTTGTGGTACATACCCATTTACTAAAGATAAATTAATCATATCTAAATGGGGCTTATAATCAGGGGAACACTTCCTTAAATAATTTGGTTTTGGGGATGGGTCTAAAACTAAAGTTGCGGTTTAGATGAAGCTAATATTTCTGATAACTCAGGAAGCTCCACAGGATCAAAACAGTCCAAACACAGATCAGGTTCTACAGTTATTTCCAATGGTGTCTCACTTGTTGAGGATGAAGTAATCATCTCTGGGGATTGTGTCAAAATTTTTTTTTTAATAGAATCAATTTTATTTTGGAAGAATCCCATAAAGTCATGACTGCTGAGAGCTAAGGGAATGGAGGGCTCAACAGAGCTATGACTCTGTGTAAGTTTAGCAACTGTACAAAAGGAAACCTAGGATTTTTTTTTGTTCTCTTCTACTAATGATGAAAAATAAGCTGTTCTAGCTTGGTGAAGTGTCTTTTTATAAAAACAGTAGGCTATTTTTCCAGATTAAGTAGGAATCCTCTAGGTGTGTAGAGCGCCATTTTCCCTCCAATTTTCTAACATTGTGCTTTAAAAGTACGCAACTTTGAATTAACCAGGGAGCCTGCCTCCTATGAATATTACCTTTTTTTCAAGGGGGCTGCATTGTCTAATGCTCCCCAATGATGAAGTAACACTATGAACAAGAGAATCAATTTGTAAAGGGGGGAAACAAATTATTGCCCTCCACTGTTTTTTTCTGTGATAATAGGGGAAATTTAAAAGTGGGAACAGATTCTTTAAAGGTTGTTACAGCATTGTCTGATAATGATCTACTATAATGAAATTTTTTTCAGGTGTGGAGTACTCTGTTAAATTAAAACTCAAAGGGTTATTAAAAAATGGTCAGACAGCACAGGGGTTTGAGAAAATATTGTTATGTCTTTACACTCAATGTCAGCACAAGGTCCAGAGAATGAAGAAAAACGTGGGTAGGTTTTTTAAAAGTTTGAGTAAAGCCAATTGATTCTTAAGATACCATTAAAAGGCTATATTTAAGCTATCACTTTCAGTGTCAACATGAATGTTAAATCCCCCCCTATAATAAAAAATTTTTTATTTTTAATACTAAGTCAGATAAAAAGGTCTTAAAACTGATCTAAAAATTGAGAGTAAGGGCTGGTGGACGGGCAAAAAAAAAAAACAGAAGGGTTTTAGTGCTGTGCCATTTGGATGAGGAAAACTAGGATTAAATATTCAAAAAATTGTAGCTATTGATTGGTCTGGGACTAATCAATAAATCGGACTGAAATATGGTTGCTACTCCTCCTCCTTGCCCAGTATTTCGAGGAATGTGAAAATTTAAATAATTAGTAGGAGTTGACTCATTTATAGTAACATAATCCTCTTGCTGCAGCCAGGTTTCTGTGAGGCAAAATAAATCAATCTGATTGTCACAAATCAGGTCACTAACTAACAATGTCTTTGAAGACAGAGATCTTATGTTCAGTAAGCCACATTTAATTGTTTTATTTTTATTTTTGGTCTGAGTTGTGTTTATTTTTATTAGATTTTCCTGATTTCCTCTTTTTAGATAATTTTTTAATCTATTCAATTTTGGCCGTGGGCGAGACACTATCTTAGGGTAATGGGTGGGTAGCAGTACAGAAGCTGCAGAGAGGAGTGTTAAACTATGACCCTGCTTCCTGGTCTGAACCCTGGGTTGTTAGAGGTTTGGAGAACTAATAAATTCGGCCAGATTCCTAGAAAGAAGAGCTGCTCCATCCAAAGTGGGATGGATGCCGTCTCTCCGGATCAGACCAGGTTTTCCCCAAAATGTTTGCCAATTATCAATGTAGCCCACATCGTTTTCTGGACACCACCTAGACAACCTGCGGTTGAATGACAGCATGCGGCTAAACATGTCATCACTGGTCAGATCAGGGAGGGGACCGGAGAAAATTACGGAGTCCGACATTGTTTTGGCAAACTTACACACCGAAGCAACACTAACTTTGGTGACGTCCGATTGACGTAACCGGGTGTCATTACCGCCAGCGTGAATTAGAATCTTACTATATTTACGCTTATCCTTAGCCAGCAGTTTCAGGTATGATTTGATATCGCCCGTTCGGCCCCTGGCAGACATTTGACTATGGTCGCTGGTGTCTCTAATGCCACGTTTCTGACTATGGAGCTGCCAATTACCAGAGTTGGCTTCTCAGCGGGTGTGTCGCTGAGCGGGGAAAATCTGTTAGAAACGCAGACGGGTTGGTGGTGACCTGTGGGCTGAGATCTAGGACTATGCTTCCTACGTACCGTCACCCAGCCGGCCTGAGGCCGCGGCTGCGCGGGCTCTGCTGGAGTACTGGTACGGGGAGCTACCCTCGGGCCGGGCCGGGCCTCCAAATCCGACAACCTCGCCTCAAAAGCTACAAAAATGCTACATTTATTACACGTACCATTATCACTAAAGGAGGCAGAGGAGTAACTGAACATCTGACAGAGAGAGCAGGAAAGAGGAGAAGACTCGGAGAGAGAAACAGCAGAACGGGTAGCCATGGTGGAGCTAAAGCTAACGCTAAGCTAGCAACCCCTTACCACTACTAGAAAAAACCGTGTAAAACACGGAGAGTCCCCAAACGTTAAATACAGCAACAGAAAGTATGTGTTTTAACGTGCTTATGTATTATAACAAGTAAGAGATATCACAGTAGAGAGAAATCAGATCAAACGAGAGAGCCTTCACACACCAAACAATCCACCAAGTGCAAAACAGGAAGTGACGAATACACCTTACCACGCCTCCTCCAATAAGAAATCCTGCTTGCAAAAACAGTAGAACAATGTGTGGCAGTTTTAGCAAGAATCAGTTTAGCAGCCTTTTGCATAACAAGATCATTAATCTTTCCTCACGCCAAGAACATTTTCTTATCTAAAAATGTTCCTGGACAGACCTTGCATGCTGCTCAGAATCACTCTTAACTTCTTTCCAGAACAATTTATACCAAATTCACTTTCAAATAAAAACAACAGTAACATTTTAATCTACTGGGATGTCCCGCTACCTGTTATCTGTTTGTGGCTGCTAAAAGTGAATATAAAGCGTTTGGTAGGTCTGCAGTGAATACCTGCAAGCAGAAAAAAAAAAACGGAATATTTTTCGCTGGAAATTTGTGACATTTTAAGTTATTGGTCCCATTAATTATGAACTATTTTTGCCACAGTTCTGTAAGACAACTATTTTAATGCAGTAATGATGATCAGATCACTTAAAATTTTACATGTACATAAAAACAAAACATTTCCCTATGTCTTTTAATGTAAACTAATCCTGCACCGTGCAAACAGAAAAGGTTTTTCTGGTCAGCAACTTGTAACATCAGTTTAGGTTCTAAAAAGTAATTGAAAAGTTACTTTGATAGTGCAGTAATTGAGTTACTAACTCAGTTACTTTTTTGGAAAGTAACTATAACTAGTTACTTTTTTTAAAGTAACGTTCTCAACACTGGATTAGACAGTCAAGGTATCAGTTTGAACTTTTGGACTGATTATCAGTTTTTTAATTCTAATAAACAGATTTTTTATTAAAAACATGTTGTCTGTAGTTATCTGAGTATACCTGATGATAAAACAAGAAAAATAAGTGTGTTAGTCAGTGTTTAGTAGTTGTTGTTATTGAATCATGCAGTTGTAAAGCAACAACTCTGGACAGATGCAGGTTGGTAAAAAATTAAATGTAAAATAATGATTTAAACTTTTCCTGTATATGAATCCAGCACAACTTAAGGAATAATGGAAGGAGTTCATCTTCTGCATAACTCTAAAGCTGCTCATTATCTATTAGCTATCAGTTGAAACAAAAACAAAAATTATTTTTTAAACAGATTAAAGGAGTAATGCCATCTGCTGGAATGAATGTGTATTGCAGTTTTCTGGGCTGATTAAAATCAATGGTCCATTGCAATGGAAAAAGAATGTACTCTATTCCTGGGATTCCTATTACCTGGGCAAAACAAACCCTGGGGCTTTAAATCCTGGGACTATCAATGGAAAGGGGGCTTATATGAGCCTGTGACTAGACAAGAGATTTAAACGACTTGCTGCCATTGTCCAAATCTGAGCTTGTCCTCAATCTTGTCGATGGAGTCAGTGTTTATATCGGTTAAGAATTTAGGAATGGCATGTCTTGTAAGGGCTCGTGGACAATCCACCATTGGGTGGGTGCAAGACCCCTGAATTTTTCATCTTAAAGAGAAGACTGCCATCATTTCACTGGTACATAAACAAACCGCAGTTTCGTTGTCCGATGAGCTAACCCCTCCCTCCTACTTCCCTCTGTCTATGGGGATTGCTCAATCCAGCTCTCCATCCAACGGGTCCGGACTTCCCTAAACCTGAAAGACCTTACTAAGCAGGTTTACTGAAAGTTCTGTTTAAGCTGGTGTCGGGAAATGACTCACCTAGCCTCTGACAGCCTTCATACAAAAGTCTCGCCCTTCTTCAACTGGAGGTCTGGACGACTGAGTAGCCCGCAGCAGTCATTCACACTTCGACAGTCACATCTGTTCATGGCTGTACATTCCCTAATATTACAACTGGGTCTTGGTATATGGGCTAGGTTAATTTTAGTGGCTCGGCACGAGCCCCAAGGGCGCTGTTTTAACAAACTTGGCTAAGGCAACCTATAAAAACCTCCTAAAATTTCTTAGAACCAGGCAACAAGACTTTTTACCACCAATGAAAAACCAAAAATATGGTGACTCAAAGAATTGAATGTCCACGATTTAACTAGAATTTTATATGATTTCTTTAATTAGTAACGCTTATGCAGGGGTCAGTAACAGCTTAAATTCGGCAACGCATAATAATTTCAATAATAGAAATGAATCAATCAACTCAACCTGTCTTTCCCTGAAGCTGAAACTAGTGAGTTTGGAGAGGCTTTGAAGACAGAGGCTCATCCATGCACCTGATTGAGATGTTTCTTCTGGTAACAACGAGTGATTTCTTGAAGGAAATACGACTTAATCTTCAGTTTTCTTCCTCTAAGTGGACAGGCACTGATGCTCCAGGTTTTGATGGTTAAACACGAACTTTGTTGTCACATGTCTCAGAAGACAGTCGCTTCCAGAGGCTGAGGAGTTGACGGAAACCCCGGAGACATAAATAAGGTTGATTCAGGACTTCCAAAAGCCTGAAACTTAGAGCAATCAGCTGTTCACGGATTAAGTTCACTTCTGTTGTCTGGATAAAAAGGCTGTAGATGAAATCAGATTCTTAATTTTGAGGCACAGTCCTTCCAGGGCACACGGGTTGATCCTCTTTTTAATACAGTCAATCATTCCTAGTCATCCCACAGTTCTCTCCCTAATCTGCTTAGTCTTAAACTTTACACAGTATTACCATTCCATTCTCAGCTTTCTGCATTTACTTTAAAACACAGATACAAAACCATCAATTCATTATTTTTATTCATTCATCACAACTGTTCAACATTATATCTCTTTCATATATAGCTGATTGAGAATTTTAAACTTGAATGTTTTTTACTTTAATTGTAAGTTCTTAATCATATTTCAATCATACCTTGCTTAACTTGATAATCAAAGATTACTCGTTTCATTTAATACTTGTAAAAGAATGGAAAATCGTCATACATCATTTTTTCGGATACACTTGTTTATATTTCTGCAAAAGATAAGACAGTTAATATGTGGCTCCACACAGGCCCCTCCAGTCTCTCAGTCCCAGAATATGAGAACATGCGTGTTTCACTCACTACTGCTTCAACCGTGTATTTTAATAATTATAGCATGGATTACACATAAGGATATTTATTGTAATTTTTATGGATTTAACTGTGAGTAGTTAATGAATGTTGCATGGATTACATGGAAAGATCTCACCTTATTTTGACAGCCTTGACCTCACTGTTCCCACTTCTGTGTGGTGCTGCTTGTTTGTTTGCTTTTAACTAACATATGATGGTGTCTTTTGGTTAAATCTGTTGCAAACAAATCATTTTTAAGCCTGGCATCCATTTTGAATTCATGTCGGAAATATTGAGGGGCATCTTGGTTATTTATCTAAATATTGGAGGCTTTTCACAATCCATATGTCTAGCTCTCCGGCATCATACATGAGTGGAATTTAATTTATCTTAATATTGTAACTTTCATCTAAATTCCAGACAAATTTACTCCTCCTGAGACCCTTCTTGTGAAGGGTAACCACGACCTCGTTCTGCCAGTCCAGAGGCACTGTTCCCAACCGCCATGCAATGTTGAAGAGGCGTGTCAGCCACGACATCCCCACAACATGCAGAGACTTGAGGTACTCTGGATGGATCTCATCCACCTCGTTTCAACCTTCCACATTACTTGTGGCTGACTAACTGGAGCCCTGCTACATCATGCAAACAGAAAAGCCTTACCACCACTGAGCTTTTTGACCACCTCAGTGACTTCAGTCTCTGTGATGAATGAGTCTAACTTCGAGTCCCCAGTCTCTGCCTCCACCTGGAAGGCATGGCGGCAGGATTTAGGAGATCCTCAAAGTACTCCTTCCACTGTCCAATAGTGTCCCCCATCAAGGTCAGCAGCTTCCACCCCCCCCAGTGTGGGCGAAGCACTGCTTCCCTCTCCTGAGGCCCCAGGCAGGTTGGCAGAATCACTTTGAGGCCAACCGGTAGTCCTTCTCTATGGCCTTACTAAATTCCCAGGCCCGGGTTTTTGCCTCCGCTACCCCCCAGGCCACGCTTACCCATCAGCTGCCTCAGGAGTCCCTCAAGCTACCCAAAACCAATAGGACTCATTCAGCTTGATGGCATGCCTTACTGCCGGTGTCCACCATCGGGTTCGGGGATTGGGGTCCGCCACAGGGACCCCAGACCTTGCGGACACAGCTACAGGTGGCAGCATCGACAATAAAGGCAGAGAACACATTCCACTCGGACTCTATGTCTCCAACCCCACCCGGAATTTGTTCAAAGCTCTCCCAGAAGTGGAAGTTAAATACTTCGCTGGCCGAGGGCTCCGCAAGATGTTCCCAGCAGACCCTCACTGTACGCTTGGGCCTGCCAATTCTGTCCGACTTCCCCCCATTTCCAGCAGATCCAACTTACCACCAGGTGGTGATTGGTGGACAGGCCAGCCCCTCTCTTCACCTGAGTGTCCGAGACATGCGGCCGAAGTTCCAAAGACATGACTACAAAGTTGATCATAAACCTCCTGCCTAGGGTGCCCTGGGGCCAAGTACACTGATGAACACCCTTATGCTTGAACATGGTTTTGTTATGGACAAACAATGACTGGCACAGAAGTCCAATAGTAAATCACCTCTCTGATTCAGATCAGGGAGGCCATTTCTCCCATTCACAGCCGTCCAGGTGTCACTGTCGTTTCCCACGTGGGTGTTAAAGCCCCCCAGCACCCCCGACGGAACGCCAAGAGCCCTGGTACTCCGCACCACTGCTCGGCCCATTGGTCGAAACAACAGTCAGTGACCCGAAGGCGCAGGGATGCAATCCTCTCATCCACTGGGGTAAACCCCAACACGAGATAGATGAGCTTGTGGGTGACAAGCAAACCCACCAGCCGCCTCTCCCAACAGGGCCACTCCAAAGTAGAAGAGAGTCCAACCTCTCGAAGGGAGCTGGGTTCCATAACCGTGACATTCCACTTTCCTAGAGCCAGTTTAAGCATTTGAGATCAGGTCATTGCGGTCTCAAGTCTTCGTTTGGCGCCCGATCCTCTTAGCAACGGTACCTCATGGTTCTCCCTGCAAGTGATAAGTCCACTGGGGCATGGCCTCGCGTCTGTCATTCAGCCCTGGCCCAGGTCCTGCGAGGAGTATTTTTTCCTGTCAAATGATTTATCTTTTCTTATCTTTATTTGCACATACTATTTTACTTTATTTACACTGCACAAGAATTGTAACAGATAAGACTTTAAAACAAGTGGTCAGACATTATTGCATTAATAAATAGCATAGTTTTACAGAGGAATTCGTATGGGCTAATTAAAGTAGTGGGAATATTGTTTAATAAATAACTACTGAACTAAAATGTTATCACCAACAAATAAAGTCTTATCAACTTTTTTATCAAGTATAGGCCTGGTGTTTGATGACATATGAGCAGGTAACAGATGACATTTTCCTGGTACTGACATATTTTAATGAAATGTTAAGAATAAATAATAGAAATAAGCAGAGGCTAAAAAAAGTATCGTTCTTAATTTCAGGAACAAAAAAAGAAATGAATAATACATAATTCAGAGAAAAAGCAATACCTGTGACATGAATATACACTCCCCTCTACATAAGCATTTTGCAAACCTTTAGCAACAAAATCGTTCCCAGTCTGGGTTTTTTTTCAATTCACTGCTTCTTCATCACTATCTGGTATCGCATGGTCTTGTTCTTCCATGAAGAAAAATCACCTATAGCACTGCACACAGTCACAATTTGTCTATGAAGGAAAACTCTGGAAAACGGTATGCGGGTGCTGTTTGTGCAGATGCAGTCTCAGCCTCATCAGTCAGTAGAAGCAATTGGAAAGGAAATAAATTTCTGCCTGCCTTTATGAGGCATGGAATCATGACAGTCTGCAAAGCCTAATCACATCATGTTGGATGTTAGCGTTTATAATAAGTAAAGTAAGTAGAGACCAGTTTGCTCTTTAGTTTTCTCATGGTTTGTTCTGTGCTGATATCATTAAACTTAAATCAGTAATTTGCACCCCATTAATGTGCCGTTTTGCTAGTTTGGTGGTGTATTAATTGCTAGCATCTGTTAGCATGGGATGGTAATGCTAAATCAGTCAATAATACAGCAGGCGGGAGTTGCTGTAGATAGCGCTGCATAACCTGGAGTCTGTTAATAACAGAATCTGACTGCACTGTTCAATGATTAAGATAAATTGGAATGTATGTACCTGACTTTTGTGAAGTGCCTTGAGACGACATGTGTTGTGAATTGGCGCTATATAAATAAACTGAATTGAATTGAACTGAATTAACCTGTGTTGTAGTAATTTGTTCAGCAGTTCTTGTAAGGTGTGTTGCTGTGATTTTGGTGATGGTGTAATGTTTCTGTTGCTTATCAGTTAATTTGTTGAATGAATGTCCTTGTTAGTCTCACAAGTGCATTCTTGTTATGTTTTTTTTCTATTACAGACATAATAATAACAAAATAATAATGCATTTATTTAAAACAGGGACAATATACAGTATACATTAACCACAAGAGGAGAGAGATGCACTGTATCAGGTTATAGCTCTAAGTACTAATTTCCACCTATAGTCCCTGACCCAGCTGGTACAAACAAACACAAAAAAATAAATAAATACATAAAAAAAAACATCAAATATACAAGACTACATACACATATACAGCATGTGTACCTGTACCTACATGTAGCAAGTAATTGTACAACTCCTGTGATGGATAATGTTCAGTATTTGGAGTTGAGTTGACTTGATGTTCACGACCTCCAGTCTCCTGATTTCTAGCCGGGATCTCCCATCCATGTTGCCACTTTAACTAGCACATCCTTTCTAAGCATTGTAGAAGTGAATTTCTACACGTAGTAAAGTCTAGTTCGTCAGTCCAGTGTAGTATTTCACCTTTTCATCTCTGGCTTTCTCATCGACCTTACTGAAGAACCTCTCGTCTTTCCTCATTGCTGTGAGCATGGACTTTCTTTAACCATCCATATGTTTTTACCTTAGCATCTAAATATATCTTTATTACGAAGCAACTCAGTCCAAGCAATACTTGTAACTTGCATAATGTGTTTCAATGTTTCCTACAGATGTTGAGCAGATGCTGATGGTTAAAAAAGAAGCTCTCGTAGACCACAGACCTTGTGCTAAGCTGCATGACCCAAAGCCCCCGCACATTAAGGAGGAACAGGAGGAAGTCTGCAAAAGTCTGGGGAGAGAGCAGCTCAATGGGAAGGAGGAGATTGATGCCATCAGGTTTCCAGTCACTGCTACTCCCATAAAGGGTGAGGATGATAAAGAGTCTCCTCTACTCCCACAGCTTTATCAAGACCAAGTTAAAATCAGAGAGCTTCCAGAAGAGAACAATGAAGGAAAAGAATCCATTAGGATACAAGATCATGAAGATGGTTCTTTTTCCTCTGATTCCAAAGACCCTGAGAAAGATGAAGAGGACATTGATATAAAGCAACCCGTCTTTGAGCTGAAAAACCTGTCAGAATCTGGACTGAAAACTATGGACACGGACAAAGAGTCAAAGGAGAGCAGAGCTCCTCCGTCAGATGGAAAAATTAAAAAACCTTTTAGCCCCTTTGAGTTTGCTGAAAAATTAGCTCACAATCGCTCTCTTCAGAAAGACAAGACAGATTCAGAAACAGGATCTTCAAGCTCTCTGGTTAATGGGATATGTTGTACAGAGAAGAAAAATGTGGACTCACAAAAAAAGTCCAGAAAGGAATGAAGTTTAGCTGTGATGCATGTGGTAAAACATTTACCAGAAAACCAAATTTAAATATACACATGAGAATCCACACAGGAGAGAAAACCTTTCTGTTGTGATCTTTGTGGACATAGATGTAGTCGAGCAGAACATTTAAACAAGCACATGAGAATCCACACAGGAGAGAAACCTTTCTGTTGTGATCTTTGTGGACATAGATTTGCCCAACAGATGGGTTTAAACTTGCACATGAAAATCCACACAGGACAGAAACCTTTCTGTTGTGATCTTTGTGGACAAAAATTTGCCCAACAAATGGGTTTAAACTCGCACATGAGAATCCACACAGGACAGAAACCTTTCTGTTGTGATCATTGTGGACAAAGATTTAGTCTTAAAGCAAATTTAAACAGGCACACGCGAATCCACAAAGGACAGAAACCCTTCTGTTGTTGTCTTTGTGGACATAGATTTAGTCGAGAAGAACATTTAAACAGGCACATGAAAATCCACAAGGGAGAGAAACCTTTCTGTTGTGATCTTTGTGGACACAGATTTAGTCGAGAAGAACATTTAAATACACACATGAGAATCCACACAGGCGAGAAACCTTTCAGTTGTGATTTTTGTGAACAAAGATTTACCCAACAAGTAGGTTTAAACTTGCACGTGAGAATCCACACAGGGCAGAAGCCTTTCTTATGTGATCTTTGTGGACAAAGATTCAGCTATCAATCAAGTTTGAACAATCATATGAGAATCCACACTAAAGGGTAGGTGGCTTAGATATGAATACTCACTCAAACTGCACTGATGAAATTTTCTGTGAAACATTTATGCATTGTCATTAGAGGCAACAGTCATCACTTGCTGGTTTTACCATTTCTCTGGTGGTTAATTTTCATATTTTAATCGTAAAACATTTTATAAAAAATACAAAAATGTTTAAATGCATAATTGGTATTTTCTTTGATAGGCAAGTTTTAATCACTGTAATTTTGTTCTTTCTCCCCTGTAATTGCTCAAAATTAGCAAAGTTTTGTGACAAGAGTCCTCTGAGCTTTGTTTAAGGTCTCCCTTTTTAAAGCTGCACTACCGAACAATGCCTTGCACGCTATGTTCTGCACATAAAGGTTCTGCAAATGTTTAGGTGTAAAACAACTCTATATTTGTTAGGTACATGTGCGCACCAAACCAACAGGGCTTTACCAGATATTTATGGTATGAATACTTGTACCGTTACACCCTTAGTATTTACTGTTACAGTGATGCAACTGAGAACAGCACACTGTTGGACACCCTATCTCAAGTTATTCAAGATTGTAATACAAGTCAAAGAACGACCTGTACTAATTGGTGAAGATTTTATTGTATTCCTAAATGAGTGGATAAATAGATGTACAGCTTCTTCTTTACTGTTCAGTAATCCTAGTGTAATTGTAATGATTGATAATAGTTATCTTTTAAAACTAGCATGCTAACATTGTGTTATCTTTCAGTAACATGTTAACATTGTAATTCTCACATTTTATGTGTCCAAGTGTTCTCACAATAGAGGATGTATATATGTGACACTAATAAAACATAAAACCTGTCAGATGTGCTCATAAATAGTTTATATCAGCAACCGTATAACTATATACCCTATATTGCCAAAGTATCGGTACATGTACATGAAATTTGATGACATCCTATCCTTAATCTCTAAGGTCCATTTTGTTGATGGACCACCCCTTCCCAGCAATAGCAACTTTAACTATTCTTTAAACATCTTCCACAAGGTTTAGGAGTGTGTTCATAACATTCCAAGAAAAATGTTTTCTTAGAATTTTACCGCAGTAAGATAAAAGTGATTCACAAAGCCCCTTAGGCCTTAAGAGAGCTCTTAACGTGAGGAAATGTTAAGAGTAATGAGGAGGACTTTTAGTGATCTTAAGAGTGTCTTAATCTAGACCAAGAGAGAACGGAGACGTATTCTCCGTACAATGAACAACAGTGAATTAATAAAATGCTACCGGCTCGATCATGCAGGGATCCACCCACTTAATAGTCGCGTAAATGAGCACATAAAATTATATAACAATCATACAATTATTAATATAGAGATAAAATTAACCTTATCCCCCTGGGGCGAAATTAAATGATTTCAGCGGCAGGACAGATTAAAGGTGCACCTCTAGTTAGGTAATATTAGGAAGAATAAGTAAGTAATAGAAACAATAAAGAATAACCAATGAATAAAAAGTGAACAAAATTACAAACAATATAGTACAGGATTATTTCAATATTTACAGACTGTAAAATGGTCTCAAAAATAAATTTTTAAAAACTCAAAGAAAATATATACATAAATACAAAATCTAGACAAGATACAGTACAATTATCTAAGCACTATATACATAGAAGGAAGATGTAAATGAGGTGAATAAGTATTTGCTGTATTGTACATGATGATGTCAGTAGTCTAAGCCTAAATGGTCATCTACATCGCTCCCCGTTCTCTGGTGTGGTACGTTCAAACATTTTGATGCTGTGAGATAAATAATTGAATCTTGCTAAGTTTTATCATCATGATTTACACATTTCTGAATCTAGTCTAAATTCTATCATTAGTTAATTTCTCTCCATAGATGACTAGGAGCGCATTTGTTTTTTTTTGTGTTTGTTTCGTTTAACAACCAATCACCTCTCTTAAAAGACAGCATCACACCTAGCAGTGGGGTCAACCGCACCTTCTCACTAAGATAGGAATTTCTGTCATTTCCTTTGTCAAATATTGTCAATTCATGATTGAACAAGGGGGACAATTGTGCTGTATATCCCAGGTGGGTTTGGAAACCTTTTTACCCATAATAAACGAACCTATCATTTTTAAACTCATTCTCAGACTATCTTTGTTAATTATTAAAATTATTTACTGATATGACACGTGTGTGACAAAAAAGTAAAAATCTTCAGAAATAAGTCTGAATTTTTGTGGTCACTAGAGGGCCATGTTGGCTGGCTGTAAAGATATTCCAGTGCAGAAACCAACACAGCAGCAGCAAGCCTCATTGGTGATCAAACACATAAATTGGTGTCAGATAAAATACTAATGACTCATTGAAACACTTGATTTAAACATTCATGTTCCAAATAGAGAAGCCTTACATTTTTATTTTGCTAAATACAGATTCACACAGCTGTTATCCTCATTAGGCATTAGGCATATCATCTTAGTGGTATTTAGCATTCATTTAATTTTCCCCTTTGAATCTGTTACTTCTCCATACTTTTAGCCACGCATAATACAGCTGCATGTCAATACGTTAGAATATCTTTAAAAAGTTGATCTATTTTAGTAATTCAATTCAAAAAGGGAAACTCAAATATAGATTAATTACAGTGTTTTATTTTTCTATGGCGTTTAGGCCAGGGTATATTGTACTGTTGCTTGTTTACCGTTTTCTACCGCACTTTTTCTGTCCACTTTCCCTTAAAACTGCTTGGATAAGGCTCTCTGTGACAGCCAATTTCTTTAGCAGTAACTGTTTGTGGTTTACCCGACTTTTGGAGGTTGTCATTGACTGTGTTGCTGAACAGTTATGAAGTCAGCAGCTTTTTGTAATATTCTAAATTGAGTTTCATTAGCTGTAAGTTGCAATCAAAATAAAGAGAAATATATTGCTTCAAATATGGATATTAAGTACAAAAAGTAATGAAATCTGTGTTTGGTAAATTTTTTTTCATCGTTGCACCAGTGCTTCTTGGTAATAAGTCTTTTACCAGTGAATTCATTTTATGTCCCTTTAAATGATGACATTTTGACATATTTGTGAGAAAACTGCATTTTAGGCTGAACAGCAGAACTGAGTATGTGGGTTCACCCATGAGAAACTTGCCAAATCCTCTCTTTGTCATATCTGGCTGAGGTTGTGCAGGACCAAAGTGCATGCCAGAACGTCAGAGCTGCATGTGGGCTTAAAGTTATTTAATAAGGACAAAATGGATGACTTACACAGACACATAGGCACGGAAAATGGGCAGACTTACAGGCAAGGAGCAGGCAGGCAAACCGTGAAGTTTAGGCAATGTACATGGAGCACGTACTGCAGAAGCAGTTTATTTGATTGGAGTGTGTTCTTGACCTGAGAGAGGATGTTCCTGGAAAGAGGTTCATGTTGAACCTTGTTTGACCTAAGATGGGAAACTGCTGTCCAATCCAACCTTGGATTGATAGGAGTGAAAGAGTAATGGGATTGTTATTGTACAAGTGTCACGCAGGTCGGTTTTGGTATCCTGCTGATGTGATGCTTTTCCTGTATTCCTGTAACCACTGCTAAGAGTCCAGTGTTGTGTGCGCCAGAACATGTATGTAAATGGAAATGGTACATTGGATTGGTCAAGGGTTTCACATACACAATAAATACACCCTTAGGAATTCTGATGAAGATGTTTTGGTGCACTGCGAGCAAATAAAGTTCCCCCGTGGAGACTGGGAGGAGGGAGAACTATTGCGTTTTGTGTTTAATTGTTTTACAGTACTAAAAAGAAGGATCCAGTGGCGAGCAATAAAAACCAGAGAGCACCTGGTGCCAGGGAGAATGCAGAGCAACTGAAGAAGGGAGGCTAATTAACACAGCAGAGACGTCCACTGAAGTAACTGAACTATCTACCCATCAGAATGACCATGAACCTAATCTACCATAAATAAACTGAAATAATCACATATAAACACAACCAATAATTTTGCAGCAATAACCATTACTGGAAAAAGAAACCTTATCACCTTATTTACCTCATCAGTGTGGACAACATCATTGCAGGTAAGATGTTGAGTTGAGATTCTACAGCTGTGTGAGACCAAGTAACAGGCTGTTGTGGTTGTGTACACTTCTTTCATGCAAACAGTGCCTCAGAGAATACTTTAGTTTACGGTTTACTTTTGTTTCTAGAGGTTATTAAAATATTTCGTGATAAATATTGTGCATTGTGATATTGACCAAAAATATCTAGACCTAGCTCTTCCCACGGATGACTGTCTATCTGGGAGAGTATTTCAGTTTACTGGAGCACAAATTATTCTGTCCTGATATAGAGCTTAGTTTCTATATACGTCACCAAAAAAGTATAATTTCTATTTCCTAGTATTCCTATTATATATGAAATCCCAAAATTAAACCCTATAAACATGTTAAAATTGCCAATATCAGCATTTTCACAAACATTAAAAAACAAACTGTCTGTTATTCCGGTCTAATTTATGTCCAGATTAAAAGATATTTATGGGAAGAAACTTGTGCCATCAGAAACTGAATTTGAATTGCTCTGACTGAATTTGTATTTGTGCATTTTGAAATTAAATGCATTGGTTTAAAAATTTATTTCACTGAAACTCAATTTTATGGTTTGAAACTGAATTCATTTGCTTTTTAAAATGTATTTTGTTGTATTAATTCAGTTTGACTGCTTTCACTTTCAGGTCTGTAATTCAATTTCAGTTCCAAAATTCAGTTTTTTGTGTCACACATCCGGGTCCTTGAGGATAGCCACAGATTAAACAAACACAGATTCATCAATTAACGTTTCACATCATTGAAAATTACAATGTCTGAAATATTCCATCCATCCATTGTTGTAGAAAAATTGTATTTTCTAAAGAACGAGAAAGATGATAACCATTCAATCAGCTTTATTAATTTAGCCTTAAGGGAGACAGATCTTTCAGCATCAGACGTGTTACTGAACAGAGCCGAGACCAAATCTGATGAGACAAGTGCTGACCCCTCCTTATATCAGTCTGGTCCTGACACCCTTCAGCGTGTCCTGGGTCTTCCTCTGGGCTTCCTCCTGGTGAGGCGTGCCCAGAACACCTCACCAGGGAGACGACCAGGAGGCATCTTAACCAGATGCCCGAGCCACCTCAGCTGGCTCCTCTTGACGTGGAGAAGCAGCGGCTCTACTCTGAGTCCCTCCCGGATGACCGAGCTTCTCACCCTATCTATAAAGGAGAGTTTCGTGCAGAGGAAACTCATTTTGGCCACTTGCATCCGTGATCACGTTCTTTTGGTCACAACCCAAAGCTCATGAGCATAGATGAGGGTAGGAATGTAGATCGACCGGTAAATCGAGAGCTTCGCTTTTTGGCTCACCTCTCTCTTCACCACGACAGACCGGTACAGCGTCTATCTAACCGCTCCAGGCAGGACCTCCCCTCCGACCCGGAGAAGGCACTCTACCCTTTTCTGGCTCAAGACCATGGCCTCGGAATTGGAGGCACTGATTCTCATCCCGGCTGCTTCACACTCAGCTGCGAACTGCTCCAGTGAGAACTGTAGATCACAAGCTGATGAAGCCAACAGGACCACATCATCCGCAAAAAGCAGAGACGCAATCCTAAGGCCACCAAAACGGATCCCCTCAACACATTGGCTGCACCTAGAAATTCTGTCCATAAAAGTTATGAACAGAATCGGTGACAAAAGGCAACCTTGGCGGAGTCCAACCCTCACCGGAAACGAGTCCGACTTTCCCCGAGGGACACGGTCGAACGCCTTCTCCAAGTCCACAAAGCACATGTAGACTGGTTGGGCGAACTCCCATGCACCCTCCAGGACCCTGCTGAGGGTGTAGAGCTGGTCCAGTGTTCCACGGCCAGGACGAAAACCACACTGCTCTTCCTGAATCCGAGGTTCGACTATCCAATGGACCCTCCTCTCCAGAACCCCCGAATAGACCTTACCAGGGAGGCTTAAGAGTGTGACTCTCCTCTTTTTTAATAGGGGGACCACCACCCCGGTCTGCCAATCCAGTTGAACTGACCCCGATGTCCTCGCGATGCTGCAGAGTCGCCTTAACCAACACAACCCTACAACATCCAGAGCCTTAAGGATCTCCGGGCGAATCTCATCAACCCCTGGGGCCTTACCACTGAGGAGCTTTTTAATCACCTCGGCCTGTGAAAGCCCGGCTAGCGTGCCCCACCTCCAGGCCTGGCTCCAGAGTGGGGCCCCGGTGACCCGCGTCCAGGCAAGGGAACACTGTTTCCATTTATTGCACTCATCATAAGGGCTCTGTGGGCTGCGCTGTGTCTGATCTCTCACCTAGGACCTGTATGCCTTGGGTGACCCTACCTGGGGCATAAAGCCCTTGACAACATAATTCCTAGAATCATTGGGACAGTCAAACCCCTCCACCACGGTAAGGTGACAGCCCAGGGAGTTATATTGAAATATTCCAATATAACTTATATTTCACGTCAACCAAAAATGTTGCCTTGCAGCAAGAAGGTCCTGGGTTCGACTCCTGGCCGGGGGTCTTTCTGCATGGAGTTTGCATGTTCTCCCCGTGCATGCGTGGGTTCTTCCTGGGTACTCCGGCTTCTTACCGGGTACTCCGGCTTCCTCCCACAGTCCAAAGACCCTTAGGTGTGTGAATGAGTGTATGTATGGTTGTTTGTGTGTTGCCTTGCGATGGACTGGCAACCTGTCCAGGGTGTACCCCGCCTCCCGCCCATAGACTGCTGGAGATAGGCACCAGCTTCCCCATGACCCACTAAGCGGTATAGAAAATGACTGGCTGACTGACAAATGTAGTTACAGAGTGGTTCTGGGCTTTAAAAACGGCATTTGAGCTTAATTGGACGCTTTTTCAACAGATTGTGTTCCTTAGATTGTCAACATGCATTCCATGACCCTAAGGCTGTAAGAAACAGGGTATCTTTGCCATAAATTATCAAATAATGCTTATTCAAGTATCAATCTTATCATAGTTTAGAACTTAGAATCCTTTTTGAAATAATCCATGATTAATTTGTGAGAATCTTCCCTTTATAATAGTGATTTATACACTTGATTACACATTTTCCATTTTATTCCCTTCCTAAAGCATAATTTAGAACTTGAAAATTAGAATTCTTTACCATTCGCCCTGAGAGACTCTCTCTGAAGATGGAAATTGTTTTGTTTTTTTAGGAAAAATATCTCCACTCTCCCATTTAATGTCACTATGGACAGCATGTGAGACCTTATTGTTGGGTCACACAGGAGAGAAGACCAGATGAGAGAAATGATGGACTGACAGCAACAGAAAGCCTCAGCAACTTCAAAGGGAAAACCCAAGAATACATAAAGTCTAATAAGATGATTTTATTTATTGTACTGTTTTGCAATGCAGCCTTAAAAGGGGCACAGTGTCCTGTGTCCTATAGTTTGAACTTCCAGCATATTCGTGATATTTTCCATTGCAAACCTGGACAGAATATTCAGCTTATTCAACAAGATGGTTTTCTGTATTGTTATAACCCAGTTGACATGTTATGTTTTATCCAGTTTACCCTGGAGGAAAACCAGTGTGAGCCATGTTTGTTAGAGCACAGTATAAATGTAGTATTTTATCCAGAGGTGTAAAGCCTTTAGGGTGCTCAACTTCACAGTTAGAATTTCAGTTAAAATGATTAAATATTTATTTTTTACATAAACATGTATGTGAAAGTTGTATATATGTCATTAATATAAATGTTCTGAAGGTTACTTTTCTGTTTTCCTCTTATTTTCTCAACCGTTGCAAGGATAGACGTCTGGTATGCTCTATTACCGTAATGCACCATGTATCGGAATCTTTAACAGAGAGCTAACGTCGGCTGGCGTGACTGTCGGCTCACCTGACTGCAGTGAACTGTGCTGGGTGACACAGAAAACTTAACAGCAATAACCCTGATGGTTATGCCAGGCAGCACTAAAGTCTTGAGTGCTGTGCTCTGCATATTCCAGTGCGGACACGGTGCTCTATGGCTATTAGGGTATCTACAATGGAGTCATCGATGCTAACATTCTAGAGAGCAATTATCATCCCAATCACTTGAAAGATGTCATCCAAAGGTTCAGCCAATGAGGGTGCAGGTCCAGCCCGTTGATGCTGATTGGCCCCACTGTCATTCAGTTGTAAAGTGATATTATGAAATAAATAGGCCATGGGTAAAAATCACCCTTATAAAATAAAAGCTGGCCTTTTGAAATAAAACCTGACTTTTAAAAAATGACATTTTGAAATAAAAAAACTGCTGGAATTACTTTATTTCAATTATTAGGTAAACATTTTATGTGAAAATTCTTTCATATTATAGAGCTAATTTTTAAAGGAAAATCAAATATATTTCATAATAATGAGCAGAGAATTTAATATGCTTTCAGTTATTTCACAATTTCATTCTCACATTAAACCATTATCTATTATTTATTCATGTAGATACTTATTTCATAATGTTTCATTTATTTATTTAATTTTGAACACTTTGGCTTTCCATAGTAAGTAGGCAGAGAGCTTCGCATTTATCAACTGTCTGAATGATGATGTGGCTTTAAGGGAGGATGTTTTTGGCTTCTTAAAGAAACTTCCACGTGTTGTATTTTTTGGTGCGTCTGCTGATGGCATTTCACTAGGCTCTGAAGCAGATGACCCTGACACACCCTAATCAAACAGCATGACACCTGCCTCCATCTCCATTATGGCTCTGTACCTGATTTCCTCCAATTTCTCTGTGGTGATGTATGCTGTTTTGAATCTGGGATCCCCTAATGATGCCATGTCTAGCAGGATGTCAGTGGAAGGGTCGGCAAAGTTCTCCCGAAGGGAATCCAGGATGGAGACTTTTATGGACTGGGTCAATGGAGTGTCATCTTTATCAACTGCCAAGATGCTGGAATGGAAGGGATGCAGCACAGGTTTGACACAGGAGACTGTGACATAGCCCTCCCCTGACAGGGCATCAGTGAATTCCACAAGTGGTTTTAGAGCCTTGTGCACTGACTCGAGGACTTTCAGTTCTTGCTAAGTTAGAACAAAATGTTGTGTTTTTTTGTCTGAGGGCAAGACCTGAGAAATAGCTTGCTCTCGTTTCAGCACTCGGCCTACCACTTTGTAATGGGATTCCCATCTAGTGGGAGACTCGCTGATCAGCTGATGTGCAGGGATATTCTGTGCAGTGACCAGATCTCCTCTTCATCCAACTGGATGAAAAGCTGCTTACAGGGTTTTTACAAACAGCAACACCACGCTCAATACAAGAATCTTTTATGCTTCTACATGAAAATAAAGATAAAACAACTATTATATGTTACTCCCATTGGTGATGCACACCTGACGACTTTCTGATAACTTCCATTATATGAGAGCATCTTGCAGTCCTTGTGCAATTAGCTCTGCTGTATGGTCATCTGGGAACAAGCTTGTTTGGAAGCAGAAGCTTTTTAACTCCCACTGGTCAATGTAAATGCGGCTGGTTCACAAGTGCGGCTGGTCCACAGATCTATAGTTGTTGAGAAGTAGGTAATATCTGTTAGCTGCTGGGATATTTTTTCTCTTACTAACATGTAGAACTCTGGTATCGCTTTTTCTGTGAGCAAAAGAAGACTAGGGAAGTCGTATTTTCCATCAAGTGTCTTGAAAAGATTTTTGAATCCAGGCTTTTCCACAACACTGACAGGGGCCCTTGTTTGGCGATATATTTAGTAACTGCGGCTGTGATTTCCCTCCACTTTGTACTTTCTGTGGTATGGCATGGCTTTGTTGGTACTGCTACCTTTTGTGGCAATGGTTTTACAGCATGTTTGCAAATTACCACACTTTTTTTGACATTCTCCTTGTGAAATTCAAACCACTGCCATATTATTGATCCAGTGCTGTCTCTCTTTGGAACTAGGTCATCTGACTACTCTTCAGTGGTCTCATTCAGTTGCAAAAAGCTCGCTATCGCCATATTTTTCGTCATCTCCTAGTATGTACAGGGGTTGGACAATGAAACTGAAACACCTGTCATTTTAGTGTGGGAGGTTTCATGGCTAAATTGGACCAGCCTGGTAGCCAGTCTTCATTGATTGCACATTGCACCAGTAAGAGCAGAGGGTGAAGGTTCAATTAGCAGGGTAAGAGCACAGTTTTGTTCAAAATATTGAAATGCACACAACATTATGGGTGACATACCAGAGTCCAAAAGAGGACAAATTGTTGGTGCAGGTCTTGCTGGCGCATCTGTGACCAAGACAGCAAGTCTTTGTGATGTATCAAGAGCCACGATATCCAGAGTAATGTCAGCATACCACCAAGAAGGACGAACCACATCCAACAGGATTAACTGTGGACGTAAGAGGAAGCTGTCTGAAAGGGATGTTCGGGTGCTAATCCGGATTGTATCCAAAAAACATAAAACCACGACTGCCCAAATCACGGCAGAATTAAATGTGCACCTCAACTCTCCTGTTTTCACCAGAACTGTCCGTCGGGAGCTCCGCAGGGTCAATATACACGGCCAGGCTGCTATAGCCAAACCTTTGGTCACTCATGCCAATGCCAAACGTCGGTTTCAATGGTGCAAGGAGCGCAAATCTTGGGCTGTGGACAATGTGAAACATGTATTGTTCTCTGATGAGTCCCCCTTTTAAATGTTTTCCCCCACATCCGGGAGAGTTGGTGTGGAGAAGGCCCCAAAGAAGCGTACCACCCAGACTGTTGCATGCCCAGAGTGAAGCATGGGGGTGGATCAGTGATGGTTTGGGCTGCCAAATCATGGCATTCCCTTGGCCCAATACTTGTTGCTAGATGGGCACGTCACTGCCAAGGACTATCGAACCATTCTTGAGGACCATGTGCATCCAATGGTTTCAAACATTGTATCCTGAAGGCAGTGCTGTGTATCAGGTATGACGAGGAAACCAATACACACAGCAAAGACTGGTGAAAGATTGGGTTTTTGATGAACATGAAAAGGGGAAGTTGAACATCTCCCATGGCCTGCACAGTCACCAGATCTAAATATTATTGGGGCCACTTTGGGGTGTTTTGGAGGAGCGAGTCAGGAAACGTTTTCCTCCACCAGTATCACGTAGTGACCTGGCCACTATCCTGCAAGAAGAATGGCTTAACATCCCTCTGACCACTGAGCAGGACTTGTATATGTCATTCCCAAGACGAATTGACGCTGTATTGGCCGCAAAAGGAAGCCCTACACCATACTAATAAATTATTGTGGTCTAAAACCAGGTGTTTCAGTTTCATTGTCCAACCCCTGTAAGTACGCATACTCGCTGCCGTGTCAAGTAAGAACATTTTCCAGTTGGGAAGGGGGCTTAGTGATGCATTCGTACCATGGGAGAGAAACAAAATGCTATGAATTAGATGCAGACGGCTTCATTTTGACATGACAATTTGTATTCGATGGTCGTGATAGAGCTATTTTAAACCATCGTACGTGGAAAAACTTTATATATATATATATAATATATATATATATATAAATATATTCGAAACATTGCCGCCCCTAGGAAGAGCACTGTGCTCCTCATGGGGAGGACATTGACTGACTAATAAACAGTTTTAGGACACAGACCAAACTCCCAGGCTGTATGAGATTTAGGGTGGTTAAATGATCTGAACCAGTTCTTCAACAGGTTTGATCAAAAACACTCACCCCTCCCCGAGTCCAGTCTCCTATGCTGCAACCCCTCTGTTGTCGATGCTGGCCTGCTTTTTCTTGCCAGAACTTCCCACCTATCAGCTCTCAGCCATCACCCACCCCCTCTGCTTCAGAGGACTCCATCCCACAGCCCCTGTCCCACTCCACCATCTTTTTTCACTTTAACACTTCAGGTGAGGAATGAGCTGCAAAAAATCAAGGTGTGAAAGGCTGCAGGTCCGGATGACATCAGCTCCAGGTTCCTGAGGTGCTGTACAGATGAACTGTGTGGCATCATGGGACACATGTTCAACATGAGCCTGAAGTTGGGGAAAGTACTATAGCTGTAAAGGCCTCCTGTGTGGTACCAGTCCAAAGACCACACATCCGAAAGACCTCAACAGCTACAAGCCGATAGCACTGACCTTGCATCTGATGAAGACCCTCAAGAGATTGGTCTTCAACCATCTTCGCTCCCTGGGGAGGTCTTTGTTGGATCCACTGCAGTTTGCCTACTAGCCTGGTATTGGAGTGGATGATGCCATTATCTACCTCCTGCACCGCACTCTGACCCAGCCGGAGAAGCCTGGAAGCACTGTGAGGATCACATTCCTTGATTTCTCCAGGGCTTTTAATACTATCCAGCCTAGAATTTTGAGGGACAAGCTGGAGCTGTCAGGAGTGGACCACTATCTGTCCTAGAGGATACAGCACTACCTCACTGGGCACAAGCAAAATGTAAGGACATGGGGCTATGTATCTGACTGGCTGGTCTGCTGTATGGGGGCCACAAGGGAAACTGTGCTGGCACCGTTCGGGTTTACCCTCTACACAGCAGACGTCTCCAGCAACTTCCCTGGCTGCCATCTTTAGACGTTTTTGAACAACTCTACTATAGTCAGGCTCACCACAGGTGAGGATGACTCAGTGTACCAACAGTGAACACAGGATTTTGTTGACTGGTGCCAGTGGACCAGCTCCTGAATAATGTTGGGAAAACTATGGAGCTGGTGATGGATTTCTGCAGTTGCAGACCCGACACACCGACACCTGGTGAACATGCAGGGAACTGACATTGAGATAGAGGACTCCTCTAAGTACATAGGTGTTCACCTGAAAAATAAACTGATACTGATTCTTCTCGTCAATTAAGGCCATGGCTCAAGAGAAGAAGGTTTCCTTCCTATTTGTGTCCCTCATCAATATATATCCATAATTTGTTGTGCAACTCCTTCCCTTTGGTTGTTAGATCCAAACCAAAATGTAACTTTCTTGTTCTGAGGAACTCAAAGCCTTTTCAGATCTTTAGTTAATCTTAAGATGAATCTTATCAAAAGCCAAATATTGTTGCCTTCTTTTTACCGAATTTGGTGGTTCACAATAATGTAGAAACATGGATCTTGTCTAACGTCTGGAGCGATGGCCTTGCCAATTTCTATCACTCAATGTTTGACCTCTCCTTTCTGATTAGGTAGTCTATGCAGACGAAGGTTCCACCTTCTGTTGTAAAGCTCCATCTCATTTATCTTGTTTTCTAAGGTGACTTTAATGGCTGCAGCATTCTTTTACATATCATGGATTTCTTTGAAAAATTATTTTGGACTCATCTTGAGATCCTCACTGGTGTCAGCATTTCCTTTGATCATTGCAATGAGATTTTCAAAACTTTCTTTTATTTTTTTCAGCAATAAGCCACACGATGTTATCTTGTAGTTTAGAGAGTGTCTGCTCTGTTTTCCCCTTCTAAGATGTACATGAAGCCAAATCAGGGAGCAGAGTTGTCCGGAGTGTGAATAGCATGAGAGAGATATAATAGTGCGGATCCCGTTTGTTTTCACAATGTCCAAGGTTAGATCTGTACCCTGGCATGGTTTATCCGGACCCTGGAGCCGATCAATTGTGGTGTGAATGCTTGCCAGCTCAGAGTACCACAAGCAGGAAGAAAGGATGTAATGTAAAATGAGTGTATTTGAGTAGAAGAAGAAGAGGAAAAACAGAGTAAGAGTGAGAATCTGAAGACGAAAGAGTTTAAAACTGTCTTGTGGGGCTACGTGGAGTACTGAAGAGGTGCAGGCACAGTTACATTTGAACACCATAGTAGCAACAGAAACCCCATGAGACAGAGTTTCTTCCTAGTGCTTTTTTTCTTGACAGGTCGCCAATCCATCGAAGGACAACACAGAGACATATAGGGAAAACAACCATCCACACACTCATTCACACCCAAAGCAATTTAGAGAGACCAATTTACCTAACAGTCATGTTTTTGGACTGTGGGAGGAAGCCAGAGTACCCAGAGAAAACCCACACATGCACACAGAGAACATGCAAACTCCTTGGAGTCGAACCCCACCGTACAACCCAATATTTTTTGTCGGTATTTTCAGTATTTAAAAAAAATTAAAAGGATTTTTCTCCTTTTTTTTTGGCTGTGCTCATGTCCCTTTAAGAGGCTGTGCTACGTGTACAGTCAGTAGTCACGTGACTCCACCTTATCCAGTCTGTGAGGAGACGTGAAAGAGACGGGGAGGGTTTTTATGTTGCAGCTGTTAATTTTATTTTAACAGAACGTGCAAGTTTTAACAGCAAGCATACTTCAATAAATAGACACTGGGTGCTTTGTAAGTTATCTTTTTTAAGGTTTAATTTAAGCCAAATTTTTAAATTTTAGGGACATTTTTGACAAAAACCTGGCATTAGACACGTTGCTGCCACCTCCTCTACCACACTATTAGCGCAAGTTTTGGTGTAACATCAACAGGCCAAGGATCAGTATGAAACAACAACAGTGCTCTCTTGAGTCACAATTTACTGTGGTCACAGAAAGATACAATGTGTTGGGAGAGAGTAGGTTTCTTAAGCAGTCTTTAAGTACACAAAGTTCTCCCCATATCCCATACTGCTGATCTCTATCAATATTGTGGCATTTTCTGACAATTGTTTTAGCCAGCGCAATTGAAGCCACCCAAAATTCCACAGGCAACTGTTTGGACAGCTCAGTGACAACAGTAGGGGACCTTACGTGCAATTTCTTTAATTTAGATATCTAAAAATATAACTTTGACTAGTCATAATTAAGTATGAGATATCTTGAATTGTAATAATAACTGTAATAACTGAATTTGACTGCACTGTTCAATGATTAGGATTAATTGGAATGTATGTACCTGACTTTTGTGAAGTGCCTTGAGATGACATGTGTTGTGAATTGGCGCTATATAAATAAAACTGAACTGAATTGAATTAATCATGGATGTGTGACCCTTTAAATGACGAATCCAGTGATGTCATTTGAGATATCTTTAAAGCCATTTTTTAATCCATCAAAATGTGATTGAAGATATCTTGAATTGTTCTTCTTACCAGTCAGAATGTAAATGCAGATATCTTAAATTGGCATTCTGGATATTCAAAATGTAGTTGCGACTAGTCAAAACAAATTTTCCAGAATGCAATTGCAGATAGTCAGACGAAGCTGATTTTATGTTAAAACCACCTGCCATACTATGTTTGTATATGAAGTTTACGTTTCAGATATTCAGTAATTTATTGCAGACGTCATGAATTAGAGCCTCCATGCAACTTAAATGTAAATCTGAAATTATTTATACCAGTCAGAATGTAATTAGAGATATCTGAAATTGGTATTTTGCTTACTCAAAATGTAATTATAGATATTTTTCTTAACTAATATGCCTAGTCATAAATCAACTTCAGATATTTGGAATGTAAGTGTGGTGAAGCCCATTTAATCTTAAAACGGCCTGCCGTAGACAGCCATTAAAAGCCCTGAGTGGTGGGGGCCGAGAGCGACGCATGTAGAGGGTTACGTCGTCTGAGGAAGAGCAAAGTCATCTAACGTTGCTTCGCTGAGTTTGGGTAAAAACTCAACTCCAACTGGTCAATAACTGTTAAAGGAACATTTGAAGAGAAGATAACGACAGAGATGTGGAGACAGCAGCTCAAACGGTGGAAGAGTGCAGCAGAAGGAGAGATTTCTGAGACGGCGACAAAAGAGGACAAAGAATATGAGCTGCAGCACAACATCATGGAGGCTGATTTCAACCCCAGAGTTCCGCTGCACAGATTAGGTTTGTATTGTTTCTTTTTAGCTGCATTTATGACAAATGAATTGGCTTCTTAACGCCCAAATGTACCCGGTAGACGTAAAACAGTAAACGGTTCATTACTTGGAAGCAACGTCCCGCGTCCGCCATATTGTGAGTGGTAAATTGGGCTTGGAAAAGATCAAAAATTGATAACAATATTGATTTATATGCATTATTAGTTTTGGACCAACGTTGTTATAAAGGTTTACACTTTTAACGTTTAGATCCCAAATCGGTAGGCTTTATGAAACTGTAATAAAAATAGAAGATGCAAAAAATGTTTCTGGTTCACAGCATAGAATCTTTTAAATTCCTTCGGATTAAACCAAAGCTATTTAAGTTTTAATTTTTCTTCGTATATTTTAGGATTTTTGCCATGCATTCACTTCACAGATTACGTAAAGATGCGTTTTGCATACATGTGCTCCACATTTGGCACGCTGGTTCCACACAAGACCTTTAAAGGAAGGTCCTTGCTGTGGTTCCTGCACAAGCCTACCGGTTTGTGAACTGCAGGCTGCAAGCTATTCTCACAGAGGGTGGACCTGCATAAATGTGCTTGCCACACATCCCGTAGGAGAGAGGGGACTCTCTCTTGATAAAGAAAACGTATACAAAGCCAAATTAGCTTGATTCTTCAAATTACACACACATAAACAAGAAAAAATTGTTTATAAACCACATTCACATCCTCGATATCATTCCCAACACACCAAGACTATTTTTGTCATGTTAAATTTTTTTTTTTGCCATGCATTTTGAAAAGGTAAAGAGAACCATGTCCCCCATTAAAACTATATGTGAAAAAGCGATGATTCCTGTGGTAATTTTAAGGCGGGGTCATCACACCTAAAACCAATTTTCCCTACATTTTAAAGGTAGAGGCTTAGATTATTTTGTTGCTCATGTGAAAGGTATTATAAAATGCCAGGATTACAGTGCATCAAAATATGTGGTTATAATGGGAGTCAATGGGACCAAATCGGTACCGAAGGTAAAAAGTGTATGCAAAATGCATAGCTCTTTTTCTACATGCCTTGCAACCAAAAGGATAAAGACATTTTAAAAATAAAAAGCTAATTCTGGTTAAGATTCAAGTTCTGAGATATTGAGAATCAAAAACCAAATAAACAGAAAATACACGTTTGGTCCCCCAGGTCGCCTCAAGGGTTAAGGATGGTTGTGATACTTGTACTTTATTTCTGAAATATACCCAGTTGCTGTGTTGCTCAGTTCTGTGTGAACATTGTAAGGAATGGTGCCACTCTTGATATATTTTGTCAGGATTTGCTTTTTATTTTTTAAATGTCGTTATCCTTTTGATTGCAAGGTATGTAGAACAAGAGCTATGCATTTTGCGTACACTACCTTCGGTACCGATTAGGTCCCATTGACCCCCATTATAACCACATATTTTGAGTTGCCGATTGTTTGACATATAAGTACAAATATCTATCCAAGAGTTTATATCCGTGACGTTGTATAAATCTGGTGCCAAATTCATTTCAGACAGACTAGTACATATTTAGGAGCAAGTTTAGAGACTAAAACTTTAAACACCATTTGGTATTTCGGAAACGTTTTACACCAGTTGTTTGATAATAATATATGAACTGATTAACAGTATGTTGGAGCTATTTCAGAAATGTGATTCTGTGACATATAATTCTATTAGAACAATATATTTTACAAAATATTTTCCCTGAAAGATGTTCTGAGTTAAGAGTTTCAAACCTTTTTTTCATGATGTTAGGAATGTTTCAGTTTAGTATCAGCTGACATAGGAGACAAACGATTTCTCTGAAGACATTCCTGCCAGGCTCACATAGATTTGATGAAATTGTTTTTTAAGGATTTATGGTGTTTAAATGTAGGTCAGGTAAATGGAAGACCCTGGGTGTGGATTTCATTGTAATGTGGCAATTAGACCTCCAAGCAAAAAAAAAAAAATAAATAAATAATTACAACTACATGGTTTTGGAGTGCTGTAATACTAGCTATGGTTTTCCAGTAACCATGTTCATAGGTGGTAAGCAACATCCTTTTAATATAATGGGTTTTGTTGAATTATCACTGCCAGTGATGCATCAACTATAGCAACCAGTTTTGACAGGTGCTGGGCATGCTAAAAAAAAACACTAATGATATGAAATATTAAGAAATTAACTTTTTTTATTTGCAACCAGGGAGGCAATTATGGTGTCTTTCTTTTAAAAGTTTCTATAGTTTATTAAATCAATAGCCTTAATGGTAGCAAACTTGACTTTCAGGGTGGTGTTTTTTGGCGTGATATACATAAACATTTTTCCTCCAAACATGGTGGGTCCAACAACTTTAAGAGTTCAGCCTTGACCTCATCTGACCGGACTATATTCTCCCTGTACTTTAGACATGTCCAGATCTCCTGCAGCAGACTGTAAACAAGCTGCAAAAGGCTTTTTCTTCAGCAATGGAGTCCTGCATAGTGATTGTGCCCACAGGCCATTGCAGTTCAGTGCATTACATTTTTGGGAAAACTAAATGTGCACAGACACATGACCCAATATATTGTAAGTTCTTTCTACTTCAGGAATATGGTTTTAGTAGCGCCCAGGAATATTCAGAAGTTTAGATTTGGAGCCGTAAGATTACCATTACTATGTTTTGCAAAATTAAGACCTTTATGTAAAGGGCTCTTTGCATTAACCAGTCACACCACTCCGTGCAATACTTTGGTTCACAAGAAACCTTTATATAGGCCATCAATGAATTTTAAACCAGCTGTTTTTGATTTGCACATAAATGGGATGCTTTCTAAATACTGACAGGTTTGATATGGTTGTTTGGCTTTCCATCAACTTTTAGCCACCCTTTTTGTAAATACTTAATCACTGTGTCATTCCAATATTTTTACCCATTACTTTATTTGTGGACTAATTTGCATTGCTTTCTTTTTATTTGAGCATTATTTAATAGTTGACAACATCTGTCGTGATTTTTGCTCCTCTAAAAAAATCTTTAAACTGTTGAAGTTGACATGTTCAGCACTTATTTTGCCTGAATTAAAACCTGGTTATTCTACACTGAAACTAGTGGAAAAATATGAATTTTGCAGCACTCTGGAAACAATCATATACAAGTGAGATGGAGCCTGAAATGGTTTCAACATATTGAGACTGAATGAATAAGTGATGACATAAAGGAACAGAAATTAGAAACAATAATGCTAAATAAAGGACAAGAAAATGTAGTAATTCGTTTAAAGAATTTAACACAACTGTAGCATCTGAATATATCTTTATAAAAAACCAATGCTGTCCAGGCTATAGTCAAAATACTTTCTAATGTGCATGATGTGTTGCAATGTTTCCTGCAGATGTTAAACAGAAGCTGATTGTTAAAGAAGCTCCTGAGGACCACAGACCTTGTGTTGACCTGCATGACCCAAAGCCCCCGCACATTAAGGAGGAACAAGAGGAAGTCTGCACCAGTCTGGGGGTAGAGCAGGTCAATGAGAAGGAAGAGATTGACGCCTTCAGGTTTCCAGTCACTGCTACTACCATAAAGAGTGAAGATGATAAACAGTCCTGTCTTCTTTCACAACTTTATCGACACCAAGTTAAAGGTAGAGAGCTTCCAGAAGAAAACGATGGAGAAGAATCCATCAGGATACAAGATCATGGAGGTTGTTGCATTTTCTCAGTGACTGAAGGCACACAGGAGGATAACGAGGACAATTATGTAAAGCACCATGTGTCTGAGCCCAAAACATTTTCAGACTCTGGACTGAAAACTAAAGATATGGACAATGACTGGAAGGAGAGCAGAGCTCTTGAGTCAGATGAAACAGAGGGGAAAAACGTGGGCCCACGAAAGAAAGTAAAGAAAGGAGTGAAATTTAGCTGTGAGGAGTGCGGTAAAACATTTACTCTGAAACAAACTTTAAAGAGACACAAGAGAATCCACACAGGAGAGAAACCTTTCTGTTGTGATATTTGTGGACAAAGATTTACCCAAAAAGTAAATTTAAACTTGCATATGAGAATCCACACAGGAGAGAAACCTTTCTGTTGTGACATTTGTGGACAAAGATCTACCCATAAAGCAAATTTGAACAGACACATGAGAATCCACTCTGAAGAGAAACCTTTCTGTTGTGATCTCTGTGGACAAAGATTTAGCGAGAAATGGTCTTTGAACACACACAAGAGAATCCACACAGGAGAGAAACCTTTCTGTTGTGATCTTTGTGGACAAAGATTTCCCCAAAAAGCTAATTTAAACTCACACATGAGAATACACACAGGACAGAAACCTTTCTGTTGTAATTTTTGTGGACATAGATTTACTCAAAAAGTTCATTTAAATTCACACATGAGAAGGCACACAGGACAGAAACCCTTCTGTTGTGATCTTTGTGGACAAAGTTTTAGTGATAAAAGGTCTTTAAACAGACACAAGAGAATCCACACAGGAGAGAAACCTTTTTGTTGTTACCTATGTGGGAAAAGATTTACCCAAAAAACTAGTTTAATTACACACAAGAGAATCCACACTGGACAGAAACCTTTCTGTTGTGAACTATGTGGTCAAAGATTTAGTGAAAAAGGAAATTTAAACAAACACATAAGAGTCCACACAGGACAGAAACCTTTCTGTTGTGAATTTTGTGGACAAAGATTTAGCCGAACAGGATTCTTTAAACAGACACATGAAAGTCCACATAGGAGCGATGCCTTTGTTGTGATCTCTGTGGACAAAGACTTACCCAAGAAAAGAAATTGTGAATCAATACTAGAGGGAGAATTGTTTTGCTGGGAATACTCACTCAGCTGCACAGTTGCAGTTTGCTGTGAAATAGTTGTACTTTGTCATTAAAGGCAACAGTCTTCCCTCGTGGGTTTCAGCATTTCTCTAGTGGTTAATTTTCTTTCTTTTGTTGCTTTCATTACAGATTTGTTTAGTTGTATACCTAATATTATCTTTGCCAGACATGTTTTATTCACTGTATTTAATCTCTCAACCCCCAGTCAGTTTCAGCAGCTAGATGTTCGCACCGAACTGGCTTTAGCTGGAAGTTTTCCTCCTGTTGGAACAGAGTATCCTGAATTCTGCTTAATCGTGTTTTAACTAGGTTTGAATAATTTTTTGTGTCATTGAATAAAGTCTATGTGATCAGATGTATTGATTTTATTACATATTTCTGTGTATAAACTCAATCTGTTTGTCCTATAAAGTGCATTCAGGTGAAATTTGTTGCTAACTGGTGCCATATAAAAAAAAAGTAAAATTCAATTGATTATCTTTGCCCTTAAATTCTCAATTGAGGACCTTTTGTTAGGCCCAGCCATTTGATACAACACGGACTGAACTGTGCACAAAGAGATGCACAGCACTCACTCATTTTAAGGCCAGCCCCAGGAAGGAGGAGTCACAGCAGGAGTCCCCATGATGTCATGGAGCCACTATCAAAACATCTCCCAGCCACACCTATTTGTCTTTTACCCAGGACAACTCAGCTGATTGGATTAAGGAGATGACGCACGCAAAACCTGCTGACAAGTAAGACTATGCTTCTTTGAAACTTGGATCCAAAGTTGAATACGATCTGATGTCTTCGTATCTATCATTCATAAAAACCAGCCAAAGGTTAAGTTATGATCTGCTGTACGTCCTTCAAGCATTTATATTACGGGGTAATTAAGACAAGGTGTCTTAAACCTTTTTTTCTGAGCTTCTGCAGAAAGGGAATTTAAGCCAGAGGTTCACCCAGAAGAGACGCTGTTTCTAATTGAAGCGGTTTTCCCCACTGCCTGAAGAAGAGGCAAGCGGGGAAAACGCTGCTGTGCACATCTAAAGCACGCGGTCTGAGCAGAAGCTTTCCCCGCTTCCAACTGCTACTGAAAGCAGCCGCTGCTATTTCTTTGTTTGCCATCTTTCACGCAACTCATTGTCCCTGGACTTTGGAGTTTGGGCAAAGAAAATTAGTTTTTGATTAAACAACCTAAATATTGTTTATTTCATGGTGTTTTGCTTTGTTCCTGGTGCTAAAAAAACTAATGGCGATTGAGCCTGAGTGCTAACAGGCCCTTTAAGCCATGAGGCTAGTTTATTTGTTCTGTGTTTTGTTTAGTTGCCACAAATTTTATTTCAATGAGTGTTTTAAACGCAGATTGGCCATAGGTGTCAGTGGTGCTAATATACGCGTTAATATTTGTATAAATGGTATTTAAAGTACACGTGAAACTTAAAGGGTTGCTAAGTAAGCTTCTTTTTGTGTTAGCTTAGCCACTAACCCGGATGTGATGACGTCACTCCTGGCGTTAGGAAGGTCAAATCTTATCATCTGGCTCGTCGCCATTTTTTGCGCTTCAGCTCCATTTAAAACAATCATCCACTGAGGGCTAATTAACACATCAGTAAGAGTCATTTTAAAAAAAAGATTATTTTAATTTGGCAAACTTTTCTTTAAAAGATCATTTTGTTGAAATGTTTTATTTACCCTTCTGATTTGGATTGTGAACTGGTTGAATTCCTTAAATAATCCTTGGTCCTTAAACTTACATTTTCACACTGAACTGTGATATCACAGCATCATTTTATTGGTTATGCTTATTCTTAGTTTCTTTTTTTAGTTTATTTTCCTTATTCTTTCATTCTGTTTAATCGTTTTAGTTGAGTGTTACTAGTTTGGTTTAAGAGTTTGTTAATTGAAGTATGTTATTTTTAATAAATTCTTATATTTAGGAGAAGTTGGTTTGTACCTTTTCTAGATATTTGTGCTGGGCTTGCTGTTCACTGAACAGCAGAGCTCAAATTGTGTCAATTGTTTCATAATACCAAGCCCTATTGGGCTGGTTCTCACAGGACAATACTTGATCGACTAAAAGTGTTGGGTAATGATTCCTAAACAGGTGGTGCCCTGATTTGTCAGTCTGATTATAAACTTTACATTCTAACTTTATTAGTAATTCTGTTAATTAGCTGTTATAATTATTAATAGTTGCTAATAGTTAATCCAATCACAGTTGCCCAGCAATGGTGCTCTGATTTGTTAGTCTGAACAAAAATTTAACAGCCTAACCTTAAAAATAAGTTTATTAATTGTTGTAATTCAAATTATTGATAGTTGCAAAAAAAACAAAGAATCATAATGCATTGCACAACACTTGCATCTTGATATTGTGTTTTTTTAGATGCTTCTGTGTTTTATTTAACATTCCTTGTATGTTTTTTTAAGTGTGTCCATATTTAGCGTTTGTATAGAGTGACTCATTAGTAAAGTCATAACAAAGCTCAGTTTGATAAAATATTCTAATAAAAGTAAAACCGCATATGACAGCAGACGAGACAAAAATTATTAACAAAGAACAGTCTGACGTTGGAGCTCGGGGCCCGTGTTTATCAAACTTCTCAAAGTGGAATTTTGTAAGTGTTGAGAATTTCCAAGATGTACTCCTACTTTCAGAAATAAGTGTGAATGCAAGTTATCAAAATCCTTAAAGCTGCATTAGGTAACTTTTGTAAAAATGTATTTTTTATGTATTTGTTAAAACTGTCTATGTCCTGACAGTAGAATATAAGACGGATGATCTGTGAAAAAAATCAAGCTCCTCTGGCTCCTCCCAGTGGTCCTGCTGCCATCTGCAGAAATACACTACTCCTGGTCAGAAACAACCAATCCAGAGCCAGGAGGATGTCTTAGCAGTGTCAATCACTCTTGTGTATGCGCTGCTCACATCCCTCCCCAGCATGGCGCATACTGTTGTTCAAGCTAAAGATTGCCGGTGTGCTGCAGCTATGCTAATGGCGGAGAAACAACCTAGCGTTAAAGGAAAACTGAAAATTTCTTGAGTGGCATCTGCTCAGAAAACAAAGACAGATAAACAGAAGAGCAATTATGAAAAGCAAGCTGGGCGATCACGGCATGCCCTAATGTGGAGGGAGGGCTGTAGCATAGTAGAGAGCAAGGGGGTAGGGGTGTGTAAGGTGTGCTTGTTCAAATGTTCAGGCTACAGCTTTAAGGCTAAGAATCACTCTTATTCTCTCGGTTATTTAAGACAGCTCCAGAGGTTTCTCAATTTGTTAGGAGTTTCCACTAGGGGCAGGAAGGATAAAATTATTTGAAAATGTTAATTATTGTCATTGTTTACGTGAAAATAAACAGATGAAAAAAGAAAAACCTGCTTTCGAGATGCACTACCGGTCAAAAGTGTTAGATACACTTTCTCACCTAATGGTTCTCTTTATGTTCATGACTATTTAAATTGTAGATTCTCACCAAAGCCATCAAAACTGAATGAACACACATGGAATTGTGTAGTAAACAAAAAGTGTAAAATAACTAAACATTTTTATATTTTAAAGTTCTTTTATAATTTTTCTTTGCTACATAATTCCTTGTGTTCATTCAGTTTTGACGCCTTCAGTGAGAATCTGCGTACAATGTAAATTGTCATAAACATAAAGAAAACCAATAAATGATAAAGTGGTTCTAAAACTTTTGAGCGGTAGTGTACATTTTCTAAATGATATTGCCAAAAGTATTTGTCTGTATACTTTTGCATATACATTAATTTTGATGGCATCCTATCCCTATTCTATAAGGGCCAATTTGTGAATGGATCCACCGTTGCCAGCAATAGCAATTGTTCCTCGCCATTTCTTTTTATTTTTACATTTTTCCTGTTCAGAGAAACGGACTGTTACCACACCTCCCAGAATTCATTCCAGCTCTGACGTCATGGCAGAGGTGAGATTTATCTTATATAAGCTGAGCTCTGGGCTGTTCGAGTGTGGACTGTTACGAGGAGCCACACGAGGCATTCCCTAAAGGATCAGGTGATATGTTTCCATATTCCAAGTCAACCCAAAGCTTCAATTTTTCCCACTTTTGTCCATAAATTGCTGGTTTGATCCCCCATTTTGCAAACTGATGTTTAATGGTGATTATTATTTATCATTTCAGTAGACTAGTGAATGTCAAGTTAGGTGAAAGTTTGTTGAGCTGAAAAGTCTGATTGTAAGAGGGATTATTTTGTTCAATAAATTTACACATAAAGAGCAGGTATTTGTGCCTATTTTGTGTAGAAGTGATTTTCTGTCGACTAAGGTTGGTGCTTGTTTCACCCCTTTTGGTAAAATGGTTGATAATAGTTACATTTAGCATGGTTTTGGTTCATAATTATTAATGATAATTATTAATAACTGCCCCCTACTCACAGCATATTAAATTCTTGATATGCTGTTTATTCTTTTTGAGTTGAAAAAGCCATCTCTAATGTAAAGCAGTCAACACCAGGCAAGGATGGCATTTGCTACTCATTGCTGGGACACTGGAGTGGCAAATCTCTTGAAGCTGTGCTCTTCAATTTGGTTTGAGTCATGAAGAATTCCTGCTGCAAGGACACAGTCGGTTATAGTTCAACTGTCCAACTGATCCTTCTAATTACAGGCTGATTGCACTTACCTCTCAGTTAGGAAAGACAATAGAGAGAACTGTACCAGACATATTTCTTAGAAAGTCAAAAACATATTCTGCCATTTCAAGTGGTTCTCCAATAGTGAGAAATACGATGGATGCTGTACTGTGTTTGGAGTAAGAAGTAAGAAAAGCCCAAACAAATTGTGGTGACTGTCTTTTTTGACATAAAGCATACGATATGTTATGGAAGGAGGGATTGGTGATAAGTTAGCAAAGCTTAATTTTGGGGGTAAGTTTTATAATTGGATTCTAGACTTTTTATGTGGGAGAAAAATGTAAAAAACCAAGACACAGAATGAAGATTTTGCATTAAAAACACAATTTTTTTTTTACATATGTAGAACAAATAAAAAAAACAAAACAGCCATCAATCCCTAGGTAAATATGGACACTAAAAATAATAATTGCTATTACATATTTTAAAAAATTGACGGCCTTAGTTGATGTAAAGTAATCAATGCCAAGCACCTCAGAAATAAAATTCATGCTTTTAAATAGAATCTTTGTCATTTTATTAAACAATCTCACCATTTGTGTAACCAACTCCATTTATAGAACAAATGAACAGTTTCAGTGAGCATTACAGTGGCTGGTAAAAATACATCATGCAGACACAGTCTACGGTTAAAGGTAGTGGTAATTTTTGTAAGCATACAAAGGTTATGTAAGATTATTGCTTCAGTTCGTGCTTATAGGGATCTCCAATCAGACAGGAATGCAGAGAGTTTGCAAAAATTTACATTTTGGGGAAATTGCACTGTATAAGGGTGTGTCTGTACATTCAGCGTTTTTTTCTCATGTAGAATATGTGCAAACAGAAATATGTTCTTATCTTTTCCATTAGTGAAGACGTAGAAACTACTGCTGCGTCTGGATTATATATTCTTTAAATTACTTTATTTGAGCCATTTACAGGTTACATGTTACGGTCAACCTCTTAATACACCAAAGCTAAACTTAGTAAAACTTGACTCATTCTGCTCAGTCTCTTTAGTGTAGTTTTTTAAAAGGTGCCTTTGGAGTGAATCCCCTCTGGTCATTGTTGCAGGAACAGAAACGCCATCCCCACTCAGATGGAGAGCGGTTTACTGACAGAAGAGCTCGAAACAGGTAGAATATTTCTGATCTCTTGTCCGTCAGCATTCAGATCACATTATGGAACAAGTGCATGGAGTGCATGATGTTCTCATCCTGGATTGGAGGAGATAAGAGACCAGATTTGAACCATTGAATTAGCTGGAAGAGTGAATTTGCTGTGCAGAGTCAAAAAGGGGTGTAATTTGAAACCTTTTGGCATGTCTCCAAGAATTCCTCAATGGTGACCACTCCATCTTTATTCTTGTCCATTTTCTGGGGAAACATGAGCCAGAGACAAAAAATGGTTCAAAGAGGACCTCTGAGGTGCTACATAGTCTGATCATGTCAACATAAAAAAACATCTTTTTTTTAACTCCTAAAATATGTATACTATGTATACAACATCTGTTGAGGTGCTGGTCTATTTTATTGCTACTTCTAAAAGATGAAAAATCTTTAATATCTTTGTCTCTTTTTGTAATGACACATACTATTATGGCAAGTCTCCCTAAGTGCCTTGACCACACACTTTTGTAGCCATGAACTCTTAATGGCAAATGATGCCTTGGAGGCATAAAAACAGATGTGTGGATTTTTACCAAATGCATTTATCCATTTATGCCAGCAGGTGGCGTAGCCTACCACAAGAAACAAATAACGTCCTACACAAAAATTAATTTACTATACTTGAAATAAGTAACCTAAAGAAAAATAGATCTTATTTTTATTATATTGACCAGATTGTGGTTCATATACATATTTTTCATCCTCAAAAGCTAATCTTTCCTCTTCCATTCTGAATGATTTTCCCACCACAGAAGGCTAAAATATAGCCTTCACAGAAGAAGAAATCCCAAAGAAAAGTAGAAGAGGAGCAGCTACGGCAGCTGGAATGTAGAGGCATTTGTGTTTTTTTATTGATAAGTGTTGATGCTCCTATATAGCTGAGGTTTGAATAGGATCGCTGCCTTGGACCGTCAGCTGTTGACCAGACGCTGGTGATCTGCAGTGTCTTTAAATCGCAGAATCGTTAGAGATAATTTATATCAGTTGATTTCCAACAGACCCAACATTTTAAAAATTCAACAGGATTGAGGTCTGGGTGCCATTCTAGAAGCTTAATGCTAACTTGCTCTCCTGTAAGAAGACTCTGTTGAGTCAACATTTCAACCATCTAGCTCATGATTTGGGTGTGAAGTTGAGGAATTTGGAGATCTTTTTCATCTGGTTTATCTTTATTTCTGTCCATAATGGTGTGAACTTGACTTTACTGTGGACAGTAACACTGGTGTTCCAGCCTTGAAGGATGGCAGTTTTGGTCTTCTTCTGCATTCTTGCAAAGTGGTGACACGTCTGAATAACTTGTACAGGGTACTCTTCTATAAAGTTTTGATATACGAATCTGTAGTTGTTTAGAAATGCCTGCAAAGTTTTTTTCAACTAGAGTAAATCTACAACTGCTTTTCACTGTGTTCTTCGGACCGGCCTATTCATTAAGTGCCTGTACAAAATATTAGGTAAGATATTTTATTTGAGTTTTTAGACTATCCCACTCTGCATAATAATATATTTCAGTTGGAGGGACTCTAACTGCCTTTTATAACCCCCACCTGATGTATATCTTTAGCGGCTGTGATGGCAACACCCACAAAGAATGGTTGGGGTATTGTTAAATGCTAAAACAGGTAAACTGAAAGGAACACGTAGATTAATCATAAAGATGTCAAACAATTTTCAGCAATGGTATCGCAATCCAATATTTTCCTGGTGTCATGCAGCCCCTACTTATGACTGCAATAGTCTATACCTAAAACTGAATACAAAAACATCTTCTAAAAATTTTAAAAGAATGAGGTAATTATAAGTACAGGAAAGAAAAATTAACCACTATCGTATGCGGGTTGTCAGTGATATGGCAAGTTTACGGTTATGATCTCAAATTGGATGTTTGTATCAAACCTAAAGAACCGCATCACCTTTACGGTAAATCCAGATTAAAAAAGAAACTATATTCCAACAACCTTTTTGAATCACTTTCTGGATATACTGAAGCATATACAGTTAAGCCCAGTTTCACCGGCAAGTTTTCACTGTTCACTAGGTTTGATCATTTCCTTACCAGGAAGAAGCAGTCCACATGTTCCTTTGGAGCGCTGACCCTCATGCTGGGGTATGTATGCTTCCCCATCATGTTATAGATAGATTGCATTATATCTGTCATTTCCTGAACCAAAAGAAGAAATGAGACAATAATTAGAAATGCTGAAACAGTTTAGGACAGGTTTCACAAAAAGTGAGAAGTTCAAGTACCTCTCTGGTGATGCATCCGTCCTTGTTCAGATCATACAGATTGAAGGCCCAGTTGAGTTTGTCAGTGATGGTGCCCCTTAAAATGATGGAGAGACTTACTGCAAAATCCTAAAGGAGGGAGCAGATAAGTTGGGCGCAAATTAGATCAGTAGAAAAAGTTGAAAAGTTAAGATGGGTTCAGTTTACTAGGCTATCGCACTAAAACAGTTTCAGGAGTGAGGAGAGTGAGTAAAGACTTTATGCAAAACTGCCATTGAAAGCCTATTAAATGTTCAAGAGTCTGCAGACAGAGGGAAGAATGAGAGCGAAGAGAAATGCCTCACTTCAAAGCTAACCAGTCCGTTGTTGTTGGTGTCAAAGGCTTCAAATAGGAAATGTGCGTACATACTTGAATCTAGAAAAAAAGATAAACCAACAATCAGAATTTCTTATTGTCACTACACCAATATGACTTTCCCAAGTTGTCTACAAAGGTACACATTTAAATTTAGTTCCTGGTCAAAGGGAAATTCCAATTTTGACAGAAAATGTAAATATTTTGTTTCACTATTATGAAATACATAAATTCTCACTTTTAATGTGTTGTTGTATAAATACACACACTCACCCCTTTGATGTAAATTTTAACCTAAAGAACAGTCTCTTGGATGTAGTTAAAACAAACTCTTATCCACTAGGGGAGGGTTATGATATCATATAATATACATTGCATTTTGCGGTTTTAAACAATGCAGAATGTCTGTAACTGGTGTACCCTAAAATTGTGAACTGACAGTGATGCACACGTCAGAGCTCAGCTACCAAACTAGAGGAATCAGATGAAAATGTGTTGTTAGGACTGGTGAAAGGCAAATTTAATTAAAAAAAAAAAAAACTACCTAAAAGAAGCCTTGATAAGAGCATGGTTTTTGTGCAAAAAGAGTTTGCATACCACTGAAGCACTTCAACACTACAGTAACATCTAAATGCAAAGCATGTTGCAGTGAGCACAGTGCATGCAGTGACAACAACCAACACCTGAAATACAGACAAGCACCGTGCTGACACCGTCCCACACAGTGATGCAGCTGGACAGTATGCCGGAGTGAGTGCAACTGAGCGGTAGTCGTTGAAGCAAGACGGAGATTTCTTAGGGACTAGATTGATACTGGTTGTTTTGAGGCTTGTGGGGACAACAGCTTAGCTCAGTGAGATTTTGAAGATGGCTGCGAAGACCTCTGAGTTTCACACCACAGTCTCAAAACTCAACCTGCAATGTGTCAGAACCTGAGGCTTTATGTATGTGGATCTTTCTGAGGGATCTACTCACGCTGTCAGGCGTTAGCGTCCACATCTGTTTGCCGGGAGGGGTGGAGTTTTATGTGTTGGGGTGCTGCTGTCTGCCTCGAAGAGGCTCATTCAGCAGAGAGCTGGAGTTATTGCAGGCATGTGGTGAGGGCTTGTAGTCTGTGATGGTCTGAATCCCTCACCACAGGATAGATTAGGAAACGCACTCTTAGAGTTTACATGGTTGAAGTTTCCGGCTAAGATGAGGAAAGCACCAGGGTGAGCTGTCTGCTTCTCACTGATGAGTTGATTAAGTTTGTTCAGCGCCTCTCTTCTGTTGTCTTTGCTGGAACTAGGAGGGAAGTATACAGCTACCAACAGAATGGCTGTAAATTCCCTCGGTAGGTAGAATTGCAGACACCTAATAAACATGAACTTCACCCCTTGTGAGCAGAGTTTGTAGATCATGGGGGCACCAGGCATTGCTCATGTAAACTGCAAGTCCCCCAGAGCAGGTCTTGCCTCCCAAGAGGAGACAGAATGGTGCAGTCTGAAACACTATTACTGGGCCACATTTCCACAAACACCAGGACACAGCATTTTCTCACAGCATATGTTGGTCAGTATAATGGTGGGAATGGGCAACTGGAGTGGATTAGTTGCGAGCCTACCCTGGATAGTTCCTCACTTCTCAATCTTCTGCTTGCTCATGCACCACTTGTGGCATCTCAGCAGTGGGCAGTGTGCGGGAATAGTGGATTGGCGATGTAGCAGGCCACTAGATCAGACTGCAGTCCCCTAGCTTTCACAGGTCTTAAGTCTATAGAAATGTATCTACTGATGTCGAGCATTGGCTCGCGGGTGTCTGTTTGTTTTATGAAGGACGAGTGCCAGGAAGACTAACAAAAACAAAAACTCACAACCCAAAAAAACACGAAAATGCCATTCTATCATTACACAGAGGAGACGCTGTAGCTATACGCTGCTAAAATTAATATTTGAAGTGGTGGATCTTGGACTTATTTACAAGTGAATAAGGTAAGCTGTTTGTTAGTTCAACAGGCAAGTATTTTCAGACCTGGTACTAAGGAAGTTTTTTTATGTAGTTTCATTTGAGTTGTTTCATCTCTATTTTTGTTTTAACTAAAAGTTTGTAGGCTGTTTTTTTTTGTTCTTGGGAAAGAGGGTGGGGGGGTCAAGTTACATCAGTAATCGATTTATAATTGTATTACACAACACAAACATGAAAATTTAGGGTAAAAAAAATCCTCCAAACATTATTGAAGTATAGAGACACTGCCTGACCTCCCTGTGGAAAGAACTTGGAGTAGATACTTTTAAACGCGTCCTCGTTCACAACACCACTGGGGCACTCCTGCAGATATCAGGAAAATATAAGTGAGCCAAACCTCACAACAGTCTGCTCATAGACATATAGCATATAACAGATCCAGAGCTGCTTCTGTGCAGCATTAAAGGTAACACACTCTCACTGTTAATGAATGTAGGAAAATTCATAATTCCCAGCAATCTTCAAACTGACATTTTTGAATCCCCTGTAGAGAACTTGTAGCTCCTTTTTGCTGAATTTAGTTCGCTGAACAAGACTGTCAAGTCCCTCTGGTCTGTAGCACACAGTGGATAGCTCCCCTTCATCAGTTATACTACCTGCTTTGAGAAACAGAAGCACAGTAACATGTTATCTACAGAGAGCCACACTGGGGCACTTTTGAGAAGGGTGAAAATTGGATAATTTCCTGATGATATATGTGTGTGTGTGTGTAATAACACTTGCTTTGATTAACTGAAGGGCTGGAGCCAGAGTGGTAGCAGGGCAGCAGTTTCAGGAAGCGTTGCTTAATCGTCTTTTTGTTGGGTTTGGAAAGATGATTACCTGTAAACATCAAAGTAGAGCGCACACACAGGAAATATAAACCATGAGATATATATATTCAGAGAAATCTGAATCAAATCAATAATTGGTGTGACCACCCTTTGCCTTCAAAACAGCATCAGTTCTTTTAGGTCCACTTGCACACAGTTTTTGAAGGATCTCGGCTGGTAGGTTGTTTCAAACGTCTCTTCATGTAATCCCAGACACACTCCATGATGCTGATATCAGGGCTCTGTGGGGGACCATGCCATCACTTCCAGTAATTCTTGTTCTTCTTTATGTTGAAGATAGTTCTTAATGACTTTGGTTGTATGTTTGGGTTCGCTCACTTAGTATTTTGTAAATTGATAAAAATAAACAATCATCATTTATATGTCTGAAAGCATTCTTTGTTTACAAATTTTTTTCACACTTGCCTAAAACTTTTGGACTGTACTGTATATAAACACGACTCGTCTAGTTTTAGATACATTTTCTCACTTAATGGGTCTCCTTATTTTAATGACTATTTACATTGTAGATTCTCACCAACTGCAACAAACCTGTGAATAAACACACATAAAATGATGTAGTAAAGAAAAAGTGTGAAATACCTCTAAACATTTATTTTAGATTCTTCCAAATAGCCACCTTTTGCATTGATTACTGCTTTGCTCTCTTGGCATTCTCTCCAGGAGCTTCATGAGGTGGTCACCTGAAATGGTTTCTAAAGAGTTTTGAAAGAACTTCCCAGAGGTTCATTGAAAGATGGCCAAGGTTAATATTTCAGTCATCACAGCAAAGGGCGGCTACTTTAAGAAATCTAAAATATAAAACATATTTGTTTTACAATTTTTCCTTGCTTCATTTCTTACATAATTCCATGTGTTCATTCAGTTTTGATGTTTTCAGTGAGAATCTATGTACAACGTAAATAGTCATAAACATAATGAAATCTCTCTATCTCTCTATCGCTCTATCTATCTCTCTATCTCTCTCCTGTAAAGTTTATTCTGTGAAGAGCCTCTTTATTGTTTATGTTGTAGATTGTCATTTTGAGAAATTTTACATGTGCAGTATCTCACAAAAGTGAGGACACCCTTCAGATTTTTGCAAATATTTTATTTATTTTCATCTCTTTTCATGGGAAAATACTGAAGATGTGACACTTTGATACAATTTAGGGCTTTGATACCGTGGTGCAACTCAATTTTAGGGTTCTGGCAATCTTCTAGGCCACATTTATTCAGAGCAACAAGTCTTTTTTTCAGATTCTCTGAGAGTTCTTTTCTATTTGGAGCCATCTTGAACTTCCAGTGACCAGTGAGAAAGAGTTTGAGAACAGTAACACCAAACTTAACACACCTGCTTTCTATTCATACCTGAGACCTTGTAACACTAACGAGTCACATTATACCAGGGAAAGAAAATGGCTAATTGGGCACAAATAGGACATTTACATGTTGGGGTGTACTCATTTTTGTTGCCATCAGTTTAGACATTAATGGCTCTGTGTTGAGTTATTTTGAGGGGACAGCAAATTTCCACTGTTATAGCAGCTGTTCACTAACTACTTTAAATTGTATCAAAGTGTCATATCTTAGAGTTGCAACATGAAAAGTTATATTAAAATATTTATAAGAATGTGGGTGCACTTACTTTTTTGAGATGGTGTAAGCCAATTTTTTGGTAGGGTTCATCACATGGGAATCCCCACAAAACAGAAACCTATCTGTTGTTATCTATGTGGACAAAGATTTAACCTAAAGCAGATTTGAACTCGCACATGAGAATCCACACTGGAGGCAAAATGCTTTAGCTAGCTGAAAAGCTGCAGTTTGCTGTGAAATATTTGTGCTTTGTCATTAAAGGCAACAGTCTTCACTTGGTTTTAGCATTTCCCTAGTGGTTAATTGTCATATTTTACTCTTAAAATTTTTTATTAAAGTTAGAGTTGTTTGGTTGTAGAACTGGTAGTTTATATTTCCAGGCATGTTTTAGTCGGTGTCTTTCTTCACTGTAGCTGCATGAAATACCAAAGTTTGGTGACAAATAGGAGTCCTCCATGTTTTATTTTCGTGTAACTTTTTGAAACTGCTCTACAGAATGTTGCATTTCGCACTTAGTTCCACAATAAACATATTGCATATGTTTAGGTATAAAACAGCACTGTATAGGATATTTTCAGTATGAATACTTGAATCATTGCACCCTTAGTATTTATGGTTACAATGATGCAACTAAAAACAGCACACTATAGAACACCCTATCTCAAGTTATTCCGATTTGAAAAGGTCAAGGAACGACCTTCACTACATGTGTTTGTCAATGACTTGTTAGTAAGCATGAAATATTTGCTAGCTTAGATCAGACTAAATAAAAGTATTTTTTAAAACATTTTAATAAGAAAAATCAAAGTATTAGACAAATCACCAACTGAACGATGAAAAATATGGCCAGTTTTATGCATGGTAAATATCTTCATGGTAGAAATTATTGCACTAAAACCAACCATCTTCTTTTCTCTTCTAAAATCCAGAATTATGTAAGTGGAACAATTCCTGAAAGAGACATATCACCACAGTCCACTGCCTTTTAAAGAAAAACCTAAATAGTATCTGACATTTTGGAAAGAGCACATAGGTTTCCACAGACCACCTCAAGAAACTCTACTTTAAATGTCTAAGAAACACCAATCAGATCGAATATTAAATCTGTATTATTATAGCTCACTTAATAGCCATGTCTATAATTCAAAGTGATATTGTCTTTGTGCACTGTGAACTCTGAGGGCTGGTTCTGAAAGCAGGGCATGGCATGTTGCTCCTGGAGACAACCTACTACATGTTGTCAGAGGTTCTGTTTAAGGGATTTCCTCACTCTGTGGGCCAGGTGGACCAAATAATTTGATTAATCATTGTCAGTTCATGATTGATCAGGTTGAGGAGGAGGCGTGGTAAGGCGTATTCGTCACTTCCTGTTTTGCACTTGGTGGATTGTTTGGTGTGTGAAGGCTCTCTCGTTTGATCTGATTTCTCTCTACTGTGATATCTCTTACTTGTTATAATACATAAGCACGTTAAGACACATACTTTCTGTTGCTGTATTTAACGTTTGGGGACTCTTTTTCTAGTAGTGGTAAGGGGTCGCTAGCTTAGCGTTAGCTTTAGCTCCACCATGGCTACCCGTTCTGCTGTTTCTCTCTCCGAGTCTTTTCCTCTTTCCTGCTCTCTGTGTCAGATGTTCAGTTACTCCTCTGCCTCCTTTAGTGATAATGGCACGTGTAATAAATGTAGCATTTTTGTAGCTTTGGAGGCGAGGGTGTCGGACTTGGAGGCCCGGCTCCGCGCTGATGAAAAACCAGCAGATAGCCGAGGCCCCTTAGCCAGCGCGGAGCCACTGAGGGTAGCTCCCCGTAGCAGTCCTCCAGCAGACCCCGTGCAGCCGGGATCTCAGGCCGGCTGGGTGACGGTACGTAGGAAGCATAGTCCTAGATCCCAGCCCACAGGTCACCACCAACCCGTCTGCGTTTCTAATAGATTTTCCCCGCCCAGCGACACACCTGCTGAGAAGCCACCTCTGGTAATTGGCAGCTCCATAGTCAGAAACGTGGCACTAGAGACACCAGCGACCATAGTCAAATGTCTGCCAGGGGCCAGAACGGGTGACATCAAATCCTACCTGAAACTGCTGGCTAAGGATAAACGTAAATACAGTAAGATTGTAATTCATGCTGGCGGTAATGACACCCGGTTACGTCAATCGGAGGTCACTAAAGTTAGTGTTGCTTCGGTGTGATAGTTTGCCAAAACAATGTCGGACTCCGTAATTTTCTCTGGTCCCCTCCCCGATCTGACCAGTGACGACATGTTTAGCCGCATGCTGTCATTCAACCGCTGGCTGTCTAGGTGGTGTCCAGAAAACGATGTGGGCTACATTGATAATTGGCGAACATTTTGGGGAAAAACCTGGTCTGATCCGGAGAGACGGCATCCATCCCACTTTGGATGGAGCAGCTCTTCTTTCTAGGAATCTGGCCGAATTTATTAGTTCTCCAAACCTCTGACAACCCAGGGTTCAGACCAGGAAGCAGGGTCGTAGTTTAATACTCCTCTCTGCAGCTTCTGTACTGCTACCCACCATTACCCTATTAAGACAGTGTCTCGCCCACGGCCAAAATTGAATAGATTAAAAAAATTATCTAAAAAGAGGAAATCAGGAAAATCTATTAAAAATAAACACAACTCAGACTAAAAATAAAAAATTATGTGGCTTACTGAACATAAGATCTCTCTCTTCAAAGACTTTGCTAGTTAGTGACCTGATTTGTGACAATCATTGATTTATTTTGCCTCACAGAAACCTGGCGGCAGCAAAAGGATTATGTTACTATAAATGAGTCAACTCCTACTAATTATTTAAATTTTCACATTCCTCGAAATACTGGGCGAGGAGGAGTAGCAACCATCTTTCAGTCCGATTTATTGACTAGTCCCAGACCAATCAATAGCTACAACTCTTTTGAATATTTAATCCTTAGTTTTCCTCATCCAAATTGCAAAGCACTAAAACCACTTCTGTTTGTTGTTTTGTACCGTCCACCAGGCCCTTACGCTCAATTTTTAGATAAGTTTTCAGAGCTTTTATCTGATTTAGTGTTAAATACAGATAAAGTTATTATAGTGGGGGATTTTAACATTCATGTTGACACTGAAAGTGATAGCTTAAATATAGCCTTTAATGGTATCTTAGACTCAACTGGCTTTACTCAAAACATTAACAAACCTACCCACCTTTGTCTTCATTCTCTGGACCTTGTGCTGACATATGGCATTGAGTGTAAAGACATAACAATATTTTCTCACATCCCTATGCTGTCTGACCATTTTTTAATAACCTTTGAGTTTAATTTAACCGAGTACTCCACACCTGAAAGAAAATTTAATTATAGTAGATCATTATCAGACAATGCTGTAACAACCTTTAAAGAATCTGTTCCACTTTTAATTTGCTCATTATCACAGAAAAACACAGTGGAGGGCAATAATTTTGTTTCTTCCCCTTCACAAATTGATTCTTTTGTTCATAGTGTTACTTCATCATTGCGTGGTGCATTAGACAATGCAGCCCCCTTGAAAAATCAGGTAATTAGTCATAGGAGGCTAGCTCCCTGGTTTAATTCAGAGCTGCGTACTTTAAAGCACAATGTTAGAAAATTGGAGAGAAAATGGCGCTCTACACACCTAGAGGATTCCTACTTAATCTGGAAAAATAGCCTACTGTTGTATAAAAAGACACTTCACCAAGCTAGAACAGCTTATTTCTCATCATTAATAGAAGTGAACAAGAATAATCCTAGGTTTCTCTTTAGTACAGTTGCTAAACTTGCACAGAGTCATAGCTCTGTTGAGCCATCCATTCCCTTAGCTCTCAGCAGTCATGACTTTATGGGATTCTTCTAAAGTACAATTGATTCTATTAAGAAGAAAATCTTTGACACACTCCCAGAGATGATTACTTCATCCTCAACAAGTGAGACACCATTGGAAATAACTGTAGAACCTGATCTGTGTTTGGACTGTTTTGATCCTGTGGAGCTTCCTGAGTTATCAGAAATATTAGCTTCATCTAAACCTGCAACTTGTATGTTAGACCCAATCCCAACCAAATTATTTAAGGAAGTGTTTCCTCTGATTACCAGCCCCATTTTAGATATGATTAATTTATCTTTAGTAAATGGGTATGTACCACAAGCTTTTAAGGTAGCTGTAATTAAACCTTTGCTTAAGAAACCTTTGCTTGATCGAGATGACTTAATAAATTACAGACCGATATCCAATCTTCCATTCTTATCTAAAATTCTTGAGAAAATAGTTGCTAATCAAATGTGTGAGCATTTACACAGCAATGACCTGTTTGAAGAGTTTCAGTCAGGTTTCAGAGCTCATCATAGCACTGAAACAGCTCTGCTGAAAGTCACTAATGATATTCTTATTGCCTCAGATAATGGACTTGTGTCTGTACTGGTTCTGTTAGATCTCAGTGCTGCATTTGATACAGTCGATCATAATATTCTCTTAGAAAGGCTGGAATATGCTGTAGGGATCAGAGGAACAGCGCTAGACTGGTTTAAATCTTATTTGTCTGACAGATTCCAGTTTGTTCATGTAAATGATAAATCATCTTTAAACTCCAGGGTTAATTGTGGAGTACCACAGGGTTCAGTACTTGGGCCAATTCTCTTTACTATATATATGCTTCCAATAGGTAAAATTATCAGGCAGCATAGAATACATTTTCACTGTTACGCTGATGATACTCAGCTTTGCTTATCCATAAATCCTGATGAGCCCAACCAGTTAGATAGACTACAAGCATGTCTTGAAGAAATAAAAACTTGGATGACTTTAAATTTTCTGCTTTTAAATTCAGACAAGACAGAAGTTGTCGTCTTTGGACTGTCGTCTTTTTTTAAAAAAGAAACTGCTTAGTCAATCACTTAACCTGGATGCCATTAAATTGACCTCCGATAATAAAGTAAAAAACCTTGGTGTTATTTTTGACCAGGACATGTCATTTAAATCCCATATTAAACAGGTTTCCAGGATTTCGTTCTTTCATCTCCGGAACATTGCCAAAATTAGAAATATCCTGTCCAGGAGTGACGCTGAAAAACTAGTCCATGCATTTGTTACTTCAAGGCTGGACTATTGTAATTCTTTACTATCACGATGTCCACAAAATGTAGTTAAAAGCCTTCAGCTGATTCAAAATGCTGCAGTAAGAGTTGTGATGAAAATTAAAAAGAGAGATCATATTTCCCTACTTTAGCTTCCCTTCATTGGCTCCCTGTTAAATCCAGAATAGAATTTAAAATTCTCCTACTCACATATAAAGCCCTTAATGATTTAGCGCCATCATACATCAGAGATCTGATTGTTCCATATGTTCCTAACAGAGCACTTCGTTCTCAGACTGCAGGTTTACTGGTGGTTCCTAGAGTCTCTAGAAGTAGAATGGGAGGCAGATCCTTTAGTTATCAGCCTCCTCTCCTGTGGAACCAGCTCCCAGTTTTAGTCCGTGAGGCGGACACCCTGTCTACTTTTAAGGCTAGGCTTAAAACTTTCCTTTTTGATAAAGTTTATAGTTAGAGTGGCTTAGGTTATCCTGAGCTATCTTCCTTATTTTACCTCCGTCTTCTTCTCCCCTTGTTGGATGGAGTAAGGGGGAGTCAGGTTTAGCCTAAACCGGCTCAGTTATGGTTGAGGTGCAAACACACCCTCCATTTCTGCTACCTGTATGACCCCCTCTCTTTTCCAATGGTTATGGTCGATCTGACAGAGAGAGGTATCCCAATCGTTGTGGTTTTTGGTATAACAATGGCCATCAGTGGGCTCTAGATGGACAAACTGTCTACTTTTAAGGCTAGGCTTAAAACTTTCCTTTTTGATAAAGCTTATAGTTAGAGTGGCTTAGGTTATCCTGAGCTATCTCTGTAGTTATGCTGCTATAGGCTTAGGCTGCTGGAGGACATAATGACCACTTTCACCCTCTTCGCTATTTTCTCACACTACTCTTCAATTTTGCATTATTTGCTGTTATTTCAGCTTTTAACTTTGTTCTCTCTCTTTTCTCTTCCTAGAAGCTACACCTGCCCTGACTCTGTGTCTACCTGTAACACCTTTCTGGAGAGGGGCATCGTCAGAGCTTCTGCTGGCAACAACTTAATGCTCACCCTCTACCGATGATCCACATGGCCCTGTCTTTCAGTGTTTAATCCTTTCTCTCTCCTACACATGGCTACTGACTGAGCTTTTACTGTAACTAACTCTACGTGCTCTCTTCAGACTCTAAACTTGAAAACTGGCTCAGAGTTTCTGTTCTTTCTTTCTAGGTGAAACGACTAAAGGAGCTACATCAATTAACATTTACCTTTTCCTTCCCATAGAAAGTACTCCTGGATCAGTGCTTCTTTGTTCTCTTTGTGTCTCTGCTCTGTTCTCTCTAACCCCCAGTCGGTCGTGGCAGATGGCCGCTCACACTGAGCCTGGTTTTGGTGGAGGTTTCTTCCTGTTAAATGGGAGTTTTTCCTCTCCACTGTTGCTACATGCATGCTCAGTATGAGGGATTGCTGCAAAGTCAACGCCAGTGACTGTCCACTGTCTCTACATGCTCATCCGGGAGGAGTGAATGCTGCAAGTCACTGACTGGATGCAATCTGCTGGGTTTCCTTAGATAGACAAACTTTTTATCCAATTTGAATAAATAACAGAATCTGACTGCACTGTTCAATGATTCGGATTAATTGTAATGCATGTACCTGACTTTTGTGAAGTGCCTTGAGACGACATGTGTTGTGAATTGGCGCTATATAAATAAACTGAATTGAATTGAATTGAACAAGGGGGACAATTGTACTGTATATCCCAAGTTGGTTTGGAAAGCTTTTTACCCATAATAAACTAACCCATCATTTTAAAACTCATTCTCAGACTATCTTTGTTTAATAATAAAATTATTTACTGATATGAAACAAGTGTGACCAAAAAAAAACTCCAGAAACATGTCTGAATGTTTCTGGTCACTAGAGGGCGGTGTTGAGCTAAACAAATTACTGGCTGTGAAAGGATTGCTGAGAGGTGTAATACCAATGCAGCAACAGCCAACCTCATTAGTGATCCAACACATAGGTCGGTGTCTAATAAACTACTAATGACCAACTATTATAAGACTATTTAATTGGGTTCTCAAACTGCGGAGGAAACGACTATCTTCAGTGAGATATCTGACAGTAGACTGAAATTCTGGGCAAAAGTATTCAACAAAGGCAGTGAACTGATTCTCAGGTCTGGACAGGGGCAAGTCTCTTGTGTAGCAACAATGGATAAATTGAATGTTTCCAAGACAAATCTTTGTTAAAAATCTAAAATTATGTTTTAATTCATTACCTACCCCTGTTTCTGACATCCTTCTGATACTATTGCAATAAGCTGGTTTCTACAAACAGACGCTTTAGCTAAAATCTAGTTTTAGTCACTTCTGCAGTTCCCAGGCTGGCAGAGACCTTTAAGTCTACTAATTATTGCTATCACTGACTGTGAATAGCAACAATATTTGTCTCATTTGGGTAAAATTCTAATGTGGCAGCTGCACGACCATAGGGAAAATAAATAAGGGTCTGTACAGCCTTGCAAACTCACAAGCTTAAACTTATCTGAGGTTATGATGTAGAGAAATTAAAATATCTGTTTTCTCTGCAGTGTTGAAACTTGATGATAGATGAAAATTACATATAGGCAGAAAATGTAAGGCTAAGATAAAGAAGTTACAGACTCTGGATTTGTGACTGACTGAAACACTTCATATAAACCTTCATATTGTAGTTTAAAGGATGGAGTGGTCTTCCTGCAGTGCTGACCTCAACCCCACTGAAAACTTGGAGGATCTGCTTGGGAGTGCTGTTTGTGCCAGAGAAACCAGCACAACCACATCATCTGACTCCAACACAAAAACTGGTTAAGGAATGGTATGTGATCCCACAGCTGTGTGAGACCAAGCTGGTGACCAGCGTGAGGAGGAGGGCTGTTGTGGTTGTGCACAGTTAAGACATGCACTGCTGAGTTCCCTGTTCCCCAATATGTCTTTATACATATTCATTGTTTCTTCATACTTGAATAATCCAGTGCAATAAAAGACACCAAACAATAATTAACAGCAAAATTAGCATTTTGGCATTGGCAGAAGAGAGAGTATTTGGAAAGTTTTTCATGGGTGAAACCCACAACTCTGCTGCTGAGCCAACGTAAGCATTTTCCTTTAAAATGCGTCTTTATTTAGAGGGAATAAAAAAGACTTTCAAATGGTACAAGATCTATTGCCAGGAAGCATTTTTTACAACTAAGAAAAAATCAACCAATGTTTCAATTTTTCAACTAAATTGCTGAAAAAAATGAACTTTTGAATGATATTATTAATGGAGATGCATTGTTAACCAATTTTAAAAAGATTTTAAGATTATTGAATTATTTTATTTTTCCACCACATACTGTATATCATACAGAGAAATAGGGTGTTGACACACCATGACTCCCACAGCCCACTCAGTTATAACATTTTAATGAATTAAATGTTTATTTTAAACATACCAATGTTCTAAAGCAAACAAAATAAATTAATAATCAAACGTAAAACCATAATATTTGAAATGACGATGGAAGAAATTTAGCTTATTAAATCCTTCCTTCATGTACATTCAGTCTAGAGTGTCTAAAGAATTTTTACATTATGATATATTTTTACCTATGGTTTATATTTCATGTCAATTAGTTTACACTGTACATCTGTAATTGTACGTATGTAGTTAATCCTACACTATCTATTTTTATATCTATACATAGTCTCTAGTATGGTATCCATTTTTTTACATTGATGTTTTAGAATAATAAGTAAGCATTTTCCATTTTTAGTTTTTTAGTTATATATTTTAACTTATATGTCACATCTTTTTAATCATGTTTAAATGTACAGCACCGATATCATATCACCTCGGTGTGCTACCCAGATCCCCTTTAGTACTTAAAACTCCTGTTACAACCACATACTTTTACAATATTATTTTTTATACAATATTTTAAGTTGATTTATGTTCATTTTAGTGTTTCCCTGAACAGTAAACAATAAAATGACCTCTATAACCTTTGAGCCCAGTGATGAATTAACTCTTAAACAAACAACAGATAAAAAGAAAATGTACAACCTTTCATTTCAGTTTTTAAGATAATTCAGCTAGATTAGATTTGGATCTCCTGTACCAACAGGAGGCTGGCTCCTTTCTCCAGCGGTCATTGGGCGAGAGGCACACAGAACACACCACGCACTCACACTCATACCTTAAGAGGAATTTAGAGACAAATTAACCCAACAGTCAAGTTTTTGGAGTCTGGGACGAAGCTGGAGTACCCAGAGAGAACCCACGCATGTATGGAGAGAACATCATACAGCCCTATCTAATGACCAATACTTTAATTTTCAAAAAACAAAAAAGATGTTTTTGCTCCCAAAAAGTACATTTGTGGGGCTGTCTGGGGGTTTTGACTGAATTTGCTAAGGTTTATGAAATCTTTCTGAATAGCGTTTTTTTTTTTAGGGTTTTGTTAACATTTAGAGCTTTTAGTACATTTTAACTTGACATTTAAAGCTGTCTTTAAACTGCAATTTAAGCAGGAAGTTCATTTTTTGTTTTTAAAAGCAACTGTTTACCTGCTGTATAAGCCCCAAACAGAGGAAAAAATATCTTCAGAGTGCCATCTGGGTTCTTGAAGAACAGAAGATGCTTTGCAGGAATCATCTGTACAGGAGGATCTGACAAAGGAGCGACTGGACTAAGAGGCTTAAATGCTGGTGAGGTTGATTACTGGAATACAATACAGACATGTCTAACTATTGGACGTACAACAGCTGTGAGGAGCAGGGAGCCATGGGCAACTAAGGAAAAATGGCTAATATACACAGACCCCATGAAACACAGGGAAATAAACTGAGAAGATCACCAATAGAGAACACTTAGAGAACACCTTGATAGTGGAAATAATTTAAATAGGCCATCCTGTTGTGTCTCTGACAGTGAGTCAGCACTTCTGGATATCATTGGGATATCGTCTGTTTTCCTGTGTTTGTCCTAAATCAGCTTGATGTCCATGAAATGTCCAGTTTAGACCAGATCTACTCCTACCAGGTCAGCATGCCACACTTGGAGATGCCTGGAATGCAAGGCCTTCCACTGATATGGAGGTTTTGTTTACCCAAGAGAAGATCTATCTCTTCTCTGCAGGGTTAGACATCTGATGTTCAAGGACCGTTTTATCTCCTTGTCTCCTGTGTATTGTGAATTACAGTACATTTTCAGCCTGTGAAAGAGCTATAAAAGGCTGGTAAGTTCCTGTCTTGGCCAGAGCGAGCAGACTAAGACACTGGTTTGATTGTATTCTCGAAATTCTTGCAAGAATAAATTAATAAATAAATAAATAAATAAAGTGCAACTTTGATTGATTTTCACCGATCTCCTTTGTTAACTGAAATTATTGAGGTGCATTTTTATTTTTCAATTTACAACCCTTAGTTAGGATGTACAAACCCACTATTCTCCATGTAACGGGCACCATGCATGTGACAGTGGATTAATATTTGTGGTTTTTAGTCTTAATTTGTCACTAGAAGTGTTTGTGCTCCTTTTATATAAAAGCAAATCCATCAAATGCAGTCTTTCCATGACATCATTTTGACCACAGGGTCACTGGGACACGTGATGAGAGGCATAGAAATTATGCCTATTACACATTTCTACTGGATCTATAAGGTATGAGCATAAACAACGTGATGTTTTCAACAGCCTTACTTCAGGACAGCTGCTAAATCTTTTATACAAACCTTTCTGTTCCTATGAGAGATGGTTTTAACATGAACAGCTCTTATCCCTCAGGCTTCATTTGTTTAGACAACAATTTGTTTATATTTCCTGAACCTGAAGCCTCACACCTGTTTATTGTTTGGTTAACCTTTTTTCATGTCCTGTCCTCAGAATTGGGTTTTTTTGCGGCACTAGGTCTTTATTTTTAAATTTTCCAACTGTGGGTAGACAGGAAAGAGGGCAAAGAGAGGGGGAGACAATCGGCAAAGGTCACCAGGTCCAGGACTCGAATCCAGGACAGCCGCATTAAGGACTATAGCCTCTGCACATGGTCGCTCCCTTAACCCCTACACCACTAGCGCCGCGGCCGTAATTGCTGTTTGAGTGCCAAGAAAGAAGTCCAACGGATTTTACTTCACAAGTGGAGCATTACGGCTTTCGATATAATGCTCTGCTTGATATATAAAAAACGTAGAACTTCAGGATTATTTCAAATGCAATGGACACAGAGACGGAAACGAAAGGGAAAAAATAACAAAGAAAGGGAGAGAGATAAGAATAGAGGAGAGAAAGAAGGATAACGAGAATCCAAGATAACACCCTAGAAGTCTGCTTCTAAACCTGCAGGAAGAGAGAGAAAAAAACCAACACAGCAACAAACAACAAACGCATATATAAAAACTACATTGTCACTGAAAAGTACACAGTACTATTTAATGTATTAAGTGGCGACCACCGCTCAGTATAGAGTATAACGGTATTGGAGGTTGCGCTAAACTTTTTCCTTGTTGGTCATTTTGACTGACAGAGTAAAAAAAACTCCGTTCATAATCTATTTTTACCCGTCTCTTTATGTTTTAAAATGATAAGTAAAAATTCTACTGCATTTATTTTCATTTCTTTTTATTTATATTTAGTCCAAACGAGCTGAGCAGAGAATCCGCATCAACCAGATGATTACATGTAACTTTTTCTCCACTGACTGTGGTCCCAGTAACTACATATAAACAATGAAATTAAACGATTGCACCTAAAATATTAAAAGATCACAACTTCCTCCTGGTCCACGTGGACCTGAATTGTGCACTTGTATGTGGGTAATTAAATGTCTGGAGTGGGATTGCTGCAGAGGCTATTGTCATGAAGGTATGGACTTTTGTGTCGGACAGACAACTTCTGATGGCTGTTTTGATGTTGTTCTGGAGGCTGAATCCGCGCTCTGCCGCCACACTAGAGGCTGGAATTACAATCGCCACTTCAGCCAAAGTTTTGAACTCAGGGAACATATGTCCAATTGAAATTATCAGAGGTTGGCAAGACTCGTCGAACGAGGGGTATTCTGATCCAGCAAGCAATGGCTTCAGCAGGAGGAAATAGCTCATTTATTTGCTAACTTGCCACCAAGTGGTCAGGTGGTGTGAATTACAATTTGTCAAAATGACGAATGGCCTTCAGATTTTTCCGTCACCATTTAGAAAAAACGGTAAAAAATGGAAAATATTCAGTTAACGTGTCCCCTGCTCCAGGCTGTTCAAGGTTTCCTCGTCCAGTTTGTTTTATTGGGAAATGTGAGACAGTGGTTAGTATTTAAAGTGTTTTCGTGTTTGGTTTGAATATATTGGGTTGTTTTACCTGAGTTGGTAGTATTTGTTTGTTTGGTTAACCTGCAGCTGGGTGGATGTAGCACCCTGCCTATAAGAAGCACCATCTTCCATCACCAAAATAGTTTACAAAGATCCTGAAATCATAATGGGAGCAGCACTAAGGCTGGCTTCTTGGTTATTTTTATATGCTATTCCAGCTTGTTTCACAGATAAAAAAAACTATTTCTGGGATCTGTCAGAGGAATGACAGAGTGGCTCTACAAAGCAGAAATCTGTGTGTGATCTCCACAGAGGAGAAAATAACAGTAGGAAAAAGCGCACACAAAGAAGGGAAGCATACTGATCTCCTCAGGCTACAAAGGCTCCTGCTGACAAGTATAACTTCAGCCGAAAGATTTGTCTTTTTTTTTATGTCTCTGATTTCTTCCCCAGGATACTCTACAGACACGTTAACTTTAAGTTATAAATTTAAATACAATATTCCTCTGGCCTAATGTAGTTATTTTTTAACCTGGTTGCTTATTACACATGTTTGATTTAGGAAAGGAAATGCCCAAGATCAAAGCAGGGAAAACGATTCTTTTTTTTTTAAAGATTTTATTGGAACAGTAATCCAACAGGAAAAAGGGTGAAGAGAGAATAGTCAGGCATGCAGCAAATAGCCCGAAACTGGGAATCGAACCCAGGACAACGACATCGAGGATTATAGCCTCTACACATGGTGCTCTACCAACTGAGCCACATAGTGCCCAAGCAGGGCAAACTAACTGGAGTGGAAGTTTTGATCTGTCTTCTTAGAGGGATCAACGGATGGATTTTAGAAATGACAAAGTTTACAGATGCAAATAAGTGTTGGCCGTCATCAGTGTCAGCTGATAATACTTTTACAATTTCATTTACTAGTTGTACAGGAGGAACCACACGTTAACCACACAATGAAATATTAGCAAGTTTTTACACACCTTGAATGTTTTCACATTTTGTCACATTACAACTACAAACGTCAATATATTTTATTGGGGATTTATGTGATAGACCAACACAACATAGTTCATAATTGCAAAATGGAAGGAAATTTATATCGCTTTTTACAAATACAAATCTGAAAGGTGTGGTTTGTGTTTGCAGACAGGAGGCCCATGGTAACTCTGGAGGAGCCGCAGAGATCCACAGCTCAGGTGGGAGAATTTTTGGACCGGATACCTATTAGACATTCACTCCACAAATCTGGCCTTTATTAAGACCCATAATGAAAAACATTGCTCAATGAAAGCAATGAGAAAGCCGTTTTTTGCCATTTATCAAAAGCCATGCGGGGAACACACTACACATGTGGAAATGTGTGCTCTGGACTGATGAGACCAGACAAGAACGTTTTAGCCTACATGCAAAATGCTATGTGTGGTGGAAAACTTGTCTCTGAACGCCCCCTCCTAAAATATAGGGGTGGCAGCATCATGCTGTGGGGATGCTTTTCCTCAGCAGCACAGGGGACCTGGTCAGAGACGATGTCATTGCAGGAAAAATAAGTAATTCTACAAGTTTTGACTCAGGGGGATTGAACCCAAACATATGCCACAAAATACATATTTTATTTTTAAACCAGGTGTCATTTTTATTCATTGTGCTTTCATGCACTACGTTGTGTTGATCACATAAAACCGCAATAAAATGACGTTTGTGGTTGTGATCTGACAGATGTGAAAAGCTCAAGGGGTGTAAATATTTTTGCAAGGGACTACACCGTTCACCTTGTTGGTGTTAAAGATAAAACAGCTGCATTAAATAATAATTTCTTGAAGCATTCAGAGCAGCTTGAAGAAGGTCTTAACGCTCACATATCCATAATACTGACATCCAGATAGACTGGACATTAACAGGATGTAAATCCAAACTAATCATAGTAAACCAACTCAAGGATGGACACATCTGTTTTTATTTGGGGTTTTGTCAAGTAGAAGACATTTTATGATTTTATAACTCATGATCTTTTGCCCTGATGTGAGGAGAAAATACAGATATAATTTACAGCAAATGAAAAATAGTGATTTTATCTGGATCGATCGAAGTCAATATCTTTTTGAACGTTTTCTTCCAAAAAAGACAGAAGACAGATTAATGAGAAGAAAACACACAAACAGACGAATAAAAAATGAAGAATTTTTTTCTTGATTGACCTTCAAATGTATAATTTCTTCTTAAGTAATTGCAGGTAGCCTTTTACAACAAACTTTCCATCCTCTCTCCTCTAATTTTTGCATCTATCAACCATTGCTCTACTTTACTTATATGCTGTTTTACTCTTCAGATTCCAGCTGAAAAAATAAAACAGCATCAAGATGAAATCCTTCCAGATGTTTTAGTTCATTTCTGAACATGATGCAGCTCTTTGGACGCTGTGCTGATGTTTACTGTGTTATTAAATCAGTGTTAATAAAGCCAGGCCAGCAAACAGCATTAAATCAAAGCAACCTAATCATGATGATGGTGGTGATGGTGGAGTAACCTCACCTGTGAGTGGATCGTAGGATCTGTCCAGTTCTCTGGAGTCAGACAGACTCTGATCCTGACTCCTGGATTTCATCCTTTTCTCTTATTTTACACCAAATCACCGCGCAGGACCTGCAGGATCTGAGCCGCGCTTCATTTGCGTCTAGATTTCCGCTGACATGTCACTGATCGGTCTGTCTGCGCCGCTAAAACATGATAAACCACGATAGAAAAAAGTCCACACAAAGCTCTCTTCGACCCCTTCTTTCCGTTTTCCAGACTGGAACCTCTTTTCTTCCTCCAAGCCTGCACTTTCATCCACGGTTTGGATGGATTCTTTGGGGATTTAAAGTTAAAATGTCACTTTGCTGAAAGTCAAAGCATAAGAAATGAAACCGCGGAGAGTCTGTCCAGCTGGTGCGCTCATATTTGTCCAGAGAGCTGGAGGGAGGGGGCGCACAGCGTCAGAGATTAGCGGGGAGACGATGCAAGAGAGGAGGGGGGATCTGCTCTTCTCTGGGAAGCAGATCTTCTGCTTTAGATCAGGACCCGGGAGGCTGAAAAACTACTACAGAGCCCTGAAAAAATAATGTATTAAACTTGAACTTTCCCTTTTTCTTTCACACATAGTGTTCTGCATGTTTGCCAGAATGTTCAATCCTGGTATCATCTGACACAGTGCCTCTAGTGTCAAACTAAGTGGGATTTTTTATGACTTTCTTCTTGTCATTTTCTACAAAGTCTAGATTTGTGGAGTATGCAACTAAGTTGTTCTGTCAACAGATTCTTCCACCCGAGCTGGGGATTTCTGCATCTCCTCCAAAATTAGCATCTGCCTCTTGGTTGCTTCTCTGAATAATGCTCACTAATTACCATGATCTGTGGGACTTTGGTTTTGTTGTCACTTTTGGTTTTCTGTAGTTTATTCTTAAATTTGACATTCCTGTTGTTTACTTGAGTCCTATTTTATGATTGTTTTATCATCCTCTTGTTTCTCTCTGATGATCCTGTTAATTTATCTTCCAGTGTAACAATTTCTAGCCCCATTAGTTCTTCAGTTCCTGTCCTGACTTTGCTGCAGTACATTCTGTTGATTAGACCTGATCCTGGTCCCAGTAATCGTCTCCCCAGGATATAAGGCTCTCTAAACTAATCACTCCTGCAATTTTTGATCTCTTCATTGTGTATTTCTGTTCATTTTACATTTCTTTCAATAACTATCCTTAGACCTGAGACTCCCATCCTCCTGCTTATATGTGGGTCCTCCATCACTGCTAAACATGACACTGATTCTCTTTAATCAGCTTCTGAGGCCTCCACAGAACCATTGCATTTATACTTAAATGTAATTACACACAGATGGACCCTGTAGATAACTTCTGAACTGGATTGTATTTATCAGTATTACAGTAAGGGGCATTAAACACAAATGCAAGCTATAATTTTCAGATTTTCCTTTGTAAAAAATGTTAAAAACCATCTATAATTTTAATTACACTGCTCAATTCTGCAAAATCAAAAAAAAAAAAAAGTAGTTTTTGGCTTAAACATGATATAATATGAAAAACTTTTTTTTTTTTGCAGTGTAAATACTTTTGCAAAGCACTGAGTCTTTGAGATGGTTCAGCTGGGATAAGGAAAAGCTCCGGTGGTGATAAGAGCAAAATAATTTTAAAAATCATTAAAATAATACCCTGAACCTATGAGGCTTTCACACTGTGTTATATGATAAATAATAAACCGTAACCAGCTTTTTTTCATTATAATAATAAATCTTTGTTTATCCTCTTATGTGATTACTGTAAGCCTCTCAACAGTTCTAGAGTTCTTTTAGATTAATATTATTGCTGCAGACAGAAATGTATTAGTCTGTAATAATTCACGGAAAACCTTGAAAAGGAAGCCTGATGAAGTGGATGCATGTTTCTGGGAAAGCTCATCCACTGACTGCTTCCTTGTTCTCAGAACAACCTTTTTCTCATTAAATATAAACCTAGGCATTGATCAGAGGAGCACCAGTAAAGAGTAATTCTGACTTGGAAAGTTGGAGGTCGTGAAGCAGTTCAGAGCTTAGTGTCCATAATGGCTGCCACACATAAAATGCAGTGAAAGGTTCAGGTATAAACTATTTATTTGTATTTCTGATGGTTTTTGTGTTACTAATGTGGTGGCAAACAGATAACTATACAACCTATATTTGAGAACATGTTCCTTTAGTGTTTGGATCAATACAATAGAGAGAACCCCGTTATTGTCTTGTGATGGTAACAGCATTTTGGATTTTCTTTACCTATGCACAGATCATCAAAATAAAAAGAAACAGAGGATTGAAATATATCACTCTATGTGTAATGATTCTATATATGAGTTTCATTTCTGAAATGACTGGCAAAAAAATATTGAACTTTTATGCAAAATTCAAATTTTTTAGGACATACCTGTACAGGTGTGGCGGCCATATTGGACACTGAACTCAGGCCAGCTCGGAAAACCTCTGATTTTCCCAGTTAGATCTAACTTCAGGAAGCTTCCCTTAGCATCTTTAACTGTGAACTCGGATAACCAAAGTCCGCAAAGTAAACAGTGCTAGAATATGCAGAAGGTCTATTGTAATTCCCAGTTCAGAGCTCTGGATTCTAAGGCAAATAACACAGAATGAGTAAGGGACAATAAAACACCATGAAACACAAGCAAAAAAGGCGCACATTCTCCAGTTCATTAGAACCGTGCTGGAGGCAGTGTGAGGACTTGGGTGCTAATCACTCCCATATTTTTTGGTCTTGTGATGAAATAAAACCACTTTGAGATAAAGGTTGCACAGCACTGTCCAAATTACTTAGATATGACATACGCACAAATGTTGAAATCTTGCTTTTTTTCATCCTAACAAGACTATGGAAAAATTGGTATCTTTTAGGATAGAACAAAACCAGAAGACCAATGGATGGAGACTGTAAACAGTATATGTATTATGGAAAAGATGACTTTTAATCTTAGATTAAGAGAAAATGTTTAACCTTACAAAATGGGAGAAATGGACTTCCTACTCAAAGGACCCAGGATGCTACCAAGAAAGGACATCTGATGGACAAAAGTGATTTCTAATATATATTATGCAAATTTTTGTTCGCTGTTTTGGATTGTTTGTTGTTAAAAAATGTATATAAAAATTATTTAAAAAGATGCATGTGCAAAATATAATTTCCTGCAAACGAAACTATAACAAAATCAAGACATTTTATATTTTATAAAACACTGCTTCTGAGTATCCCATCCCCTACTCCTGGCAAGGTGAACTTCCCAAACAATTTGGAGCTGGAAGTGCTTAAAAATATCCTTCAAATGAAATTATGAAGCATCAGAAATAGAAAAATCCCTTTTCCAGGAAAAATATTAATGCATGTTGGGGATGAACAGAGAGCTTTTTTAAAGACTGGCAGGCAAGAGAGGGATTAGTATGCCCTCTATCAGAAGACTGTTGGAGGAGAGAGAAATAATCCATGAAATGTAGAAGAAAGACCAAGACAAAAGGAGAAACGTTGAGAAAAGATGGACAGAAAAAATACCTCAGTGAGGTATGAAGAATCAAAAAGGGGAAGGCTGAAGGCAGAAAGTGGAACAGAAGAAGATTGCAACAGAGCTTGGAACTGGTAATTCTAGTAGTACTGATGGTGTTTATCTCCTACGGAGAGGTTTAGCACCACTGAAAAGTGAAGCTGACCAATACCAAGCTCTGACTGATACACAAAGTTACACACAGAGCGGAGGGAGGGTTGTAGGACACATACAAACTGAAAAGTAATCCCCTGGCGGATGAGCTGACTCACACTTTGCATCTGAACCATACTAAATGTCATGAACCAGTGTCTGTAACAGGAGTTAAGTTTGTGTCTCCAGGCTGGAACCCACAAACAAAAAATTCAAAATGTGACGACGGGACAGGGTTGTTCAGAGGAGACAAAGGAAGCAATCTCCCCTGAAATGCATATTTGATGAGTAGGCTGATATGGTCCAATGAAACATCATGAAACAGCAGCATTAATGTGGAGTCTCAGTAACACAGCTTGGCTCTGTTTGCCATCATGAGCATAAACACGTGAACTTACAGCGCCCCACTCTTACATCACAGAATGATTCACTGCTTTAATTTGTGATGAGATAATCTACAAAACAGCATAACTCATCAGTTAAATTTATTGGAAATTATTCCTGTCAGACAGTTCAGACTTTAGAAAGAAATTATCACAGAGAAATGTACAAACACCTCAGACAGATTTCCAGTTTTCGAGCTCTTCTGGGAATGGCCGTGTGGAGGAAAAGTGGGGGACTTCAACGCCCACGTGGGAAACGATAGTGACACCTGGAGAGGCGTGATCGGGAGGAATGTCCTCCCCGATCTGAATCCGAGTGGTGTTTCATTATTGGACTTCTTTTCTAGTCACGGATTGTCCATAACGAACGCCATGTTCAAGCATAAGGGTGTTCATCAGTGCACTTGGCACCAGGACACCTTGGCAGGAGGTCGATGATCGACTTTGCTGTCGTGTCTTCAGACCTTCGGCCGCATGTTTTGGACACTCGGGTGAAGAGAGGGGCTGAGCTGTCCACTCATGATAAGTTGGATCTGCTGGAAGAGGAGGAACCCGGATAGGCTTGTCAGGCCCAAGCGCATAGTGAGCGTCATCTGGAAAAGTCTGGCCCTCGACGTTCTCCCATCCCTGGGAAGCTTTGATCAGATTCTGGGGGATGTTGGAGACATAGAGTCAGAGTGGACCATGTTCTCCGCATCTATTGACGATGCTGCTGCCCTAAGCTGTGGCTGTAAGGTTTACAGTGCCTGTCACGGCAGCGATCCCCGAACCCGGTGGTGGACAGCGGCAGCAAGGGATGCTGTCAAGCTGAAGAAGAAGTCCTATCGGCTGTGGTTGGCTTGTGGGACTCCTGAGGCGGCTGACGGGTACCGTGAGGCCAAGCGTGCCACGGCCTCATGGCACGCTTGGCTCTGCTGTTGCAGAGGCAAAAATGGTTGGACTCGAAGCAATTCTCGCAAACCGTCCAGCGTCTCAGGAGGGGGAAGCAGTGCTTCGCCAACACTGTTTACAGTGTGGGTGTGGAGCTGCCGACCCCAACTGGGGACATTATCAAGCGGTGGAAGGAGTACTTCAAGGATCTCCTCAATACTGCTGTCACACATTCCCTGGTGGGAGCAGAGGCTGGGGACTAGGGGTAGGACACATTCATCATCCAGGCTGAAGTCACCGAGGTGGTTAGAAAGCTTCACGGTGGCAGGGCTTCGGGGGTGCATGAGAGCCGCCCTGAGTACCTCAAGTCTCATCAACATTGCGTGGCGGTCGGGGACAGTGCCTCTGGACTGGCAGACTGGGGTGGTGGTCCCCCCTTCATAAGAAGGGTGGCTGAAAGGTGTGTTCCAACTACCGGGGGATCACACTCCTCAGCCTCCCTGGGTTGGCCTACACCAGGGTATTGGAGAGGAGAGTCCGGCTGATAGTCGAACCTCTGCTTCAGGAGGAGCAGTGTGGTTTTCGTTCCGGCCGTGGAACACTGGACCAGCTCTACACCCTCTGCAGGGTACTCGAGAGTTCATGGGAGTTTGCCCAACCGGTCCACATGCTTTGTGGACCTGGAGAAGGCATTTGACTGTGTCCTTCGTGGTGCCCTGTGGGGGGTGCTCCAGGAGTACGGAGTCGGGGGGGCCTTTATTAGGGGACATCCGGTCTCTGTACAAGCATAGCAGGAGTTTGGTCCGCATTGCCAGCACTAAGTTGGACCTGTTCCCGGTGCATGTTGGACTCCGGCAGGGCTGTCCTTTATCACCGGTCCTGTTCATAACTTTTATGGACAGGATTTCTAGAGGCGGCAAGGGCTGGAGGGGTTCTGGTTTGCGGACCAGTGGATTTTGTCTCTTCTTTTTGCAAATGACATGGTCCTGCTGGAGGAGTTGTCTGGGGAGAGGGACGTCTGGGTGTCTCTACTCAGTCTGTTGCCCCCACGACCTGGTCCTGGGTGAAGCGGAAGAGGATGAGTACAAGTAAATCCACAGCTCAGGTGGCAGAATCTATTAATTGAAAAGCTATTAGTCATACACTCCAGAACCTTTAAATCTTGTCCCAGTGAAGACATTATGTTGATATTCATGTATTCTTGGAATCTCTGTGATGATGGAAATGAAAATCCCTTTTAATTATCAGCTTTCTAGCACACAATTTAAGGTTTTGAGTCAAAAGCGACTGGTATTTGGAACCATTTATTATTTTGTTCATTTTCACAAAATCCCCAATTCCATTTGAAAAGAAGTAATGTCGGAGCATGATGACGCTAGTGCCACATTTCACCGTGGGTATGGTGTTTGTTTGTAATGTGCAGTACTGTTTTTGTTGATCAAACCTTTTTGAAACTCTGGCTAAAAGTTCAACTTTAGGTTCATCAGACCATAACATGTTCTTCCACAGGGTTCTGGGAGATTTCAGCCAAAAATGGATGTTTTCTTTTTTGCAACCCTACTCCTTAGTCCAAACATGTAGAAAATACAACAGATAGTTGTCCCATGTAGAACACAACCATTACCAACCAGCGGTGGTTCTTCTTGCATGAAATGCACCCTGGGTGAGCCCCTCCTTCTGCCGCCCCCAACCAGTCAAAATCTAGAAAATCTTCCAAAATCTGAGGCAGGATAAAATGCATTGCATTCCCACATATAAAATAAAATCTGTATTCTCAGCAGAAAGTCTTCACTGACTGCAAAGCAAGCATTTTCACCATGGAACTAATAGAAAAGTTGTATCTTTTTATTCTGATGCTTGTGTCCCCCGCTTTCTAGTACCACCCTGGAACAACGCCTATATCACAAACTGACTGTTTGTGCAACTGTGGTTCAGTGGGTAGAGTAGTTGTCTTGCAGTCAGAAGGTTGTAGGTTTGATTCCAGCTGCCTCTTGTCACGTGTTGATGTGCTGCAGGGTAAGGCACGCAGGTTGCCTACTGATCTCCATATCAGTGTAGTGGGAATGGGTGAACGTGACTAGTGTGAAGCGCTTAGTGGTCAGTATGACTAGTATGACGTCACAAACCCTGGCATTTTAACAGGCATGCATATATTTGAGATTCTCTGTATTTACCATGCTTGTTCACAAGGTTTTAACAGAATACCTTTAAATAAATATAAATAAATGTGTGGGTGGGGGGGTGTCGTGGAGGGGCTGCAGCCGGTGGGGTGGAGGGGTTGTATCCACTTCTGGTATATGGAGTCGCCGGCGTTTGGATCGGCTGGGTGGCGATGGTGGATCTGAGCTGGATAGTGTTTCTCCCTTGGCAGTTGCAGTGGCAGGAATGTTTTTTTTTTTTTTTTTCTGTGGCTGAGTGGGGCATTGTGGGGGCGTGGTGGGGACACTGACCCCGGGGATCGGGTGGGTGAGTCTGTCCCGTCATGCTGCGGGGTCGGGGGTCCTGTTGTGGGTGCGGTGCTCGGCGGGGTCTGCCCTGTTGCGCCAGTGGGCGGGGGTGGTGTTGCGCGGGGCCCTTGCCTTGCTGTTGCGGCGCACTGTGTCGTGGGGGAGCGGGGTGCGGCGGGGGTGTTCGATATCGGTGTCCCTGTTGGGGGTGGTCCTGTGGCGAGGTTCATGTTGGGGTTCACAGGGGGTGGGAGACTCATAGGGTCGGGATCGGAGCTGTTGGGGGGTCGGGACTGCTCCATCCTGGGGTGGCTCTGGTTGGCGGGCTGGTTTGGGCCATGTGGACCCCTCTTTTGTACATAGCCCCCTCTCCGGAGGTGGATGGGGGTTGGTGGGGACTGGGTTCTGGGCGGGGGCCGGGCCGAGACCACCCAAGTCTGTCTGCCTGTCTCTGCCCCGGGAGGGAAAGGGACCACCTCCTTGGTCCGGGGGCTGGTTGCCCCTAGGGGCTGCCGGCGCCCAGACCTTGGAGTATAGATTATGCATGGTGAGTGTGAGTGAGTGTAGGACGTCAATTGTTGTTTGTCTTTACGTTGGGAGCGAGTGATTTTATGTGTATGGATGAGGGTGGGAGTGGGTGATTGTGACTGTGAGTGCCTGTTTTTTTTTTGTGACAGGTTGGGTCTTGGACTGCTCCCTCTCCTGGATCAGCTTAGGCCCCTCCATATTATGGGGGGCCTATTTCCTCCCCGCCACCCTGCCTGCCGGTGGTTGGAGTCTCTGCCCGCTGGTGTACTTGTGGTTCTCGGGGTCCGGGGCTGAATGCTTGGGTGTGTGCTGGCTCACTCCCGGTGGCTGCCTGCCGGGGCCTGGACCCCTGGGCTCTGTCGGGCCTCTGTCTTGGGGGTGGCGTGTCCCGGGGTCTTGGGTCTCTGGGTCCATGGCTGGATCTGCTCGGGAGTGGACGGCTGCCGGCGGGTCCTGTGGGCTCGTCGCTGCGGTTCCCTGGGGCTTCTGCACTGTCGCTGCTGGGTGGCTCCCCTGGGATTCTCCACTGCTCTTCTCTGGGGGGGTTGCGGTAGTCCCGGCGGTGGTTCTCCTGGGGTTCCTGTGCTTTGGGGGGCCTTTGGATGTCTGTTGCTCGGATCTCCTCAGTGTCCGCCCGGGGACCACGGGGCAGGTCGGTGGGTCCTCACAACTCGCTATGCTTATTTCTGTGGAGAAACCTTGTATACAAAGCGCATCCACACAGGTGTTGATAGATACACAGATGATCTATATTGGGCTGCACTTCTCACTAAGTACATTTTACATTCATAAATACCGTGTGTTATTTTGTGTATAAGCAAGCAGGGTGTAATCTTTTATTCTATTCATCCTTCTTTCTCTCCTCCACTCTCTCCTCCTTTTTTCCCCTTTTTCCCCATCTCTCTCTTTGTCAAGCTTCTGTTTTCCTTTTCATTTCAGTCTCCGTGTCCGTAACAATTGAAATATTCCAAAAGAAGTTTATAATAAAGTTTCTTTTATAAATATCAAGCAGAGCCTTAAAGCAATAGCTGTAATGCTCCGCTTGTGAAAGTAAATCTGTTGGGCAATTTCATGGCACTCAGACAACAATTCTGAGCGCTACTCTGCTGGACAGGACACAGTAAAAAAAAAAAAAAGAATACCTTTAAATAAATAAATAAGGCTTTTTAACAAGCATTTTTATATTGTGAGAAGATCAAATGACTATTAACAAAATAGGAAAAATACCTATATGTTTTCTTCTGGGATGTTTTAGTTGATGAAAAATCTTGGTTTCTGTTGCTTCTAAACAGGTGTGATAAACAATCACTTTTCATCCTGCACCACACACAAAAAACCCTTGAAATGTTCATAAAAACAACAAGACACTACATCTGAATAAATACAGCACTTACAAGGTGGACAGGAACACAACACTGCATAAAAGCTTGGAGCCGACTGTGCAATAATCCCCAGACACACTCAGTTTACCCGAAGGCAAGCCTCATATTTCATATTTGCTCAACAGGAAACTCAAACGACCTGAGGCAAAAACTTTTATTTCCAGGCACCGTATTCATCAAGAGAAAACACATCTGTCACTCCTGCAGTCTGTGGGGCTGATGAGTCTCACCGATGAAACTGCACCGCGTCAGCCTGATCGTGTGTAGGCTGAGATCTGCTGAAAGGCTGTAGAAGAAGCTGGATGGGGTAATATATCTATGAGATGATCAGAAATCAACTAGGAAAAGAGTCTTTATTTAAAAAAACAAAACAAATACACCTACAGGAGTTAGAGATGACAGAGAGACCTCTCGCTGGATACAATTGCATAATTAACATCAACTTTAAAATAAAAATAATCATCTCAGCGAGTTTCATATGAGTTTTAAAGGTTGATTTCCACTATAAAACAGTCTAGTGCCAAACCCACAGGAGTTTTGACAGAGTAGTCAAAAGCTCATTTCAACACTTCCAGGTTAGTTTGTTAATATAAAGAAATATGTGTGTAACAGCAGGGATTTCTCATTAGCTGTAGTCAGTTTTTAATCACTTCACGGCATCCTAAACTTAATCACCTAATTGTTCTACGTTTTTATCGGAAACAAAAATCAAAACAACAGAACCAGAGGATTTTTTTCTTTTTACATTCATTCAACAAGGATCCAGATGTTAAAGAGCAAATCCTAAAATTCAAGATGAGTCATCAAAGTCAAAACGTCTCAGAATCACCACCACCACCTCGACACATAAAGCCTAAAACGTTCTGCATTAAATCATGAACTGGGATTATGTGAACACCAGAAGAAATACTTTGTTCCACTGTCATCCAACAGTCCAGCCAGCACTGCTGATTGCATTCAGACATGTCTAGGACCACGGAGGAAAGGGTCTGGAGAGAGTTTGGATTGTTGCATCCGGGTCAGTCAGCGCGGCATCCGTCTCTGCAGGACGAGTTTCCACCGCTCAGTTCATGGACAAAGGATGGAAATGGAAAGAACCTACGAGGACTGGTCTGCTGTGTGTGGGATGAGTGCGTGTTTACGTGTCCACATGCACATGACCATGAATCTGAAGGCTCAGGAGATGGTGGAGAACTCCTTGAGCAGCACGTCCTGGCTCAGTGTGTTCAGAGAGACGTTCTTCCTCACGTTCAGACTGATGGAGCGCACCTGAGACAGACACATTCATTACCAGGCTGTGTTTTCGCATAGAAGACACCCACCCACAGAGCTGAGAATCAATTCCACTCCACTCACGACACATCCACTGCTCCTCTGTGTGCTTACACTGAGGTGACACCACATTAAAAACACATTAATGTTTTTTACTTAGAATGAATCAGAGGATTTAAGAGGCTTCTCCTGCCAACACACACCATAAGATCACAGAAATCAAGACTTCTGATAGTTTCTCCATTCTTCATTTTAATTTTCACCATAAATATTTGTTCCTCAACTGTTTTGCGATTTACTCACAGTCCTCACACATTTAGCATGTAAAAATAATTTTCCAGACTCAAAGTTTTAGAGCTCTTAATCTGTTTTGGACATTAGTTTGTATTGTTGCGAAAGTTTGCTCTGAATAGTAGCCGATACACGACTCAGTCATTAATTATGGACACTGCAAAAGTCATGAAACGATGGACGAATTGATGGATGGATGGGATTACATTATAAAAATAAAAATACTTTTCCATACTTTCAATTTATTTTTCCATATCTGGAGAATACTTAAATCAAATCCCCTCCTTTTCCAGACCGAGTAGGAACCCTGCTTACATACTGTCTTTTATACTCAGGTTCCTGTCTGACTTTAGTTGGAGTAAAACAGGACGAGAAGATACAAATCTATTCAGTCCCTTACCAGCTCCTTGAAGAAAGCAGCTTCTTTTGGCTGCTCTGAATATCTCTCAAACTGGTCCAGACCATCCTGCAGTTTTAGGGTCAGTGTGTCATAATTGGACCGAACCACCTCCAAAACCTAAACAAGTAAAAATAAAAAGAAATACCCCTCATGAACATAAACAGGTACAGAGTATGATTATAAGTCACAGTGTCTTAGGGTGAACAGTTGAACAGAGAGGGAAATGTAAATTATTGATGATTTTTTAAATACTTTACTGCATTATTTTATTCATGAGGGATCATGTGAAGAGTAACAATGCTTTTGGCACAGCATCTGCCTTCCCCCCAGGCCACTGACTGTCAATAAGAGACAGCATTACAGCCCAGATAAAAGCACCCATTCTCTGAACTTCATTTCCAATTCTTCTGTAATTCTTTAACAAAATTTTAAACCTAGACTAATTTTAGCTAAAGACCACCACTGACAGGATCAGGTTTATTTAAATTTTATTGTAGGCTGGGCGGTTAGTTTAATAAATAAGTCTGTATTAACCACAAAGAGAAAGATCCAGTTTAAAAATTATTAACATGTTTAACACCATTTGTGTTGCTGCTGGCCCTGACGGATGGACGAAGAAGGTGGTTGTTGTTAGATGCTGACCAACACCGTTACTCTGAGGTTTTATATTTTTGGACTGAGCGGGTTCTCCAGGAGGTTTAATCCTGATAAAAGGAGGTTGTTCCTCACCACTGTCACCGCATGCTTACTTAGGATGAGGAGGCAACTGAAGTGAAAATTTGATGCAATCTGCTGGTATCCTTTGTGAGACGTCTTTTTACCAACTGGCATTTTAGGATCAGAACCTGCATATATTGGAGCTGGGTTAAATTTGACAGTTTGGACAGACTGTCCTCGAATGAAATACATTTGAACTAAATTGTATTGCATGTCGCTGAGTATAAATTACACCTGTTGGAGCTTGTAAAGTGCATTGAAATAACTTTGGCAATATATTAAAAACTGATGTTAATGTAACTATAATCTTCAAATAATTTCAGTGTCTTTAACTTGCAGCTTTTTAATGTTTATCGTTTAGTCAATTAGTCTAAAAAGACATGAAATGGTTTTAAAAAAAAATCGGGCCTATAATCTGCAGGATTTAAAGAAGCATTAAATTCACAAGAAATTTCTTCAAAACTACTATTCTTTTGTTGCTCTTAATGTTTTTTTTTAAGCCAGATGTAGTGATAGAGACAGGAAAACCCATAAGAGTGTTCCCTGTGCAGCACACCTGTTAATGACAGGGTGGATAGGAGGTAGAAAGAGCTGCTGGGCATGGCTCTAAAGACCAGCACCACCTGTGACCTGCTAATGCTGGAGATGATGATGATAAGAAAAGGAGTCCTGGCTTGCTTATGCTTTGCTGATAACCATCACTGTGACTTACAGGTAATTAGGGGACATTCATATTATTTTTTCTTTTTAAATTGGCTAACTGAACCACAGGACAGATCGTTCAGTATCTGATAAAACAACTGCTCCTTCTTTTCTATCTGCAGTGGGCTGTTGCTACTGTCTGGTTCAAATTATTCTAACTACTTTGATCCTTTGGTCCATACTTGTAACTCAAAGTTTATTCTGCACAGCAGTGGAGAGGTAAAAACAATCAATCAGAGCCACTGACGATGGCACCACAGCATGATGCGACCACTACCATGCATGACAGTCGGTACAGTTTTTCTAGGTTTGCATGCTTAACTTTGACTCCTCCAAACACACTACATGCAAGTCTACTGCTTGAGCCTTGGATGTTCCTGGGGTCTTCTTCTAGACTTTAGCAAACTGGCCACAACCCAGTAATAAGAACCTTCCTGCTGTAGTCAATCATCACCGCTAACAAGAACTCATTAGATCTTTATATGTATATTTTTTGAGCCTGTATGTATAACTTGGACCGTTGAGGATTTCCACAATAAAGTTAAATTTTCTTTTGCAATAATGTTTTGTAGACGATCATATTAAATACTTTTTGTACCATAGTTTAAATAAAATTGGCCTCTGTATAAAGAAGACTTGAACAAATTGGTGGGTTCAAATGTTACTAAAAACATCTTAATGACAAAGACAGATTATATGAAAAACACTTTGGATCCTCTGTAATCATTCATTTTCCTCTTTACTTAAAAAATGTATTGTGTTGGTTAATTTTGTGATGTACTTCCATAATAAATTAAAAGTACTTGATCTAACAAGTTGGATATTCAAACTCCCTTTTGTTCATTCCTATTTTCTGCGCCAGTGGGTTTAGAACTGGATAGTCCAGGCTTTCTGATATATCATGCATGTTCTGACATACTTCTGTCAGAAATTCATCGTTCAAGCAGAACAAGGATTGCAGCTGTCTGAGCTTTGCAAAATCAGTCCCCCCTTTCTGTTGTGAAAGAAACAGACCTCTTTCATCATTTTATTAAACAAAGCAGAACATGGAAAATTCACAGCAGGAAACACGAGCTGCACGTCGTCACTCTACCCAGTGAAACTCTACACACCAACGTTTGCATAAAAAAAAACAAGTTATAATAGATGTAAACAGAAGTTAACAAACAAGTCATTCTTTTGCTGTTTATTCAATTTAAAGATCAGTAACATTTTTTAATTTACTGCGAGTGTAAAAAAGTTCCTGTTTTATGTCTGTTTAATACTTCAGCAGCTCTTCTCGGGAAGGAAACAACTGGCGTTTTTACTTTCAGCCTTTAGAACTACACTGATAAAATATTCATGGCCACACATCTTCCTTATTCTGCCTGCTCCTTCATCACGGCTTTCTACCTCATTTCTGCATGCGTGTAAAAATCGCAAAGCAAAGATTGACCTCTAACCGCAGGGAAGAAGGGAAAACGTGGCGAGCCGGTTTAGGTTTAGGAGTTTTACAAGTTCTCAAACCCTAAGCAGATATTAACTAAAACCACCAGGTGCTCAGTCTGTTTAGATTCAGGCACAAAAAACAATAACTGAAACAAAACATAGTCCAGTTGTATCCTGAGTCATGGGGATTCAGTGTTGTCCTTTGTGTGTGTGTGAGAACGTAGTCGTGTTTTAATGCTCTGCGTTTCCAGAGGCCATCCATCTTCTAACATCATGAAGGGATGAAGACGCTCCAGGCAGATGGAGGGCCAGCTGCTGGTTTATGTGCGCCAGTGTTTGTGTGAGGACGTTATGTCAGAGGAGTACTGGAAATTGTTTCATTTTCTTTAAAAAAACAACAACAGCTGAGGGACAGAACATACCAGCAGAAAGACAGAAAGAGTACAGCCTGAAGAGACGTGTTATTGCTTTCATCTTCGTTCAGCCTGTCTGTACCACAGAAGCTCCTCTGGCTGCATTAAGAGTCTCTGTAAAGGCTTTTTAGGTTAACGCCACTGGGTGTCTGTTTAATAAAAAGTGCAGCTGTAACCTGGATCACTTCAGACTTCCTCTAGCAAAATGTTTGCTTTCATCCCATTATTAACAAACACCAACCGAAGGTCGGGATTTGTTTCATTCGGAGGAAAAATTAAATATCTGAGAAGGCTCTCTAGAACAACAGTTAACAATTAAATACAGTTGACTCTTTGTAGCCAGATTTAATGAATGGGAGCAACAAGTCTTGGTCAGTCTAAAACTGAAATGAAAGCAAAAAATATGGATAAAGAATGACAAATACTTTGTGTTGTACCTATTTTAATCTTAAGATTTTAATTATCTGTGAAAATCCTGCCCTGACACATAAAAGTGTCCATCTGCATCAACCACCGGTGCTTGAATTGTGGTCTTGGGCTGCACTAAATCCCTCCAAGGATCCAAACTCTTCATTGTTATTAATTAATTATTATTTTTTATTATTTTTAACTGCCGATGTTGTTCATGTGCAGATAGGAACATCATGTAAAGTTTGGTTGGCTTAAAGAATAAAATAGATAATTGTTCCTCCATGACCCCTTTTAAAATTATGCACCATTGTTCAGTAAAACCTTCGTGCTGACAAAGGGGTCAGCATAAAAAAAGCTTAGTCAGAAGGTTTGGACAGGGTTTTAACCTCCTTGACCCCTGGTGGAGTTTCTGAGTTCATCAACAGTACAGCATGCTCTAAGCAGTATAGATAGGATGTGCTGTGTTTGAGGCTTGAATCCATATTTCATTTCTTTTTCCTGGTTTCTAATGTTAATCATTCTTAAACGCCAAAAAACATTATGTTCATTGCTACTGAATGTCTGCAGATGAAACCTTTAGCTCAAATAGTAAATATATGTTCAATACATTCAGAGAAGTGTTCCACTTGATTAGGGCACTGCAAGTGACCATGCAGAAATCCCTGGTATGATGCAGGGCTGCATGATACCAGGAAAACAGGCTTTATGCTATAATGCTAAAAGCTGCCATGATGATACGACTTGTGCTAAATAAACAAATACTGAGGTGTTCATGTGTTGGTTTGGTTGCTGTCTGGTTTGGATTCAATGCAGACATGCAGAGCCCAGATAGTGAGGAGCATATGCATTCAGAACTGGAAATAAGTATTTATCCACTTCACAGGCTTCACTTAAATGTTTCAGATCAACAAACAAAATTTAATACTAGGCAATAAATAACTATCTTACATGCCAGATATGGAGCCACCAAGAAGTTTGGATAACTGCTAATTAGTGTTAAACATCGCTGTGGAGGAAATTTGGTCCACTCTTCTTTGCAGAATTAATTCAGCCACATTCAAGCGTTATTGACCATGACAACCTGTTTAAGGTCACTTCATCATCTCAGAGCAGATTTAAGTCCAGACTTTAAATAGGCCACTCCAAAGGCTTAATTTATTTTTGCCATTTAAAGATGTGCATGCTGGTGTGCTTCCGATCGTTGTCCCGCTGCCTTCCCTGGTTCTCCAGCTTAAGGCCACGAACTGAGGGTTGGACATTTTCCTTCACGATGTTTTAGCTAAATAGCAGAAATTATGATTTCATTAGTTACTGCAACTCGTCCAGGTCCTGAAATGGGAAAGCAGCCCCAAACCATCACAGTACCACCACCATGTTTGACTGTCAGCATCATGTTCTTTGTCTGAAAGGCTGTTAGTTTTATGCCAGATATACCAGGACACACACCTTCCAAAAAATACACTTCTGTCTCGTCAGTCCACAGAATATTTTTCCAAAAATCTTGGGGATCATC
>JAHHUM010000930.1:0-259627 GCA_036173005.1 Crenichthys baileyi
AAAAAAAGTTCACAAAATATGAAATACAAAATACTTTGGCCAGAAACTATATGTCGCATGTAGAGTAGTTTTTACTTTTGTCACAAACTCGTGAAACTGCAATTTAGAGATAATCTTAACTCCCAATAACTGTTGACAACTCTTTATAATCTCTGGTACATAAATGAGTTGTTGTTTTATAACAAAAATACAGAAAGTATTTTTAGGTGTAAATCAACATCTGCTGTACACCAAATAAGCTTAAACTCCAAACATGCACTCTCTGTCAGGAAATTATCTTTGATGTTAAACTCTAGGTAAAAAGTAATTGCAGAACTTGTGTTTATGTAATTATTTCCTGTTACATAAAGATATACTTTAGATTAAAAAAAATAGCATCTACAGAGGAGGAGAGTAAGCAATATGTCCTGCTATTTCTCTCACTTTCTGAATACCTGTCCATGTTGACCAATCATCTCTGACACCTCGTTCAGCATGTAGAACTTCACCCTGTTGGTCTCAAACAGCTGCAAAGATAAACACACCTCAGAGTTACAGTGAAACCACAACAAGAACAGCCTCCATTTTCTTTTACCAATCGCTGCTCTACTTTGCTGCAGTAAATGGTAAATGGACTGAACTTACTTTCCAGTCATACAGACCACTCAAAGCGCTTTACACTAGAGCCACTTTCACCCAATTGCACTCACTAACGCTCACACATTCATACACCGATACGCAGATCGGTAGGCAACTTGAGGTTAAGTGCCTTGCCCAAGGGCGCATCAACATACGGCAGGAGGAAGCTGGAATCAAACCTACAACCTTCTGATTCCAAGACAACTACTCTTCCTACTGAGGCACAGTCGCCAGCAGCAACAAATAATGGGATCTGCATTTTAACCAGCAACGTTTTCGCAGGGAGAATACTGATGATGGTCCTGCGGTGGATGTGCTTCATATTCAAAAAGGCCTGATTTCCCTGGAGAGAGCCTTTACCTTCATTATGGCTTTCCCTACTTTTTCCCCAAGAGCTTTCTTGAAGGGGACAGGCTCGATCCCGATGACAGACACTGAGTGGGCCTTGTCAGTTAAAGCTGCAGCCACCTCCATACCTGCCAGCACAACAAAAGACACAGCATCAAGGCAGGAAATGTTTTCATGCATTCATTTCATGCATTATTTGTTTTAGCAAATTCCGCTCTATTTATTAGAACAGCCAAAACTTTAATACCAACAACTGAATACTTGGGAGGTATTTTAGCCAAAACGTTCCAATCTTTTTTTATCACCTCCCCCTGTACCCTCTACAGTTTGCAGGTGTAATATTGCAACAAGCTGTTTGCATTAGCTCATTTACTGTGATGAGTAATGTATTTGTAGATCATATCTGTCTAGTTAGAACATCCATCAGATGTTTGATTCAGGGCTGCATGATGGTGCACTTGTTTGTGCTGTTGCCTTCCAGGAAGAAGATCATGGGTTTGAATCCTGACCTGGGCTTTTTTTGCATGAGGTCTGCATGTTCTTCCCATGCATGTGTTGATTCTCCCTATGAGTACTGTGGCTTCTGCCCACAGTGCAAAAACATAACTGTTGTGACTGGTTAATTGGGCTCTCTCTAAATTGTGTGTGTGATGGTATGTCTCTGTGTTGCCCTGCGATGGATTGGTGACCTGTCCAGGGTGTTACCTGCCTCTTGCCCCCCCCCCCCAGGACCCTGCAATGATAAGTGGGTATAGATGATAGGTGGATGTTTAACTGAAGGAAAGCTCTGGACAATTTAGAGAATTTAGATCTTTATGTATTTAAAATTCTGAACCAGTCGGGGTTTTATTTTAAGAAGGAACTGCTTTTTTCCATGCAGAACTATAGTTCTGTAACATTGTTTACTCGGGTGCTAAGCTAGCCCCAGCATTACTGGCGGTACATCATCAGTCAAAGCACCACACTGCCACCCACTGGCCGGTTTTCAATGGTGTATTTTGGTGTAAATTTCCCAGAGCGCTTACAGCTTACTATGCAAACCAGTAGTAATCTTTTCATTATTTAAAGCTCCAGTCACTCTTCAGCAAAACTGGGTGCTACAGATCCCATGGCCCAGTTTCCTTCCCTGAACACAATAACTACATGGCCTTTACAAAGTATTTTTGCCCCTTGAACCTTTTTGTCCACATTTTGTCACAGTAAATAACAAACTTCAGTGTGATTTATTTCGAACATCACTTGATAGAACAACTCAAAGTAGAGCTTAATTGTGAAGTAGAAGGAAATAATACTTGGTTTTCTTTTTTTTTTTTAATTAATAAAAACATGATTTAATAACCTTAAGGTCCCCACCCAGATCCTGGGGCTCCAATACAAGCTCAAATTAGCACCCCTCCACCACAATGCCTGACAACTGATGGAACGCGTTTGTGCATTTTGACCAAATATCTTTGTTTTGGTCTCAACTGTCCAAAAAAGATTTCTTTCAGAACCTTTGTGGTTCGTTCAGATGCAATGTTGCAAACCTAAGTTTTTTGTGGAGAAGAGAAGATTTCTCCTGGAAAGCCAAACGTTTAGTCTTTTCTGATTGTACTGTCTAGAACGTTTAAGGTTTCTAATCCCGAGTGAACATTTTAAACTTTTGTACATGTTTTTCACTTCACAAGAAAAACCTTTCCCAGATTGATGGATAGACATAATTAATCTTCATTGCTGATGTCTTTCTCTCTTTGTCACCATTTTAACACTGCATGTTGGTATGTGGTATATATTTAAATCATATTACTCCATCTTATCTTATTTTTCTTGCACTATTTTTAAACTTTGGGCATATTGTTTCTGTCAGGATCATGAAAAATACACAACAGAAAAAAATACTGAACTATTTTAATCATTAATTAATTAATTTAATGTGAAAACCTGTTCTGGAAAAGGGTTGTAATTAATCTCTCAACATTCTAGTGAAATTGAAAGGTAAAGAAATTAAGATTTGATCATTTTGGACCTTATAGTAAAATCTTCCTCTGAATCTGAGAACTGTGTTGAAATATGAGTTTTTGTCTCACCAACAAAAGATGTTCCCACAATCACAGCGTTCTTGTTGTTGGCAAGTCTCGCTATGCTGTTAGCATCCTCAGGCGTCCGGAGATGGAAAACATTCCTGACGTCTTTGCCTTTGTAGTTCATGGGTTTTGGTCTTTAAAACAAGGTAATTATATTAAGCATTTAGGGTTTCAGTCACCAGAGAACATAAATTTTTTTCTTACTTGCTTCCTGAAGCAATAAAGAGTTTCCTGTACTCCATCCTCAAGCCATCTTCAAACGTCACAGATCGAGTCTTTACATCTACTGCTACAACCTAAAACAATAATTTGAGACTTTTTGCTTAAATAAAGACTTAAAAATGTTTTTAGGTTCTTAGATAAATCTTCCACCAGATTCAGAGGTCTCTCACCTCTTTTTCTTTGAGCAGCTCAATGTCATGGTCCTGTAGGAAGTCCATGGAGCGTAACCTCAGCTGCTCTGCTGTGCTTTCTAAAGACTGAGGACAACAAAGTCAGCAAGTATAAAACAAAAAACCCTAAAATTCAGTTGAAAATTGTCTACAGATCCTAATACAGATAATTTCCAATCCTGACATTATGATCTAATGACGCCTTGAAAGTATTTCTGTGAGCACAATTAAAAGCGTCATGTTTTCATCTTTTTAACTTAAACAAAGCGTGACTCCCCTTGAACTTCTTCACATTTTGTCACATTACAACCACAAACCTCAGTGTGTTTTATTGAGATTTTATATGATAGAGTAAAACAAGGGATTCGATTTTAAGGGGGTTAAAAATTATACATGTTTAAATATTGTTTTACAAGTAAAGATTTGACAAGTTTGGTATGCATTAGTCTTTAGAACACCTGAGTCAAATCTTTGAAGAGCAAACTTTCACTACAATTACAGGTGCAGGTCTTTTGGGATATTTTCAACCAGCTTTGCACATCTAGAGACTAAAATCTTTGCCGATTCCTCTTTGCCAAACAGCTAAATCTGAGTCAGATGGAATGAAGAGGAGTAATTTTCAAGTCTTGCCAAAGATCCTCAGTTGGATTTGGTCTTGGCTTTGATTGTCTCATTCTAACACATCTAAACCGCTGTATTGTGGCCATGGCTGTATGTTTAGGGCAGTCGTCCTGCTGGAACGTAACACTTCACCCCATTCTCAAACTTTATGCAGTCTCTAACAGGTTTTCTTCCAGGATTTTCCTGTATTTAGCTCCATCCATCTTCCAATCAACTCTGACCAGGAGAATGATGAGGAGAATGATCCCCATAGCATGATGCTGCCACCACCAGGTTTTACAGTGCACACGGTTTGTTCAGGCAGATGTAAATTTGCACCACACATGGCATTTTGGTCCCATTTGACCAGAGCACCTTTTTAAACATGTCTGCTATGTCCAATCGATAGTGTTTAGCAAACTGTTAATTCTTTTGGCATTATTTTAGCAGACTCTCTGCTTTCAACAAACTACTTGATATTGTTTTATAATCTAACTCTGCTTTAAACTTCTCTACAGCTTTCTCCCTGACCTCTCTGCTGGGTTCCTTGGTCTTCATGATGCAGTTTATTCTCTGTTTTTTAACAGGTCTTTACAGAACATTTGGATTTATACTGAAAATCAATTACATACCTGATGGCTCAATTAATTAACTAGGGGACTTCAAAAGGGAATTGATTTTATTTAGGGAAATTAGAGTAAATAGGGGCTCATAAGACAAGAAAAACACTTTGTCTGTTAAAAATGTTACTTCCACTTCAAAGTTATGCACTACTTTGTGTTGGACCATCACCTAAAATTCCAATAAATTACATAAAAAAGGTGGTTGCTTATGTGAGGCACTGTATAACTGTTCACTTCTCAATTTTCTCCAGCTTGGCAGCTGCATAGTGAGGAGCTGTTCCCAAAAGAGCCACTGACAACAGCAGCAACTGTGCAGTCTCTTATGTAAGCTGTGTCTCATTGTATACGATTGGGGTCTGTGTACAAACCTTACTCAGTTTAGGCCTGTCATACGGAGGATGTATGTCCATGGTGCACATGACAATGCGATCTGTGAAGCCTTCTTGCCTTAGTGTCTCTGCACACACCAGACCTGCTGGACCTGCAGACAAATGCACAAATTTAACCCCTAAAAAGATGATCTTTCAAAAAAGAAAGGCATGGAAACTGTGCTGCGGCTGTTTTACATTAAAGTCTGCGTCCTAAACCAACCTGAGCCAATGATGAGAACATGGCTGAAGCCTGTGTTGGAGTTGATGACGGCCGAACATCGGGACATGGGTTTTGATCTTTTTTGTGACTGAAGAGCCTAAAAAAGTGTTAAAGAATATGAATCCATTGGCAGCTTTACCCTGCAAGCCTTGTAGCAGTACCTTTTGAACATTTTTTTTACATTTTGGTTGGTTATAGAACAAAATCCCAAACTTGCTTGAACGCTGTTCAATCCATTATCTGAGTATGACACAGCTACAAACCTTCCAAGACATGAGCATCCAACCAAACTGACAGGCAAGATAAGGTGAACACTAGCTTGAGAAGTAGCCAAGAGGCCCAAGGTAACTATGGAGGAGCTGCAGAGATCCACCATTTAGGTTGAAAAATCTGTCAACAGGATACCTATTAGGTTTGCACTCCATAACTGGCTCTCATGGAAGTGTGACATGAAAGTAATTGATGAAGGATAGCCATAAGATGTCCTGTTTGCTCGTTAGAAGGATGGAGTTAAACACGAGGCAATCCTAGAAGAAAGAGGCTGCGGAAGACTTCAGCAAAAATTCAACCTTCAGCAGGACCATAAAGCTAAAATGGAATAGTTCAGATTAAAGCATATCTATACTAGAATGGTCTAGTTTAGTAAAAGAGACTAAGCAAATATCTCAGGCTCCTGATGTACAACAATGGTAAAGACATACCTGAAAAGATCTGCAGCTGTAATTGCGGTAAAAGGTGGTTCTAAGTGCTGACTTAGAGGACTTAAATACAAATGCATCCCACACTTTTAAGATTTTTATTTTTTAAAACTTTGAAAGTCATGTTTGCCACTTCTCCCGGTTTATATTGAGCTCATTTTGTTGTTAATCCATCATTATAAATCCCAATAATATCCATTTATGTCTGTAATTGTAATGTGACAAAATGTGAAAAGTTTGTTTCTTACCTGCTTGTTTGCGCGAATAATCACCTTGTCCTTTTCAACTCTGACCTGGAGCAAACAGACATCAGTGCTGTGTACACTTTTTGATGGTGCTATAGACATGAAAAGGCAGGGAATGTGTTATGGGGGACCAGCAGCAGGGAAGGTCACCTGGAAGGTAGGCAGACTGTCCAGACCTGGGAAGTCCTCAATGTCTCCTGTTACTGTGCTGAAACAGGCACCGTGCCAAGGACAACGCACATGACCTTTGGATAGCACACCTACAATGAGAGATAGTAACCCAAAGGTGTCCCTGTGATAATAATATAATGAATGAAATAATAGCTGTAATTATAATGAATAATATCCTGACCTTTGACCAGCGGTGCTCCATAGTGCGGACACTTGTGGGCCATGGCAGAAAACTCCCCATGTTGCTTGATCAGCAAAGCTCTGCCACATCCCAAATCAACCTCTCGCATTCTGTCCCATATGCAAAAACAAAATAGGTTCTTATTCAACAATCATCTAACTAACCTTGGAAACAAAAAGGAAAAAGGCCTTTACAGCCCAGCATGGGAAATATCTTTCTAGGTGTCAAACATCTCCAAACTGAATTTCTTTTTCTAAATTTAACATAAAATGTCTGTATTTTCTGTGCCTTTGTATATTCATCCTACATCTGTCTTTTCTTTGCTGCCATTTAACTTCTTTACGCCCTGCTTCAGGGCCTGAACCTAGACATAGCTAACTCAGAAGGTAATACTACCCTTTGAAAACTCTTGAACCTTAAGTTCTTGGAATACTTTAGGAAATGTTGTTTTCGTTAAACACATACATAACATAGATTTAGAAATGGATTCATCCATGTGTGTAAAGTTAGGTTATCCACCAGCTGAATCTAGAACAAGACTTTTGCTGTTGATGTTCAACCTAAGCTCCAATAAACAGCTCCTCAGTCAAAGTTGTGGTGTTTCTTGGTTTGTTTCTAATGTGTCTCAATGAATCAAAATTACAGCTGTGTTTAGGATACAGTTCCTTTAAAAAAATATTAAAATCCCTAGAACATTTCACATTTTGTCACATTACAACCACAAAATTCAGTGTATTTTATTGCGATTTTATGTAAGATATCCATAAGCAGTGCAAATTTTGTGAAGTGAATGGAAAATGATCCACAGGTCTTAAAATTCATGATAAATAAAATCTGAAACGTGTGGCGTACGTTTGTATATCCTCCCTTTACTCTGATAGCCCTAAATAAAGGAAGAAATAACTGCCTTCACAAGTCATCTGATCAGTAAATATATTCCAATTGTGTTGCTGGTCTGTGAAGACCTCAGAGGTTTGTTAGTGAACATTAGTGAACAAATGGCATCATGAAAACCAAGGAACACAACAGAGAGGTCAGGGAGAAAGTTGTGGAGGGGTTTAGAGCAGAGTTGCATTATAAAACAGTATCAGTCTGAAAAAAGAAAAAGAATGGTCCAACTCCAAACATATTAAGACATGGCCTTCAACCTAAGAGATAGCCAAGAGTCCTGTTGTAACTATAGATGAGCTGCAGAGGTCCACTGCAAAGGTGGGAGAACCTGTAAGCTGGACACCTATTAATTGTGCACTTCACAAACCTCACCTTTACGAATGAGTGGTAAGAAGAAAGCTGTTGTTGAAAGAAAGCTTTAAAAAGCCCAGTTTCTACGTTGACACAAGCCATGTAGCTATGTGGGACAAGCTCTGGCCAGATTAGTCCAACTTGAAACATTTTGCCTACATGCAAAACATATGTGAAAGACAACTAACAATGCAGATCTCCTTGACCACGCCATGCACAAGCAGCTTCTTCCTGTGGGGATGCTTCACTTTGCAGGGAAAAGTAGGATGGTCAGAGATAAGAGAAGATAGAAGGAGCTAAATACAGAGAAGTTCCGGAAGAGAACCTGTTAGAGGCTATAAAAGACTTGATTCTGGGGTGGAGGTTCACCTTCCAACAGAAGAACAAGTCTAAACATACAGCCTGAGCTACAGTAGAATGGTTGAGTTCAAAGTGTCCCAGTCAAAGTTCAGTCTGACTAATCTTAACCTACCTTGCAATAAGGAAGAAGAAAAACATTTAGTCTCTAGATGTGCAAAGCTGGTGGAGACTATCCTGGAAAGACTTGCTGTCGTTGAAGCAAAGAGTGGCTCTAAGTAAAGACTGATGGAGGGTGAATAAAAAGAGATGCCACATATTGTTCTGATTTTTATTTGTAAAAATAAAGCTAAAAACATGTTTGATTTTCCTTCCTCTTAAAAAGTATACACTACTTAGTGTGGGTCTATCATATGTTTTAATAAAGTACAATGATATTTGTGGTTTCAACATGACAAACGCTTAAAGGTTCAAGTGATGCACAAGTGAAAGAAAACAAAATGTTCTGCTATAAACTAAAGCATAAACTTATAATACTTATAATGAAGTAAACCCATGATCTCATTTTGCATCTATGCCTGAGTGTGTTTGAGTTTGGGATGGAAAACCAATTCCTTTTCCTTACTGTCCATTTTCCAGGTCTTTGACGTGACACACGGAGGCCTCCACAAAGTCGCGGGAGTTGTGGTTGAGCGGGAGCAGCATGGAGTCTTCATCAGAGCTGTGTGCCAGGGCCCCATTTGGTCTGCAGTCAGCAAAGGGGCTGGCTTTGCCATTAGGGGACAGGCCGTCCACCTCTTTTTCTTTTTCCAGAAGAGAGAGTTCCACTTTGACTTCAACTGAACAACACAGACATGTCCTACTTAAAAACTCATTGAATAAACACATTCAGAGCAGTCATTATTATGCCACAGTTAATACCAGAGACCCGATATACATCTTTATGTGGGCTGACTGTTAATGTTGTCAAACTGACTCTGACATCTCCACAACTGGGACAAATGAAAGCAGTAATCAGAAATCAGAAATATTGTCAAAGACATCCTTGCTTTTTCTTCTTTTAAATTCCTTCTGCCATTTAGAGAAACTGATAGTCGTGCCGCACATACTAAAAATCTTGATAATAAACACCTAACTGAAGCTTCATGGTGTTGTGAAAAGTACTGACCCCCTATTTTGTCACACATATGTTTCAGATCAACAGAAAAATTGTAATATAAGAAAAACAAATTGCTGTTTGTATTTTATTTAATGAAAAGGGCTGCCCAACATTACCCTATGTGAAATCTGGATAAATCAAAATTACACAGTGATTAACCACTGGGCACACCCAGGCCTGATTACTGCCAGACCTGTACAATCAAAATTACTTGAATTGGACTTGTCTGACAACATGGTCACAAATTAAAACATGCCCTGATCTAAAGTTGAGAACAGATGACTAACTGTTTTCCAAACCATTCCTGTCAAAACATTAATAGAGGACTAACTCAGTGTAGCGATTGTGTTGCTGGCAGAACAAATGCTTCAAATTTTAATCATATATCTTATTTAATCTTCTCCTCTGAAATTGTTTCTGAGTCATGCTTAAAATCCTGCTGTTGGCTAGTCACAAAAACCATACATCCTCACTACATCACTCTCTCAACCCTAACCGTAACCCTTACTCCCTCAACCCATGAAGCCAGCTTGACCTTGTGCAAAACAGCAGATGTTGGCCTGTGACTACCTTGCTTTGCGAATCAGGGGGGCAACAGAAGCATGCTACCTTCTACCTCCTAGCTGCATCAATTCTTTAACAAAACACATGGAGATGCTATAAACACACATTAAGTGTTTTGTGAAAGGGGCAATAGCCATTGGCTTCTTTTAGCCTAAAAAAAGGGTTACAAAGCCATTTCTAGGGTTTTGGGACTTAAAATAATATTTAAAGAACTGCAGGCCTTACTGGTCTCAGGGTCAGTGTTGACTCAACATGATTCAAAAAGAAGAAAGACATTGGGCAAAAATGACATCCAAGGTACATTTACATGACCAAAACCACTGCTGACCAGGAGGAACATAAACGAACTTCTCAGATTTACAAACATGATGATGTAAAAGACCCATTATTAGCTATTGCAAAGAATTGATTGCAGTTGCAACAGATTGTTAAGGGTGGTACTTTTTTACAGCACTGTAGCTGATAAATCTAATTTAAAAAATCATAAATTCTCCTCTTAATGAACCTGTTATAATAAATAGTTTTTTCAAAGTAAACTGACCAGCTGAGCTGAAAACAAAAGTATCTTTTAGTTTCTACTCTGCTAAAGATAAGACGAAAATCTTTCTCATGTATAGGTTTCAGTTTTGGCGGCACACAATGCGTTGCTGTTGGCACTGTGAACATTAAGAAAACGTTGTGTAACTCCCCTTTCACTGCAGCAGGCTTTATCTGTCCGACTGGAAAAATGTGCTGATCATTCCGGTTCTTACACAGTAATCTGGCTGGAATTTTCTCCTGCTGAGCAAGTCTTAATTAAAATCAATGGAAAATCGTAATAGTGAGTGCAATTGCAGAAGTGAAGGTAAAGGGAGGCTTTTGTGTGCCCATACAGAGAACCTCTAGATGTTATTGTAATGTGTGGATCTTAATAAACCGCTGTTGCATCGATGGTTTATTTGAACAGATGAGGGATGTCTGGTTTGGAACACATTTTATGTAAATTAGCTGGTATAGTGGCACGTCTTTAAAGCCCTCCCTTCTTAAATACAGCTCATGTTAGAGCCATAAACACTCCAGTGAAGGCATTTCAACAGGACCGACTGAATATCTGAACCTCTTCATCCAACTGTGAGCAGTTTACTTAAACTCGTTGTGGGCTGAATGTGTTTTTAATTTAGGGCATTTATAGATTTATTTGAAACAATGTTTTCTCAGGATATGATTATAAAATATATGACTTCCACGAATGTTTAACGCCAAGATTTGGTGCACAAGTTTCCTGGTTGGTGCTGAAGGTTCCAGAATGTCCTTCAGCCTGACAAGAACAAGACCAGTTAACTCCTGTTAACTCCTGAGAAACTGAGTGACATTCTAAAAGGGGAAATGTGGACGTACACAATGATCCCAAACATACATCAGAACTGGTCTTGGAACAAATTCAACTGAATAACAAACTTCTGAAATGGCTCAGACCTCAGCCCTACTAAAAATGTAAACATTGTGTTCAGAAGCAAGGTCGACCAGGGAACCAACCAGTTTAAATTAGCTATGTCAATCCTACCAAGAAAAGTGATGAAATATCCAACCGGAAGTATTAAAGAAGCTTAATTGTTGATAGTTACAAAAAGCATGTGACTGAGATACAGATTGCTGAACCGACGTTGGGCATACTTTACTCTGTTCAGCCTTTAGTCTGCATTTGTTGTATATTGAGTCCACTCTGGAAAACCAGTGGTTCAGTTAAATTATTAAAGCCCAATATGAATAGCAGATTTCCATAATGAGTAAATTTCTTTCTAGGACTGCAGGCCTCAGACTAGAGGGAACGATGAAAATCATATCCTTTTATGATATTTATGTTTGATCCTACATAGGTCAATAGATAATATAAAGTAATATCTGTTGGTAACTGGTTTGACTTATCACTGACTATTCTCTAAGCATTCTGCTTTAAAAGGCCAGTTCAGTTTTTTTAAGTGAAGTTCTGTTCAAAGATTATAGGCTGTTCATATATAACACATTAATATAGTGAAAACCTAAGCCACACGATGGATTACCACATTAATTAAGTTTTGATTTTGAGTTACCTATAAGTTGGGTGTTGGCGCCTTCCTGAATGAGGAAAGCCAGCTAATCAGACTGGCTTGGCAGCAAGATGGTGTTTTGTGTTCTGTTAGTTTTCTGTGATTTTAGCTTCGATTGATGTTCACCTATGTTTATTCCTTACAGTGTGAAACTGGTTTGGCCAAACCTGTGTATAAGATACCCTTCTGTGGCTTTGTATTAGGTTAGTTATTTTAAGTTAAGGTTAAGATTGTTTGTACTTTTGTTTGATCAACTAATCATTTCTTAAGCCACTTTTTTGAGTTAATTTATATTTAGCTGATCTTTTTAGAGGCCCCACTAAATTATTTTTGGTCTTTTGTTAAATTTTAGCTATTCTTTTTTTCAGGGAAAAATAAGAAAAACTGCTTTTACAAATTTCTACAGTGACCTTTATGCCTTCACTGCTCTATCCCTCATGGACATCCTGCCTGCAGTAGATAACTATCAACATTTACTATTTTTCCAGATTAGTTGGTCTAGGAGGCTGGAGCCATGGTTTAGTCCAAGCGGAACCAACTCCAAAGCAGACTTCCCCATCTCTAAATAACTCCACATGTAAATAGGAGGCAGTGCATCACAAATTGCCTTCCTGTGTGAAGCATGTACTAAGAATAGAATAGGTAAGGTGTTTCTGGTTAGAGTAACTACATGATAGAAAAGTAAAGTGGTGTATATAAATGATATTAAAATGATAATAATAAAATAGTGTTCAACTAAGTTGCAACAGTAATGTTTCTTTTTACACTCAATTGTGGAAGTCCACTTCGCTTTGGCCACTCTTGGACTAGCTATTAGCTTCTGACTCCAGGATCAGCTAATTTGGATTTATATTAAATGAAGATACAAAGAAAGTTATTGCTGGCAAGATATTAACTGCTTATAACCTTTTAACAGAACCTCACTTCAAAAACCTTGAACTAGACCTTTAGTGTAATTTACATTCAAATAGCTCTTCTTTGTTCTCCCTCCTCCATATGATGCACGGCACATGTGACTTTGTGTCTCTTAATACAGCTAACAGAGTCATGACAACATGTTCTTTTCAGGTTATTTTTGTGTCTAAGTATGTAATCCTATTTTACTGAAGATGCTACAGAGTACAATTAACTTCCTCCCACACAAAACATTGTACTGCGAACAGAGGAGGCTGAAGTGATGTGTACAGCAGGATTTGGAGGCGACCAGAAAATTATTCAGACAAACTGAATAAATTAAATTATTCTACATCTACACATCTTCTTCAATTTCTGCAAACCAGAAAAATAATTTTTGACATTTTTATAATATTTATATTCCTCTGATGTAAAGTTACTGCAGAAGTATTCTCCAAAAGTTTGATTGCCAAGATGACCTAATGAACTTCTTGTGTTATAAAGAACACACACAACAGTTAACCACAGTTTAGTGGTTTCCACGTTGACAGGATCAATGTTTTATGCTGTATCTTCCTTTATTTACAATTGGAATGTATATTTTGCTTTTAGGCAATATCTTTGTTGCATTGCCCCGCAGTAGCACAGTGAACAAAACTAGAGATGCACAGCGGTTGATTCTTAGTCAGTCGTTTTCTACCGCTTCTTCCATAGTGGGTCGCAGGGAAGCTGGTGCCTATCTCCAGCAGTCCATGGGCAGGAGGTGGGGTACACCCTGGACAGGTCACCAGTCCATCACAGGGCAACACAGCCACACACAGGGCAAACAACCATCCACACACTGATTCACACCAATTTAGAGAAACCAATTAACCTAACATTCATGTTTTGGGACAGGAAGCCAGAGTACCCGGTGAGAACCCACACATGCATGGGAAGAACATGCAAACTCCATGCAGAAAGACTCCCAGCTGGGAGTCGAACACAGGACAGCAGTGCTACCAACTGAGCCCCCGTGGAGCCACAGCGCTTGATTGAAATCACAAACTCTGCACCTTCAGATCAGACAGGCCGAAACCCAAAAAATCATATCTTTTTCCAATCAGTGAACAACAATGTTCGTTGAAGACGCTGTTACTGTTGGAAAAAGACTTAATGTTTGCTATTTGTTTAAAAATTTGTTCTGCACTATAATTTGCAACCATTGTCACAATATCAGTGTGTGTGCCACTGCAACTTAAAAGGACTTGTAATATTTGGTAGGATATAGTATTTCATGTGTCATGCCTTTAATTTGTGCATATCTATAATATTTTTGGCTAATTAAATGGAGTCTAACTTCCTTTAATCCAAACACCAGCAGTATTTCTTTTGCGGTTGAGATGCTGGAGCTCAGGGAGACTGGTGGGGACATTATGTAAATGTCAGGAAAATGAGAATTCATCATAATCGAAATTATGATTAGTGCATCTTTAAACGAAAAAAAATTCTTATAATATGATGCAGTGCAGTTCTACAACATGCAACATTTTAGTTAGCTGTACGTACACCTGTGGATGTTTGTTAAAGGCATCTCAAACACATCGCCCTGACCTTAGCCCCATAGAAAATGTGTTTGCAGATCTGAAAAGGTGTGTGAGAACTAGGCAGCCTGCCAGTTACAACGGTTCTGTCAGGTTGAATGGGCCAAATTGCAGCAAACTGTTCTGAGAAAATTGAAGTGTAACCAAAATGTTTTCACCCAAATCATAGTTTAAAAGGCAATTCGGCCAAATACTGAGGAAATGCATGTTAACTTTTGAATCTGAAGACAGTAAAAAAATTCTGAAAAGATTAAAAAAAGCCATAAAGGTATCTAAAACTAATTTTTTTTTATATTTATCTCCTTTATATTTAAATCCTTGTGGTTTTTAGTATAACAATGACCATCAGTGGGACCCTTTGTGGGGTGCCTTGAGACGACATTTTTGTAAATAAACTAAATAATCTGAACTGAAACTATCTGTGTAGTTATGCTGCTACAGGCTTAGGCTGCTGGAGGACATAATGACCACTTTCACCCCCTCTTCGCTACATCTCACAATACTCTCCAATTTTGCATATTTGCTGTTATTTCAACTTTTAACTTTGGCTCTCTTCTTTTCTCTTCCTAGAAGCTACACCTGGCCTGACTCTGTGTCTTATCCTGTGAAACCTTTTCTGGAGAGGGGCATCGTCCGAGCTTCTGCTGGCAAACAACGTAATGCTCACCCTCTACCGATGATCCACATGGCCCCTGTCTTCAGTGTTTAACCATTTCTCTACTCCTTAGACAGGCGCTATTGGAATGAGCTTTTACTGTAACTAATATATGTTCTCTTTTCAGACTCTAACCTTGAAAACTAGGCTCAGAGTTTATCTGTTCTTTCTTTCTAGGTGAAAGACTAAAAGGACTAAACCATAACATTTACTTTTCCTCCCATAGAAAGCTACTCCTGTATCAGTGTTCTTTGTACTCTTGTGTCTCTGCTCTGTTCTCTCTAACCCCAGTCGGTCGTGCAGATGGCCATCACAAGAGCCTGTTCTGACTGAGGTTCTTCCGTTAAAAGGGAGTTTTTCATTCTCCACTGTTTTTATTGCTACATGACCATGCCTCAGTAGAGGATTGACTGCACAAGTTCAACACCAGGACTGTCCACTGTCTCTACATGCCTCTCCGGGAGGAGTGGATGCTGCAAAGTCATGACTGGGATGCAATCTGTACGGGTTTCCTTAGATAGGAAAAACTTTTTATCCAATTTGAATAAATAACTGAATCTGACTGCACTGTTCAATGATTAGGATTAATTGAAATGTATGTACCTGACTGTTGTGAAGTGCCTTGAGACGACGTGTTGGGAATTGGCGCTATATAAATAAAACTGAATTGAATTGAATTTAGCAAATAACATTTTCTTGGTAGTTTTGATGATCCTAACTAACCTGAAAAGGGATAAAACAAAACAAAAATGAAATGTCTGTTTTCTAATATGTGGTTTCAACTCTATATCTCCTTTGGCATGAGTTTGAAAAGCATGTTTCTCACCTGGTTTGGGTTTGGAGAAGCATCCTCCCATGGTGGGCCCAGGAACGATTGACACCAAGGAAAAGGGAGGGAGGGATCAGGGGAGAGGGAGTACAGGTGTGGTCAGATCCTCGGACCTGGCTGTGCGGTGAGGAGAGAACAGTGATGCAGAACAGGCGGTATGAAACCCTGGAGGTCGAAGGATGCCATTGCGCACACCGGCTCTTCTATATAATCTGTGAAGACGGGAAAAAAGGTGTCAAAATGAAGCGTCTCACTGGTGGGCAAATATGTAAGGTTTAATAGGACCATGAAAAACATTTTTTAAATAAAACTAGTTATTTAAAGACAATGGGAAAATACTTTCATTTTTACTTATTTCGGTGGTTCTGTTATAAATATAATTTTTTTCGTCTCCATATTTCTTGGTTCTATTTTATAGTTATTAACACAGTTATACACGAGTATTATTCACCACAGACATCACTGATATACCGTCACAGATTTTGTTACTGGTGGGAGTTAAACCAACCACTGTTTGTGTGTATGTCTATGTGATATGTAAATGTTTGTCAAAAGGAAGTAATTTTGTTAATTAGGAACATTTCCACACACATTGCTACCTTTGTTCATGCATTTTGCATGGGAACCTGTTAATTATTAACCTCACTCCAACACATAAATGCCTTCCTGTCAGACAGTGATTTAAAGGGAAGCAGGGGCCCTTGAGTTTCAAAATCCCCCCACCCCCCGTCTTGTTTTGTTGCCACGTAGCCCTCACATTTCTGCCAACTCTGCTATTTCACCAACATGTGCTGTGGTACGTTACGCATGTGGCACTCACTGCTATGAATCTGAACACTCACAATGACAGGTGCCTCATCAACTGTGGTGTAATCTATCAACCAATTATCCTTTACGAGCACAGAGACTCCTTGATATTCTGAGCACATCTAGACGTACTTGAACTTTTAAAAGGGAGGTTCACTGTTGAATGGAGTGCAGAAAAAAACTCATGCAACTCTGAAACTGCACAGAGTTCATTCAAATATTACACATATTGGTTCGCAGTGGCTGAATAAAAACAAAAGAGATTTACTTGTAAGCACAAAGTACGTCAGAGTAATTTTAAAAACTTGCATTGTCAGCTCTCTTATACACTTATCACAAACATTGGATCAGCTAGATTTTTCTCCTACATTCATAAGAACCTTTAGAACTTTTCCACCAACTATTTTTATTAGTGTTTTTGTTTATTAATCACTTGGAAATGGGTTTAGCAAAGTAAACTGTTGGAACTGAGGGATGGAGCTCATTGTCTCAGATTATCTGCTAAAGTTTTATGCCAACAGAAGTGACCTACTCAAAAATGACCAGTTGATTTGGTAAGATGATTTATAAAAGTTAGACTACAATGAACAATTTCAAAACCTTTTCCCCATTTAATAAGACATATATCCAGGATGATTCGACTCAGGAACAAGTCTGTTGAGGGAAAAGTCTTAAAAAATAAAAATGGTGTGGCTGGTTGCCACGCCATTTATTCTTCTTGAACTCTCACATACCTTCAGTTATAGTGAACCAGATTAACCATAGATAAAGTGCAGTTGTTCTCATAGGATTTTCCTGGTATTTGCTTAATTTTGATCATTTAGCATATACCATAATTTGCAGAAAGTTTACAAAACATCAAAAGGATGTCCCTGTACAAAGTCAGGAGAAGAGTAAAAATTTATTTGAGAGTATTTTTTATGTTTTATTTGAGAATAGCATGTTGTAAAATGATGTAAACCCTTCTCATTAATCAAAGGAAAAATCTTTTATTGCCATTACAGCAATCAAATCCTTCTTATTACTGCTGATCAGCCTTTGCCATGTTTTCTCTGGTGTTTTGACGATTTATCGTTGCCTATCAGGTCCAAGTCTTTAAGGTTGGAGGGCCTTCTTGCCATCCCCAATCTTTAGCCCCTTCCCCAGGTTCTCAATCAACTTAAAGTCAGGACTCTGGCTAGGCCTCCGTAAAACACTAAAAATACTTCCAGCCAAACAAAATTTGTTGGTAAAATGAAAAGATTACTTTAAACCTAAATATGCCAGTGCCAGGTATATAATTTTAAGGTCATGGTGCAATGAGGAGAAAATATGCAGCTATAGTGACACTGCAAATACTGGAGATTAAAAACGACGGGACTGAAACTGGTTAGGGAGGCTGTGAACAGGCTTACAGCAACACTGCAGAAATTTCTGGCAGTTACAGATTATGTTCTTCATGTTATCCTTTGTTATCTCCACATGTCTGGACAAAGGAGGGTTGAAAATATCAATTTTCATCAAAGAAAACATTCAGGCAAAGCTAAAAATCCCTTCAATCTCCACGGAAGAATGTGGTTTGGTCTGATAAGTAGTTATTCAGATTTCTTTTGGCTCACAATTCAAAAAAGTTGTGGTTGGTCTTATCATGTTCGGTTACTTTTCTCACAGGTCGCTGTCTGGAGAGGAGGATAAAATGAAGTGCAGTTCCAAAAATCTGTCAGGTTTGAACCAAAGCCTTCTGGTGTTGGAAGAGGAATTCAATTTTTCAGCATCATAGCGAGTCTAAGCATACATTCAAATTAGCCAGAATGGCCCCACTGAATAGTCAAACCGCGATCCAGAAGTAGATCTGAGTTAACATCTGTGGGGTCACCAAAAGAGAGCTGTGGACATAAGATGTCCTCACAAACCAGAGAGTACTGGAAGACTCTTGCAAGGCAGGTTAAGTAAATATTGCTGTCTGGCAGTGTGGGAGACTGATGGACTCTTACCAAAGAAGGCTCAAGGCTAAAAGTGAATTAAAAGGCAAAGTTTAAGAGTGTTCAAACCAGGATATTGCAGCTGTTTGTCTTTTTTGTTTAACTCTACAGCATATTATGCTATATCTATACTTTAAGGGTGAATTGATTAATCATGTCCTTTTTTTTCTCTTTTCATCAAAACAATATGCTATTTTAATAAGGACGTGGACACTTTTTGCTTCTAAAGTCCATGTTTTCAGTAGATAAATTGTTTAAGTAGAAATAAGATAAAAATAGTACAACTTGAAAGTATAAACACAGGTTTGTGTTGCACACTTTTTGTATGTCCTACATTATACATAATTTTGGAACAGGTCAGATTTATATTGACAAACTAGAAAGTAGCCAAGAAATCCCTGACTTTTATTTCTTTTAAGTTATAATTGTTAGCTGCAACTTCAATTGTTTAACTTTGAATTAAAGTGGAATAACCCTGACACAGTGGAGGTTGACTTGCTATCAAATCCATGGTGTTAAGTCAGTAGGCTAAATGCCCTTTGAATGAAGATTGGCAGAAGGACCGAGAAACGAGCATGTGTTATACCTAGTGATTATGTTCATTTCTAGTAATAAATATAACCCCTTTTAGTGTCCTCCAGATGGGGCTAATCGAGCCACCAACCATGTATTGGATTAAACTAAATGCACACAACAGCTCAAATTCATTCCCTAAGTGAGAAACTGCATGGAAAAACTTTCCTCTGACATGTGGCACTTTAATAATTTGTCACTACTGAAATTTTGATTAATAACACTGGAAAGCCAAGAATTTATTCCACACTGGCCTTCCAACAAACCCTAGATATTTTGTGCAAAAACTAAAGTAGGTTAAGCAGATTTGGTCGTTACAACATATGACGCAGATCCCGCTCTGTTGCTGTTGGGCCTGTCCCCGAGCAATGCTAATAATCCTGCCAGCAAACAAGCTGTCAGTTTCACTACGAATGTACTACCTGTTACTGGAATTATGTTGGAGGGGGGAATTAGCGAAACACAGCTCCTGGTTGGAAGTGGAGAAGCACTGTTTGCTAATGAACTCTGAACAGTCAAAAGGTCTCTCCTCCCCTCTAAGGGTCACATCCATCTCTCAGAACCAAACTTGGCGTCCATACAGTATTTTGCAATCAGTGATGGTATAGTACAAAAATAAATGCAAAAATCTCTCAAACTGATTTGCAGCAGTAAATGTCGCCAAGGGTTGAACTTGCTGCAATCTCGAAATGATAAAAAGTAACATTTAATAACTCATTATTAGTCATTTTGTGTTACATTACAACTGCAATCCTCAACATATTTTGTTGCCATTTTTATGTGATAGAATAATGCAAATAAGTATTATTGTCAATTTGTAGGAAAATGAGAAATTGATTTGGCGTAATTTTACAAACAAAAATCTGAAAAGGGTGGCATGCATTTGTTCTGAGCCCTCTCATTTCAACACTTTGCAACACCACTTTTTACAGCTGCACATCTTTCTATTGTAGCTCTTTCTTTTTGCTTAAGATTGTTGTCCTGCAGGAAGAGCCTCTGTCCCAGTCTCTAGTCTTTTACTGCCTCAAACTGTATTTCTTTCATTGTTGCAATGTATTTAGACCCATTCAGCTTTCCATCAACTCTGTCTAGCATCCCTGTCCCTGATGGAGAAAAGTAACCCCAGTATGATGCTGCCACCACCATGTTTTACCCTGAGGATGTTGTTCAGGGTGATATGCAGAGTCAGTTTTAATAGGGCGGTCTGCACACTCTTTCGTTATTCATTGCGCATGCAATCTTTGTAGATCGAGCGCAACATGGCCACTTATTGCATGTGCAATTTTTTTTTGCACATGTAATTAATGCTCCTCATTTGGAATCTTTGAAGATCAGGCCCTATATGACAAATTTTGTTATGGACTCTGGCCAGCCCATTCTAGCATGTAATTCTCCTCTCATAAAGTCATTCTTTAGTGGATTTGGATGATTGCTAGGACTCACTGTGATTCTGAAAGATTAAATACCTCCTCTTCAGCTTTTTAGCAGATACATGCAGGTTCTGGGTCAAAACTGACGAGCATTTGAAACAATCCATATTTGAAACCACTTTAATAAAAAGCCCATTTTAATCTAAAGAAAGGTAATCCCAGGGCATGATATTGCCCCTACCATGTTTCACTATTTTGTTCCTTTGGTGATGCGCTGAAGTGCTGTTGCACAAAAGGTTTATTTTCTCAGACCATGATACATTCCTCAACAAGGATTGAGATATTTTAGCCAAACCAGGATATTTTCATTGCCTATTTTTTAAGCCTAGATGTAAGGGAGAAAACAGCAACACAACCAATCGTTGCAGCTCCTCTGGTGCTCATATAGGCCTCTGGCAGCTTCTCAGACCATTTTTCATCTCGTATTTTAAATAATTTTTGAAAATGTGTAGGTTTTGGTACGTCACTGTTCTTGTCAGTTAACTCTAGTTATTGATGACCATCTTGATTGTTTAGTGGTCTACAAATAAAGCTGTAAGACTTTTTGTATTCTCCTCCAGATTGATATCTTTGTGCATCCCTCTGATCCCTCACAACCTCTGTGCAGACTAGTTGAATCTAATGTGCCTCAGCAAAGCACTAGTTAGGGGTGTGCACACATTTGCACCCAGCTTATTTTATGTTTTAATTTTGTATGTTTTACATAACAGCAGTTTGTGGGTTTGAATTGGCGGGAAATAAAGGAAAAAATAAATTTGGATTTTTGGGTCCTCTTATTTTTAATCAGAAAACCCGGGAAATTTTAAACCCGGGGGGTGTATATTTTTGATATGTTTGACATTGTGATGGCCACACCTGCCCCAAACCCCAGTGGGGGGGAAAAAACCCTCCGTACAAAAAACCACTTTTTCATTTTGAGTTTTCATATAAACATTCGGGCCCCCAGCAAAAATTACATGGGTTTTCCTGTTTATATTTTCTTTTGGGAAAATATTGGAAAAAAAATTAGTTCAAAAATTGTAGTGCGCACTTTGGGGGTTAAAATTTTTGTATTTTTAATTTTGGTAAAAAATTTTTAAAAAATTTTTTTGTGCTTTCTTTGCGGGTTCCCTGTGGGGGAGTACCTTAAAACAGAAGCAAGGGACTCTGGCTGGCCCACTCCCAATTTCCCCAAAGTTTGATTTGATTGGGGGTTTACCATTTGGAGTTCCACCAGGGGGGAAGACCAGGGATTTCTTTATTTATTTTTTTGCATAATTTCTTTTTGCTTTTGTGTTTCCGCTTTTTTTTGTTTATTTATTAGTCATTAATTTAAATTTTTTTAAGCTAACTTTTTTTTTTTAGTTATTTTTGTTTAATTTAAAAAATTTCTGTATACTTTTTTCCTTTCCCTCTTCCTCAGTGTGTCGGGAGGGTTTGATTGGGGCCCTTTTGTTTGTTGGGTGGGGAGGTCGGGTTTTTGTTTTTTTGGGGAGCATTTTAGTTGGGGTTTTTTGTTATGTTAAACCCTTTTGTTTTTTTTGTCTTGGTTTAGTTTTTTCATTGGACCCCCCTTTAAGGGCCTTGAAAATGTTATTTAAAATTTTGTTATTTGGGGGGAAAAAAAAACCAATTTTCGGGGGAAAAATTTTTTTAATGGTCCTCATCCCTTGCCCGGGCTCGGTCCCCACACATGGGTCAGAAGGGGAAATTTTGCCAGTTGGGGGACACTTTTTTTTTTTAATTTTATTTTGGCGTTTTTTTGAGCCTATTTTTTTTTTTTGCTTTTTTTACTCTCCATGTTTTCCCTTTTTTGACCATGCCCCGTGGAGCCGGGGAAAAAAAAAAACCATTGACCCAACTAGCAGAGGAAAAATATGTGCTGGAGAAGGGGAAATGGAGGCTGGAGCTTTTACAATGGCAGCAGGGAACACGGGGGTGAAGATGATAGAGAACCAACACTGAGAAAACCTGACTGGGATTTTGCAGGCGTTCATGGGCCCAACAGGGGGCACGGGGGAAAATTTAAAAACCAAAGAACGTGAAAAACAGGAACAGCGGTTTTTAAAACCCCCTTAAAAAAGCATCATTTTTAAGCTACTACAAATGGAAGTGGGGCCCCGACATTTCCCCCTCCCGAACCCTCTTAACTAATCCAGAAAAACAGGAGAATGACTATGAAGACTTTAAAGGGGGGGCCCAGGTCAGTCGCAATTTTCTCTTGAGCGAAAGTTACAGAAATTTGGGACAAGTGAAGATGATATTAAAAAATTTCCTTTTTTACATTTGAAAGAATTGCAGCTGCCTGTAGATGGCCAAAAGCAGAATGATTTTTCGGTTATTCCTCTCCTTAGGGGGTAAAGGCAAGAAGTGCCTATGTTCATAGGGTGTTGATGAGACATGAAATTATGATAATGTGAAAACAGCAATTTTGGGAAAGAAGTATGACATTAATTCCAGAGACCTATAGACAAAGTTTTCGTTCCCTGTATGTTTATCTGAGGGAGCCCAAAAGAGCTGTATGTGGGGGATAAAGGGGAGTTGTATGGAAATGGTTTTCTACCCAAGGGAAAAACAGGGGAAGAAGTTAGGGGAAAATATTAATCCGGGAAAGTATTTAAGAATGTTGTCCCCTGAGCTCCAGGTGTGGATAAAAGAGCATGACCCCGGAAATCAGCTGCAGAAGCCTCCACCTTTGCTGATGTGTTTGGGGCTGCTCGAAGGAAGGGGCCCCCGAGCCATGGAATAACACTTCCTTTAAAAGAAAAGGGATCCTGCAGGCCAGCTGCATCTCGGCAATCAACCGGGATCAGAACAGGTTTGATTTAAAATCCCCCCAGAAATGAAAGTGGCTGAAAAAATTTTCAAAAAAAATTTAATAAAGAATTCCATTTTTTTTACCTTTGTGGGGGGAAAGGGGCAAAATAAAAACCTATGTGTCCACAAAAACCCTTTAAAACTGACCCAGATGTGCTTTGTGTCATGCCAAGACTCAGATGTAAAAAAGAAAAGGGAATTTCTAATGAGACTGACCACAGTAAAAAAAAATGGAGAAGACATAAAGCCTTGATGTTTATTTGGGCAGTACTCAGACCTTGGTTCACAGAAAACTCTGTACCAAGTAGTATGTGTACTTTGAGACCATCCCAATCTGCTGCGTGCATGGTGATGAGAAGCCTTACCCAAACTGCTGACATATTTTTATAGAAGTACAAGGACAACCATATCTATTGAATGTAGGTGTGGCTGATAACCTGCCATTTCCAGTAGTTTTGTGTGAAGACCTGCCAGTGCTCTATGATTTTTTTAAAACCAGCAAAAAGGACTGTAATGTGGCTACAAAAAAGGACCAAAGCTAAAGAAGTGAATTTTAGTATTTCAATTTTGAGTACTTTACCTTTTTTTGGATGCTGACTAGAAACTAAACCCCAGGAGATCTAAGAAATCAAGAAGTCAAAAAAAAGCAAGGGAGATTTTAAAAGGTATTTTTTTAAAGTTGCCAGCTGAGGCTACACCTGAAAAACCCCTTTGGGTTTTCCCCAAATGCCAATAAACATCATACAAGTGCAAAAAAATGACCCAGCGCTGTCAGCCATTTTTTTGAGAGCTAAGCAGAAGGATCCTGGGGGGTGAGCTTGGCAACAACAAAGAGGGGTATTTTTTTACAGAACGGCATACTTTACCATCGGTGGGGGTTCAGGCTAAGCGGCTAGTGGTCCCTAAAAGAGGCCCGAGATGTTGTACTTAATTTGGGCCCTTCCATTCCCTGGGCTGGCCCCCTGGGAAACACAAGACCACTAGTCATTTTTAAGCGTTACTTCCAATGGCCTGGACTACTTTCAGATGTTGCAAAATTCTGAAAAGAGCCCCCCCAGTGTCAGAAGGACATCAATAAAACCCCCTCCGTTTTCCACTTCAGCCTATCCCCTTTAAAGGGCCACCCTTTCAACGTCTCGGGAAAGGGACATTGTTGCCCCCCGGAAAAAAAACCCAACGGGGGTATCGGTATATGTTGGTGGTCACAGATTATGCAACTAGATACCCTGAAGGTCTTTCCATTAAAAAAACAAAAAAAGGGAAAAAAAGCTGTAGCCTTCTCTTTAATTCAGTTATTTTCAAGGGGGGGGGGTTTCCTCATGAAATTCTCACAGATCAAGGAACTCATTTTATGTCTTTTATTGAAACAAGGGGTTATAAACTATTGGGGATTAGAAGTGTGAAAAGGGCCCCCCCCAATACCATCCCCAAAACAGATGGGTTTAACAGAGCGCTTTTTAAACCAGACCCTGAAACCAAATGCTTGTAATAAGTTTGTGGATAAAAACGGATCTGACAGGGATCAGTGGTTTCCCCTACCTCCTTTTTTCTTATAGGGGGAAGTTCCCCCGGCCTCCACGGGTTTCTCACCATTTGAACTCCTATAGGGGTTATGAGGTCAGGGGGGCCCTCTTTCCCGTTAAAGGAGTGGGGGGAAGGAACCCAGGAAGGGAGAAAGCCAGTTAATGTCCCTTCCTATATCCTACAGATGAGGGAGAAACTGGAAAAAATGAGTGCAATAGCTCAAACACATATGGCAGTTGCACAAATGTCCCCAAAAAGCTTGGTATGATCGTTCAGCAAGGGGGAAATAAGTTTTGAAACCAGGTCAAAAGGGGCTGGTAATGTTGCCTACAAATGATAGTAAGCTTCTAGCAAAATGGCAGGGTCCCTTTTGAAGTGCAAAAAAGATGTTAGGCCTACCCCCTCCCCGGGTTGCCACCCCGGGGGCTGCAACGATTTTACCAGAGTGCTGCATCTAAAATCTGCTTAAAGAGGGGGCCCGCCATCGGAAAGAAAACAAGATGTCTTGTTTATCCAGCGTGTGGGGAGAGGATTTTGAAGAAAAAGATGAATACTTGCCCCATCACAGTCTGCCTCCAACGTGGATCTGAGCCACCTCACTGACGACCAACGCATGTGGGAAAAAAACTCTCATAAATTCAGATGTATTCCAAGAATTTTCCAGGTCGCACAAAATTTTGGTTTTAAATTTTAAAATTGTCTTAAAAAAGAAGGTTCCAGTCAGACGTGTGAGTTACAGGGTTCCTGAACGTCTTTAAGGGAGCACTGGGAAAAAAGAAGTGGACCTCATGCTTTTCCTTAGGATTATTTGGGGCCCTCAAAAAAAGAGTGGTGCAATCCAGTTGTTCTCGTTCCCAAAAAAGATGGAACATAAGGTTTTTGTATTGATTTAAAGGTATCTGAAATTTTGTTTCAAAATTTGATTCAAAACCCTACACCACGAATGGATGAACTGATAGAGCGTCTGGGGAAAGCTAAATATTTATCCCCCATTGGGCCTCTCTAAGGGTTTTTGGCCGGTTGTTCTTGGTGAAGGCTCAAAGGAGGGTTTAAAAGCTTTTTCCGCACATCCTGGGGGCCGTTTGAGTTCACTGTTCTGCCATTTGGGTTTACATGGAGCCCCTTCACTTTTTAAAAGACTGATGGACCAGGTAGTGTATGGTCTTGCTGATTATCCCTGTGCATATCTTGATGACAATGTCATTTTAAGTGGAACCTGGGAAAAAACACCTGAAACATCTAAGGACGGTTTTGGACCAACTGAAGACGGCAGGTCTTACAATTAACCCAGCAAAGTGTTCCCTGGCCAAGACTGGGGGACTCAGTATCTTTGGTTTTCCAGTTGGGGGGTGGTGATAATGCTACAAGTTGGGAAAGTTAGAGCTATTGCATCTGCTCCGCTTCCACAGACTTAAAAAACAGCTGAAAATCCTTCCTTGGGATGGGAGCTTCAAAAATCGCTTTATTTCAAAATTTTCAGCTAGAGCAGCTGCCTTGAGGGTTTGACAGGTTTGCCGGTGCCCCAAAACCAGGTTCAGTGGAGTCAAGTAGCAGTTGCAGCTTTCGAGACATCCAGCAATCTCTGAGTAAGAATCCAGTTCTCCATTTGCCCAGATTTTGAAAAAGGGTTTGTTTTGCAAACAGATGCCTCTGAAAGAGGTGTTTGGAGCATAAATTTACAGGGCTCACTAGAGGACCAGCATCCCAAGCCTACAAACGTCAAAAGCTACTCCCCCGAAAAGAGCGCTATACCACTGTGGAGAAGGAAAACTTTGGCTTTTCAAATGGGCGCTCGATTCCTTCAAATACTACCTTCTTGGGAGAGAGTTTATCTTGCATACTGACCCCCAAGGCACTTCAATGGCTGAGCTGCATTTAAAGACACTAATGGAAGAATCACCCGGTGGTACCTGGCTATGCAAAACCTATCGGTTTAAGGGCCAGCACATCCCCGGGAAAGGGGAATAGGACAGCCCGACTTTCCTCTCCCCTGGCCTAGTGGCAGTTTCAAAAAGAGGGGCGGTTTTGTGATGGCCACACCGCAGCCCCACAGTCGGGAAAACCCCCCACCAAACATTTTTTAATTTTGAGTTTTTATTTTTCACATTCACTGCAGATAAATACATGGGTTTCTGTTTATATTTTCATTTGACCAAATTGAAATACATTAGTTCTAATTGTAGTGCGCACCCTTTTGGTTAACTTTTGTATATTAATTTTGTCAAATATTTAAAAAATTTTTTGTGCTTTCTTTGCTGGTTCTTTTGGGGGAGCACCTTGAACAGAAGCAATGGACTCTGGCTGGCAAACTCCAGTCCCCAGATTGACTGATTGGGTGATACCAATCTGGAGTTCCACCATGGGGGAAAAAGACCATGGATTCTTTATTCTAGTTTTTGGGGATAAGTTCTTTTTGCTTTTGGGATTCGCTTATTTTTTTTTATTTATTAGTCATTAAGTTAATTTTTTAAGCTAAACTGTGTTTTTTTATTTTTTAATTAAATTTCTGTATACGTTTTCCTTCCCTCTTTCCTCAGTGTGTCAGACTGGTCTGATTTTGGGGCCCCCCTTTGTTTGTTGTGTGGGAGGTCAGTTTGTTTCTTTTAGGGAGCGGTTAGTTTGAGGTTTCGTATGTTAAAAACCCTGATTTTTTTTTTTGTCTTGAGTTTAGCTTTTTCATTGGACCTCTTTTAAGGGCCTTGTAACTTATTTGAATTTTGTTATTTTGGGGAAATAAAACCCATGTTCTTTGGAAATTATTAATGTGTCCTCATGCTTGACCGGCTTGGTCCCTCACAGAGATCCACTGCAAGATCTTCCAATCATCCCTGAAAAGCGTGCCTGTTCTCTGTCATTACTGAGGAAAAGCATTCCCACAGCATTATGTTGCCACACCCATGTTTCATCGTAGGGAATGTTATTATGAAACTTATTTACTAAATTGAGGATTGTGGTTGTTGTGAGAGAAAATGTAAAATCAAGAGGTGCAAATATATTTCGGAAACCTTGTATATAGCAGTTTTCAAACCATAAATATGTCCCAACATCTAAATTAAATTAAATCTGTAAATAATAGGAACATTCGCAATGTAACCATCCAATATCATTACTACAACAGCTCTCTGATCCTAAGGTTATAAAAGGACAAGAACTTCTTACCTTATATTTGGCCACTCTTCTGTTACCCACAGACTGCATGTTCTTCTGGTATGGGAGATACGGGATAAGCTTTGGGAATTGTCTTCAGATTGCTTAAAGCACTTGTTAAGCAAATCTCTTTTACCAGGTGCAACACTTTTTTTGTGCTTTCAGCTTATGAAGCCCTCAAAGCAACCAGTACACCAAACTGAGACTCTTCAACTTTGAGGTTGTTGGTGGTAAAGTCCTTCTACTTTTGCTTAATCATAGTGGAAGACGATGGTAGCAACAAGATGTTGGGCAAGAATCCCACTTAAAGTTAAATATACGACAAAATTACACAGCAAGAGGCCGTTTTTCTCACTTTGGCTACAAGTTTATCATTAACAAATGGGACAACTTAGGCTGTGTAAGATGCCTCATACATTGTGAGAAAGTGTATTAGAGTTTTAATAGGTTAAAGTTTGTTTTCTTGTGGTTAAATGGCTCCTACAACATGTTAGCATAAGACCTGCAGAAAATAAATGAAAAAACATGAAATGCGATGCCTGAGATGTGAGCCATATTTTCACCAGATTACAGAGGTCACAGTTAAGCTTTAAAAGGAATTCAAAAACAAACCAGTTGTAACAATAACGTACACATTAGGTGCCACGTGGAATATAAAAAAATCTTATTCAAATGTCTAAAGTGTTTTATAATGCAATATGAACATACATTTAAAACATGGAAATGTAACCCTAAGTATTTGAATTTGGCATTAACACCTCCCCCAGAGCCACAGCTACAGGACAAAAGCACAAGTGGATTGTTTCAGGTCACTTTGTCACCGCTTTAAGCGATAACCTCTCCATGATGTCATGGAAAACCAAAACTGAGGTTTAAAAAGGGGTGTGCACCCCTGCAGGGGAGCTGTGCTTCCACGTAACAGTTTTCTACCTCCCGCTTTCAATGAAAGCACGGCCTTAAACGTGCAAATGCGCCTGCAATTGTTCTGCAGTAACCCACTAAAAGGTTTAACATTTTTGATGTACTGAGAGAAATTTGCTGACATTTAGCTGTGTCTTAGAAACTGATACACTTGATTTAATGTATGTAACAAAAGTGGTGAGAAGTGACTACATTCTGGTGATTTCAGCTGATAAACTGCAACCACACTGTGTTTGTGACTCCAGGAATGAAGTACTGAGTCCCAGATAAAAAAAACAAGTTTACTCCTAATGATCAATCAAGATAAAATAATCAACAAATACTTCACATTTTACAAACAGCATCACAAAAAAAAAACATGCGAGAAAAAGTAACCAAGCTGGGCTACATTTTCCTGACAGTCGAAGGAATAAATCAGCTTACCAGTGTGCATGGAGCAGGTGCACTGAGGTCCTGTCAAACTCTCCCAGAGCTCAGCTTCCCATGAGGGACATGGCAGCAAGAGTTTCCTCGCTGTCCCTTTCCAGGATTGGCTCTCTTCTTTGGAGTATTCCCAGATCGTGTGTCCCTCCTCTGCCTCTTGATGCAGCAGAGGTTCCAGAGAGTGTGTGTCAGTGTGTTTCTTATTGTATATGTATGTGTGCTCTGCTCCTCACAAAGCACCCCTCCAGCAGCAGACTGAGCTGACCGGTCGTGGGAGTCGCTCGCTTTCTCTGGTCGAGCCTGAAAATGCAGCACGGAAGACCTTTGCCAGTTTCTCAGCTGTATGCAGTATTGATGGAGTTGCTGAGGGGATGCTAACACAGCATGATTCCTCACCGTTCCCTGCTCTTGTCCTCCCACCCCTCCCCTTCTCTTTCCCTGAGCAGAGGCACCCTGTTTCCCTCTCTCATTCTCTCTCTCAGCTGCTTGTTGTTCCCTTCAGACCCTCTCAGCCCCCCTTCACATGTCAAGGACCTGACTTGCCAGTTAAACCTGATCAAAGACTCACTGCCTTCCTTAGTGCACCGCATGCAGACTCCTCACTCTTTGCACTGCCTGCTTCCTCTGCATGCATTGTGCTGCAGTCCAAGCATCAGCTGTTGTAAAACTCTCCCACCTTGATGTTGCCAGTTTTTATGTGGCCAAAACAACACATGAAAAGAACTGCTACTGATACAGCTTTTAGTGTATGCCTTACATCTTTCAGTGTGACCAACAGAGGGAGAGAGGTTGGAAATGCAGTGGTTGCAGTAAATGCAAAGTTCAGTTGGGTATGGCAAGCCATTGGTGTAAATATTTAAGGCGTCACCTACTTGATATCAAGTATTTTCTGCCTACTAGTTTGCAACAGCACTCCATTAAATATTTGCACACATTTGTTTAATATTTTCACGCACTAGCTCCAAAACGCAATAAACCCTTTTCTTTACTAGTGTCAGTTTCATCCAACTAGTAGGAGCAGAAATTTTACTAGTAAACTAAAGTGTCTCACATGAAGTGCAAACTTCCAAGCTAGTAAGCTTTTTTCAGGTCCTAGTCAATGGATTAGTTGATTACTCTGTCATACTTGTTAACTAGCTAGGATAAAAGCCCTAACATGTTAACTAGGTGACACAAATTCTGCCCGCTAGTTTTTGCAACCCTTAAATGTGCGCATTGGAAAACTAGTCTGATCTAAAACTTCAACTTGTCAACCAGTAGAGTCTAAAATACCCACTAATTGACTAGTTGTAACTGTGTTGGCTACACTACTACATACTGGAATCTAGTTAATTAGGGTGGCAAAAAATCATACTAGTTAATGAGAAGATATTTTTTAGTTCCACTTGTTAAATAGTTAAATAGAAATTGCTTGAAATATTACTACTCAGTTGGTGTGCAGTTTTAGTAAGCAATACTAGTTGACTCATTTGCATTTTGGATATTCTAGTTATCTAGATGATGTTTTGCTTTGAAATAGTGAGAAAATAAAAGCTTGATCTTGTTTACTAGTACACATTTTGGGCTCTACTAATCAGTCAGTTAAATTTTAGGTTTCTGTCACTGACTAGGTCAGATAGATGTCAACTAGCGCTATTAAAAGCGTACTTATTGAAAGGTTTGAGCTACTATTGTGACATTTTGACTATTCATTGGCCAAAAGTGTCACTAGTTGGCAAAAAAGTGTTACTAATAGTAATATTTTTGAACCAGTAATTCAACATATTGAACAATTATGGACACATGACCCCAGGCAGGACCTTCTTGCTGCAAGACAACGGTGGTACTAACTAGGAAGTACTGGTCAAATAAAAATTTCAGGCTGCATCAGCCGACTCCTGCACACATTATAGGCCGAATTTCTGTCAACAATTTTAAGATCTTGCAGTTTTTATTGCCAGCTAGTTAACAAGCATGACATATTTGTCAACTAGTGCATCAGAAAGCCTAGAAGTTGGGACATTTGTGCTAGTAGCACGACACTTTTGCTTAGTAGAAGGATGTATGCCCCTACTGGTGGAACAAAACAGTCACTTGACAAAAAGTTTTACCAGTAACAATATTTGAAAATAAACGAATTGTGAGAAAACATCTAATTAGTGTAGTTTGGTCGCAAGCTAGTCTTTGAAGATCATGGCGATGTCAAGGATATCAAATATTTACACAAATAGTGTGCCATAGTGAGGGGCTTGAAAGGAACAAAAGAGAAAACACATGCTCTGCTATACACAGTATAAAAACCTGACAACTGATTAATTTCTGTAAAAATGATGATTTCAGCAGTTCAAATCATGATTGTTTGATAATACCAAATGAACTAGATAGAAGAGGATCTTAGATGTAGCGGGTTACAAAAATAATGACACTGACCACACGGTGTTATTGTATTTCTACAGGGTGCTGACAGAAGACGTGTGCTTACGCACTCCAGTGTCTGTTTGTGTTGTGTTTTGTGTTCAAGTATGTGTGTGAAAGCATGTCTAAGTGGGACTCAAACCGGGGGCTAAACACATGCACAAAAAATATGACTGACTAAGCTCTCCAAGTGTTGATGGAGGACATACTTCAGTGACACATCTATTTGTATTATTTCATTGCGCAACTAATAAATGTCCTGCGATGTGGATTTTTGCATTTCCAAAGTTACCACGGGCCTCCTGGCTTCCCATTCCCTGATCTGTCAGTTTAGATGGTCTTGGTAGATGGTCTTAAAACTAATATATGTTGACCCCTGGTACATATTACAGTTGCATAATAACTATGATTTTACTGATTATTATGGTTTACTCACTGATAAAAGGGACTGAGGAAGAGGCTTACAAAAAGTAAAAATAGGGACGGTTTGAGGAGTGAGAGTGAGTGGGTGGTGAGTGGAAAGCTTTGTTGCCAAGCATCAGTGAGACTACTGGCAAATATTTCAACAACAGCAGCTTATGTAAAGTAATCAGCTGCTGTGTCTTTTGTTTTTAGCTCTCTTACAATATTTTAGGAGATAAATTTATGTTTATAACCAAATAATAACATGTAAATGTTTAGATTGTTTGAAGACTTTACATTTTTCATTTACTATAAAATTACATTTACTGTATCAGAAAATCTTTACTAGAGCCAAAAATGTACCCAGAAAGATGTAAACAGTCAAATTGTGGGTACCAAGACATGGGTCCAGAAAAGCTTTAGCTTCCTAATGAATGCTTCCAAAAATATATATTAATAAAGCATACTTTTTAAAGGATTGTAAATTAAAGATGAGCTGCGTTGAGTTCTTAAGAGTGGTCAGTATCTTACCTGCAGTAAACAGTGTTCATCATGATTCAAGTTTGAAGACTCATTGCTCATGGAGGAGTCAAGCTAAAAGCTTTACTAACTGGAGTGAACAAATGAGCACATTTTGCCCAAAAGGACATTTAAACTTTGACAGAGGTTGAAACAAATAGTTTCACCCCTTACATTAATGTTAGACACTTGTTTAGTTTGTCTCTATTGCTCAAAAAATCAATGTCTTTGTGGCTAAGTGCTATTCTGGTGGTTGTGGCTGTGATGTAAAATCATAGAAACAAATACAATTATAAGGCCAAATGTTCATACAAGCATTACCTCACGGAGCTGTGCAGAAAAACGGATTGTGCCTCATCTAAAGGAGATGTACTAAAATATGGCTTTACTTTCTGCTTGATGTGTTTTTAACTTCTAATACATACAGTATATCTATATAAAGAGAGAGCATATTCAGCAGGGGAAAAATGGAGGTGATAACCTTCAAGTTACATTAACCGACCTTAAACTATAGCACAATAAATTACATTAAAGTCCAGGAGTGCCTCCCAGAACAAAAAATCAAGCTTTAGAGTCAGACAGGACATCCGCTGCAGGGAAGAACTCACATGTTTCACCATCCTTGTAGAAGACTCAGTCACCCTGTGGGTGAAATATCTTGCTGAAAGCTGACATGATGGAGATCTGTGAAGAATTGCTCAACATTTGCCCTCTGGTTCAGGAAGGTGCTGCAAACGTCACAAATACCATTTTGACATGCTTGAAAAATTTAACCTTAACAGAACAAGACGTTTAGGAAATACAGAAAGAATGAGTGGAAGTACTACTGGAGTTCAGAGAATTTTATGTCTCTTAAACACCTACGGCCTGCAGGCGGTTTGATCCTAAACCTTTGTATATGCCTAATTTCACAGACTATATTCGTGACACTCAATTCCTGTCTTTACTGAAAAGGACTGAAATGATGAGTCATGAGATGTCTTCTTTGGTTGATGTCAATTTAGGACTTTTAGCACGTAAACATGTGCTGGTGAGTCAAACAAATTTGACCCACCAGCACAAGCGGTAATGCAGACAGACCCTTTGAATGCCTGTCTTTTAATAACGCAAGTTGTGTTTCAGATCTGAAATGATTCACAGACAGTCATTTACAAGGATTAGGACTACTTTGTTTTCTTTCATTAAAGTGTTGCGTGTTTAGTTTATTGCTGAGGGGGTAAAAGTAAAAAAAAGCGTTCATGATAAAATCCTTTTTGCATTTTTATTTAAAAGAAATACATTTCTGTGGCCATATATTACATGGATCTTGACAATTTGGGCCTGTGTGGCAAAAAGCTCAGACACCACTGACCTAAATCGTTTCATTGTAGTTCTTGCTGTATGTTTACGGTCATTGTTGAAAGGTGAACATACACCCCAGTCTCACTGCCTCTAACAAGTTTTCTTACACGATTGCATCGTGTTTAGGTCCATCCATCCTCCCATCTACTTCTATGTCATTGCGAAAAAGAAGCATCCCCACATCATGCTGCAGCCACCACCATGTTTCACTGTTCCAATTATGGTCTCATTTAACCAGAGCATCTTTCTCCACATGTTTGCTGTGTTTAAAACATGGCTTGTGGTAAACTTCATATGGGACTTGTTATGGCTTGTTTTTCAACAGTGGTTTTCCTCTTGCCACTCTTCAATTAAGGCGCACAATTAATAGTTGTTTTGTGAACAGATTCTCCCAGTTGAGCTGTTAATCTCTGCAGCTACCCCACAATCACCATGGCCACCAAGGACCACGCTCTCCTTGCCCAGTCTTGCAGTTTAAGTGGTCAGGCATGTTTTCATAGGTTTTGCAGTTGTGTAATACTTTGTTCCATTTCAAGATGATGGATTGTACAGTGCTTTGTGAGATGTTCAAAGCTTATGATATGGTTTTACAACCAAACTCTGTTTCCTAATTGGGTGATTTCTAAAGGGAATTGGTTGCACTAGATTTTACTTAAAGGCATCATGAGTAAAGGGGTCTGAATACAAATGCATGAAACAATTTTAAGATTTTCATTTGTAAATACTTTGAAAACCATGTATAGTTTTCCTTCCATTTTATGTTCTAGTTTATGTTGGTCTGTGACATAAAACACATTGAGGTTTGTGGTTGTAATGTAACAAAATGAGAAAGGTTTAAAGGGTATGAATACTTTTGCAAGGTAGCAGCTATACACTAAATAATAAAAGGAGTTGCTTTTGTTCATAGTATTGCATTAGTTTAACAAATCTCAGCACAGTTGCATCACATAAAAATTCACGTAGCCTTGTAACTTTTACTAAAACTTCAGTTTTTAATGAAAGCTATTTTTACAAATTTATTCATCATATACAAATTTATTCATGACTTGCAAAAACATGCTGTCATTCTGTCAAATAAAAATGGATGTAAACACAGAAAGCTACAGAACCTCTGTCTTCAGGTAGTGCTTTGTCCTGGGCTTCAGCTCTGGACTGACTGGAACACTCAGTCTTTGCAGGTCATAGTCCCCCATGCACACAGCTACAAAGAACAGAGTTCCTCCAATGACCTGCCCCAGACCGCCGAACCATCCCGAGAACATTGCCTCACCATACTCCCACCGAGGCATCACATCAGGAAAACCTTCATCCCAGAAGTCCACCACCGTTGTATACGCCACAACGGAGACAGGAGCCAGAGTGGTAAGTCCGGACACCCAGGTCATCACACCGCTGAGGATTAGGAGCCCTCTTTTTACATCTGGCTTCCTCACACACATCTCAACCCCCTCCAGACCTAGAAAGGCAGTCAGCAGAGCAAAACCTCCAGTTCCAATAGATATTAACACAAGCACCCTGGAGATCTGCAGATCCATTGGCAGACCCAGGACCGAATCATAAGCCTTGCACTGAATCCCCCTCTCGTCTGTGTAGAGGCAGGTGAGCCAAAGCCCTGAAAACCAGTTCTCCACCTCGTTGAGATCAGAGTTCATCGTTTTCCACAGGGGTAAAAAGGCGGTGATCAGAGAAGTGACATAGCTGCCAAAAGACAAAAATAGTGCAGTTCTCTCCATCATTTTCGTTGTTAGAAAACCCATCTTGTGCTTCTGCGTTCAAACACTGTGCGCTATGACAATCCTGTCCAAGTTCATGTAACAAGATAAGGGATCCGGAGAGATTCTGTAGCCCGTCCCAGTTTTCGGAAGGCCCACTTCTACAGCCTCCTTTAAAAACATGCACCCGATAACAGGGAGATAATCCAGGACCGAGGCTCGACAATAGACCCACTGTTTTGTTTCAGCGTTCAATGTCATCACAGTGACTAATGAACTCTGTTTTTAAATGAAACCAGGTATGTCCAGTGAAATTCCAGGCCCAGTGTGCATGTGTGCAGAATTTAGCTTAAATGAATGAAATATGATCAGCATGGGCACCGCATACACACGCTTCAACATAAAAAGAAGCTTTATTTGCTACTCATCCCTGTTTAAGTATGCATTCAGTACATTTATAAATGCGTTTCTTTCTCAAATGTTGCAGTGACGTACCTGACAAGACTACTGTTTTAAAACATACATTTACATACTAAAGAAACCAAAACGGGAGCGCTTTATTAGCCAAGTGTCTCAAGTGTCTGGACTGTGAAAAGCACTTTGTGTTCACTCCACTGGACCATTCAAAGTGTTCCAGGCTCCAGTTCTTTCTCAATTTCAGTTCTGGTAGTATGACTGCCAAAACTCCAGTGAACTTCGTTATTAGTTTTTCTTAGTTCCCCCATTTTTTTATATGTTTTTATAACATCCAAAATTCCTTATTGGTTCCTTAAAGGCATCTTTTCTTTTAATCATTCATTTCCTTTATATAACCAGGTTTGTGCCATTGAGATCATAGCTCTCTTCCTGCAACTATGACCTGGACTGGAAGTAATTTTTACATTTGTTGTGGTCCAGCCAGCGTCCTGAGTTGAATTGGATAGAAAATCTGTGGAGGCAGATAAATATTCTTCCAATGAGGCCTTCCAACCTCAAAGACATGAAGCTCATCAAAAAATATAAATCGTTAAAATAAATCTCGGTGCCCTAGGATATACTCTATTCAATATGCAAAGACAATCAGTCGAAACATTAAAGATGATCAGTAATGTGCAAAAGGCTGATTCATTACATAAAAATTAAAGCAACATTTATTTCCATTATAAAAGTCTAAGATGAACTTCAGCCTTTTTTGAGATAATGAACATTTTCCTTAAAAGATAAGATGTCATCATCTGTTTTTTTTCTCTGCATTTAAAATATGTTCTAGGTCAAATACCTGCTCCTTTACTGTCTCAAAGGCATGTTGGAGATACTTCAAAGCCATTGGGGGAATAAATGCTGAGCGGTAAACTAAAGTGTCATCAGCATTTAGGTGAAATGTTGAGCTCAGAATGTTCTGTTCTAAATGTTTTACATGGAAAAGGAAAAGAATGATGGGGCAAGAACTGAACCTTGTGGAACCCCTTTTATGGATTAGCAAAATGTCTCAGGTGGCAGTTACTTAATTTGCCTGGTTTCAGCCAATATGCAAACAATCCAACTGTTTGTGTAAAAACAAATATCTGCAAGGTGTTGAGGTAAAGTGCAGTATCAGTTTAATTTAACTAAATTTTTAAAGCGCTGATTCCCAAAATATGTCATCTCAAGCCACTACAAAAAAGATTCAATTTATGTACATAAATACACAGTAATTTCATATAGTCAATTTGTGAATTTTATCTATGAATTTACATCACTTACCCGTGATCCAGGAACACAAGGAGGAAGTGCTGCCTCACTTCTTGCATTTATAGCTTTCTGTATAATGCTGATTTTAAGAGAAAGGGCCGGGTAAAGACTGGGAAAGATCTGTTGTAATTCAATAAAGTCAATTTTAAGTTTTTTGTTTCCCTTGGTTTTGTATTTGGTATTCTGTAATGTAATGACAACAATCTAAAAGTTGTTTGACTATTGCTGGTATGAAGTAACATCAATTAGTTGATGACTGTAATGTTTAGTCTTAATGTTATAAGGAATTTTTTACTGGAGACATTTTGTAGGAATCGCTTTAGAGTATTTAAATCAAAGGATTCAGTAAAACAGGGGAGGATCAGGTCAGTGTGGATGAGTGCAACTGATGATAGTTTTGGTTGTCTTAAGTTCAGTTATGTTCATTATTGCCATGCTACCTTTTGAGTTATGAATGTTTAGATTTTGTAATCAGTACACAGAAACAAACAATTAGGATACTTTAATTGATTAAAAAAATACTTTTCAGTGATACTCAAACTTATTGACTTGTTGAGGTGAACCTATCTACAATGCTGTGAAAAGGTAGTTGTCCCCTTACAGCTTTATTCTGTTATTGCTATTTCTTTGTCATACCTTGCATCACTCTGGGGAAATTCTGACCTACTTATCTTTGCATAATTGTTTTATTTTAGCCACACTGGAGGGGCTTTGAGCATAAATTGTGTGTTTAAAGTCATGGCACAGCATGCTAATTGCATTAAAGTCCAATATTTGACTTGTCCACTCCAAAACAATGTTTGTTGGAGTCATTTAGAAATGAACTTGCTAGTGTGTTATGGATCAATGCAGCACCTGCTGTAACCCAGGTGTGCTTTATTGGTCAGACACTGATGGCTAAACCATCACACTACCATGCTTTACTTTCAGTATGATGTTCTTTTTCTGAAATGGTGTTTTAGTTTCACAGCAGATAAAACTAGACACACACTGAAAAATTTCTATTTTTGTCTGAGACCACAGAATATTTTCCCAAAGGTTTTGTGAATCATCAAGATGTTTGCAAATGTAGGACAGGCCTTTGTGCTTTGTGTTTAGAGGTGGTTTGGGCCTTTTTGCCTAGTCTCGTTTATTGTTGAATCATCAACACTTTGAGGCAAATGATACATGCAATGCAGTGCTTTCTATGTTGTTCCAGATTCTTTTGTGATCTCCTAGATGATTCATTGATGCAGAGTAAATTTATGTGGATCTCATGAGAAGGTTCACCACTGTTCCATTTTTCGACGTTGTTTGCAGGAGTCCCCACATTTTTGGAAGCTTCTCCAGCTTTTTCTGTTGAATTCCATTATATTGGAACATGCATTGCATTTAAATTTATTTAGCCTACTTCATGTTGCTAGATGGGTTTTATCTAAACTATATATTTTTAATACTGCAAGTCTGGCAGTGATATGGCTTTAGTGTGCCTCACAAAATTGCAAAAAACCTTTTATACAGTGCCTTGCGAAAGTATTAGGCTCCCTTGAACTGGTCATCATCCTCTTGCCACATTTCAGGCTTCAAACATAAAGATATAAAATTCTAATTTTTTGTGAAGAATCAACAAGTGGGACACAATCGTGAAGTGGAATGAAATTTATTGGATGTGTCAAACTTTTTTAACAAAGAAAAAACTGAAAAGTGGGGCGTGCAATATTATTCGGCCCCACTTGCATTAATACTTTGTAGCACCACCCTTTGCTGCAATTACAGCTGCAAGTCGCTTGGGGTATGTCTCTATCAGTTTTGCACATCGAGAGACTGAAATTCAATTCAATTCAGTTTTATTTATATAGCGCCAATTCTCAATGTCTCAAGCCACTTCACAAAAGTCAGGTACATACAGGGGTTAGACAATGAAACTGAAACACCTGTCATTTTAGTGTGGGAGGTTTCATGGCTAAATTGGACCAGCCTGTTAGCCAGTGTTCATTGGGATTGCAAAATTGCCCCCGGTAAGAGCAGAGTGTGAAGTTCAATTAGCAGGGTAAGAGCACATTTTTTGCTCAAAATATTGATATGCACACAACATTATGGGTGACATACCAGAGTTCAAAAGAGGAAAAAAAGGGTTGGACCCGGGCTTGATGGCGCATCTGGGACCAAGACAGCAAGTCTTTGTGATGTATCCAAGAGCCACGGTATCCAGGGAAATGTCAGCATACCCCAAAAAAGGGACAAAAACCACATCCAAACCAGGATTAACTGGGGACGCAAGAGGAAGCTGTCTGAAAGGATTTTGGGGTGCAAAAACCCGGATTGTATCCAAAAAAACATTAAAAACCACGGCTGCCCAAATCACGGCAGAATTAAATGGCCCCCTAACTCTCCTTTTTCCCACCAGAATTGTCCGTGGGGAGCTCCACAGGGTTCAATATACACAGGGGGGGCTGCTATACCCAAAAACCTTTGGTCACTCATGCCAATGGCAAAAAGTCGGTTTCAATGGTGCAAGGAGTGCAAATTTTGGGGCTGTGGACAATGTGAAACATGTATTTTTCTCTGATGATACCCCCTTTACTTTTTTTTCCCCATATCCGGGAGATTTTACGGTGTGGAGAAGCCCCAAAGAAGCGTACCCCCCAGACTGTTGCATCCCCAGAGTGAAGCATGGGGGTGGATCAGTGATGGTTTGGGCTGCCATATTCATGGCATTCCTTTGGCCCAATACTTGTGCAAAGATGGGCGCGTCACTGCCAAGGATTTCCCAACCCCCCATTCTTGAGGACCATGTGCATCCAAAGGGTTTTAAAAACATTGTATCCTGAAGGCAGTGCCGTGTATCAGGATGACAAGTGCACCAATACACACAGAAAGACTGGTGAAAGATTGGTTTGATAAACATGAAAGTGAAGTTAGAACATCTCCCATGGCCCTGCACAGTCACCAGATCTAAATATTATTGAGCCACTTTGGGGTTGGGAGGAGCGAGTCAGGAAAAAACTTTTTCCCTCCCCCGGGTATCACGTAGTGACCTGGCCACTTTCCTGCAAGAAGAATGGTTTAAAAATCCCTCTGACCCCTGTGCAGGACTTGTATATGTCATCCCAAGGAAAAAATTTGACGCTTTTTTGGGCCGCAAAAGGAGGCCCTTTCCATACTAATAAAATTATTGTGGTAAAAAAACAGGTGTTTCAGTTTCATTGTCCAAACCCCTGTACATTCCAATTAGTCCAAACCCAAGAACAGTGCAGTCAGATTCAGTTATTTATTCAAATTGGATAAAAAGTTTTCTATCTAAGGAAACCAGAAAGATTGCCCCAGTCAGTGACTTGCAGCATTCCCCCTCCTGGATGATCATGTAGAGACAGGGGGGACAGTCACTGGCGTTGACTTTAGTCAACGCCAGCTCCTTTAGTCGTTTCACCTAGAAAGAAAGAACAAAAAAACTCTGAGCCAGTTTTTTAAAGGGTTAGAGTCTGAAAGAGGAGCACTATAATTTTGTTACAGGAAAAGCTCAGTCAATCGCCATGTCTAGGAGAGAGAAAAAGGGGTTTAAAACACTGAAAGGACAGGGCCATGTGGATCATCAGTAGAGGGTGAGAAATTAAGTTGTTGCCCGCCAGAAGCTCGGACGATGCCCCTTCTCCAGAAAAGGGGCAAAGGTAGACACAGAGCCAGGCTAGGTGTAGCTTCTAGGAAGATTAAAAAAGAGAGAACAGAGTTAAAAGCTAAAATAAACAGCAAATAATGTAAAAATTTGGGAGTAGTGTGAAGAATGTAGCGAAGGGGGGTGAAAGTGGTAAAATTATGTCCTCCAGCAGCCTAAGCCTTATAGCAGCATAACTACACAGAAAGTTTCAATTTCAGATTTTTTAGTTAAAAGCGTTTTTTTCAACAATGTGTCTCAAGAAACCCCCCACAAAGGGTCCCACTGATGGTCATTTTTATATAAAAACCACAAGGATTGGGATACCTCTCTCTGTCAGACTGATTAAAACCATTGGAAAAGAGAAGGCGTCATACAGGTAGCAGAAATGGGGGGTGTTTTGCACCTCAACCATAACTGAGCCGGTTAAGGCTAAACCTGACTCCCCCTTACTCCATCCAACAGGGAGGGGGGGGCCCCCTCCCTGATAAACAAAAGCCACTCTAACTACAAGCTTTATCAAAAAAGGAAAGTTTTTAAGCCTAGCCTTAAAGGTAGACAGAGTGTCTGCCTCACGGACTAAAAGGGGGATGGTTCCACAGGAGAGGAGCCTAACAACTAAAGGATCTGCCTCCCATTTCTACTTCTAGAGACTCTAGGAAACCAGTAAACCAGCAGTCTGAAAAACGAAGTGCTCTTTTTAGGAACATATGGAAAAATCAGATCTCTGATGTATGATGGAGCTAGATCATTAAGGACTTTTATGTGAGGAGGAGAATCTTAAAATTCTATTCTGGATTTAACAGGGAGCCAATAAGGGAAGCTAAAATAGGGGAAATATGATCTCTCTTTTTAATTTTCATCAGAACTCTTGCCGCAGCATTTTGAATCAGCTGAAGGCTTTCAACTGCATTTTGTGGACATCCTGAGAGTAAAAAATTACAATACTCCACCCTTGAAGTAACAAAAAATGGGCGTTTTTTAGCGTCACTCCTGGACAGGATATTTCAATTTTTCAATGTTCCGGAGGTGAAAGAAGGAAATCCTAGAAACCTGTTTATATGGGATTTAAATTACATGTCCTGGTCAAAAAGTAACACCAAGGTTTTTACTTTGTTACCTGAGGTTAATTTAATGCGATCCAGGTTAAGTGATTGACTAAAATTCTTGCCCATTCTTCCTTGCGAAACAGCTCGAGGTCAGTGAGGTTGAATGGAGAGCGTTCGTGAACAGCAGTCTTCAGCTCTTTCCACAGATTCTCGATTGGATTCAGGTCTGGACTTTGACTTGGCCATTCAACACTGGATACGTTTTTTTTGTAACCTTTCATTGTAGATTCGGCTTTAATTTTTTTTTTTGGATCATTGTCTTGTTGGAAAATAAATCTCCGTCCCCGTCTCAGGTCTCTTGCAGACTCCAAAGGTTTTTTCCAGAATGGTCCGTTTTTGGCCCCATCCATCTTCCCTGTCCTGCTGACGAAAAAGCAGCCCAAACAAGATGCTGCCACCAATTTTGACAGTGGGACGGTGGGTTCAGGGTGATGAGCTGTGTTGCTTTTTCCCAAAAATATCGTTTGCATTGTGGCCTTACAGTTCATTTTGGGTTTCATCTGACCAGAGCACCTTCTTCCACATGTTTGGTGCTCCCCAGGTGGCTTGTGGCAAACTTTAAATGAGACTTTTATGGATATCTGAGAAAATGGCTTTTTTTCTTCCCCCTTCCATAAAGGGCAGATTTTTTGCAGTGTACGACTGATTGTTGTCCTATGGACAGACTCTCCCACCTCAGCTGTAGATCTCTGCAGTTCATCCCCAGAGTGATCATGGGGCCTCTTGGCTGCATCTCTGATCATTTTTCTCCTTGTTCGAGATGAGAGTTTGGAGGGACGGGGGTCTTGGTAGATTTGCAGTGGTCTGATATTCCCTTCCATTTAAAATTATTGCTTGCACAGTGCTCCTTGGGATGTTTAAATTTGGGGAAAATTTTTTTTGTATCCAAAAAAATCCAGCTTTTTAAAACTTTCCCCCAAAACAGAAATTCTCGGGACCTGCCTGGTGTGTTCCTTGGGTCTTCATGATGCTCTCTGCGCTTTGAACAAAACCCTGAGCCCTATCACAGAGCAGGGGCATTTATACGGAGATTTTGATTAAACACGGGGGGAAATTCTATTTATCATCATCAGTTTTTGGGAAAAAACACGGATCATTCAGAGATCCTCACTAAAACTTCTGGGGGGGTTTTTGCTGCACTGAAAGTAAAGGGGCTGAATAATATTGCACGCCCACTTTTCATTTTTTTTTCTTTTTTTAAAAAAAGTTTTGCACATTCCAATAAATTTCATTCCACTTCACGATTGTTGTCCCACTTTTTTGTTGATTCTTCCCAAAAAAAAATTAAAAATTTTATATCTTTATTTTTTGAACCCCTAAATGTGAAAAAGGGGTTTGACCATTTTTCAAGGGGGCGAGTACTTTCGCAAGGCCCCTGTATGATATGTTATATTTTAATACAGTACAGACCAAAAAGGGTTGGACAAAAACCCTTCTCATTCAAGATTTTGTCCTTTTTTTTCATGACTAAAATTTATTGTCCCCTTCACACTGAAGGACATAAAAAACTATGAATTTCCCAAAATGGGGAAATTTATATACTGAACAAAAAAGTGTGAAAAAAACTGAAAATACAGGGGTTTTTGGAAAATGAAACTGAAACCCCACCTTCATTTTTAGTGTGGGAGGGTTTTCATGGCTAAATTGGACCACCGGGGAAACCCCAGTCTTCCATTGATTGCACTTTTGGCCCCCCCAGAAAAGAGAAAGAGGTGAAGGGTTTAAAATTACCCCGGGAAAAGGGGCCATTTTTGCTCATAATATTGAAATGCACACAACATTATGGGTGACATACCAGAGTTCAAAAGTTTCAGTTTCATTGTCCAACCCCTGTAATTCCACGTGTTAATTCATGTTTTGATGCCTTCAGTGTGAAGCTATTCATATATTCTTATATTCATAGTCATGAAAATAAGGAAAACTCTTTTGAAGGAGAAGGTGTGCCTCCAAACTTTTTGGGTCTGTGCTGTGTATGTATATATATACAAATTTTTTTTTTTTTTTTTTTTTAAACACAGGGCTAGTTTGGTTTGGATAGCTTTTTTCCCTTAAAAAATGAAATCATCATTAAATACTGCCTGGTACAAAATCGCTATTTATAATTTTCATGTTGCATCCGTATTCCACACTGAGGAAGGGAAAGTTTATTTTAACCACCAAAAGCCAATAATTAGATTCAAACTGATGAGTAAAAGTAAAGTTTTGACCTAACCCCTGAGAGACCAGTGAGAAGTTTAGATATCCAAGCCAAAGTAATGTTAGATGTGAAAACAATGTAAAGGTTTAAATGAAAACAGTCGGAAGGATTTTAAAGACAAAACCATTTGTGTCCAAATTAAGCTCAAAACAGTTTAAACATAACATGACTGATTTAATATGTAGTTTATTAAGGCTTTAAATACATGAACCCCATGCAGACATATGTTTTGTAACACTAACATAAAGGTCACCATCACATGGTTCAGGGTCAGATGAGTGAAAGTTTTTGGTTAGTATTGGTAACATTATCATTACACATAGACATAATGAAACAAATTGTACACATTCTTATCATTTCTGTATAATGAGATTAATTCCTGATGTCACAGATTACAGGCTTTATCACAGTTGAAAATAATACAAACTGAAGAACAAAGAATGGCATAAATGATCCAATTGATGGCATCCAAGCTGTATTTGGATAAACTAAATGACCCTGAAACACCTTTTAAACATACTGTCACAAGCATGAAAAGTAAAATGGATATGGGTTTAAAAACACTAGATAAATACTGAACAGAGGACAAGCTTGCAAAATGTTTGTGTATACAAAATAAATGACAAAGTATGTAAAACGTTTTTTTTTTAATAGTAATTAACATTTCTAAGCCACATTCTGGTTTCTTTGTTGATTTTACTGCTGCCTCAAACACACAGCAGGATAAAAAGGCATTCATTGTATACAAGTCTGAGACATGCAGGGGGAAAAAAACAAATAAAATTCAAATGAATTCTGGTGCAGCAGGAATGAAAAGAAATAGATAAGTAGGAGATGTATGGCTTCTTAGAAGTAAAGAGCTCCTTTCCGAGTCCTATCCCAATCCTAAATATCAGAGCACATTTCAGCACACTGTTTGTCTGATATGTGCGTGGCTAGAGACTCAATGATGTCCAACAACAGCAGCTGGCTGAGAGACCGCAGGTTGGGGAGCTTGGATACCTTTGGAAGGGGAGAACAAGGCAAAATGAAAAAATGTGTCAGAAATTAAGACAATGAGAGAGAGAAAAACAGACAATAAGAAGCTGTTGATTGCACATGCATAAAAAAAGTGAAAACAGCACAAAAAAGAAGCAGAACAGAAACAAAAACAGCAGAGCTAACACTCCAATGAAGAAAAGTGAAAATTGAGTGTTTCACTGTTTCGTTAGATAACAAACAACAATCAGTGTGCCACTGCGGCGCTTCGTCGTGCTTTGATGAAGTGCTTACACAGCCGGCCAAGCTGTAAACAGTCTCCTCTCTACTCAGAAAACGGAGCGTATTCAGCTAAGAGGTCAAACGTGTCAGTTTCCCCACAAAGACGATGAGACTAGAGGGTTAGCTCAGCTGCACTGAGTGGGCAGCACACCCTCAAGGCTCCGAATACAAACCCACCCACCTTGATGAACTGGTGGACAATAATGTGGAGGCAGTGCTTCTTCATGTCCAGAGCCTGCGTCTTGTCTGCTGCCTCCAGGATCTGGGGGTGTCGAGAAGAAATTCTTCATTCAGAAAGAGATTATGTTTCTCAGTTAGGTCACAGATTTCCCCAGGGTGGAAAATATAAAATACCTGCAGGACGTTTTCCACAGTCACATTCATCTCCAGATTCTGCTTACAGTAAGCCTGGAGCCTGTTATTGGAAAAGCCGTAGTAATAGGGAGCAGCAAACAAATAGCTGGTTATCGAGGGTCAAGGCAAAATGCTTCACATGTGGAAAAAGAAAAACTTTGAAACAGACCAAATATTCAAAAAGAACAAGTTTAAACAATAAAGTTGTACATACATTATATCAAAACCATCAGTTAGCCTTTAAAGTGAACATTTTTTAACTCAGGACCATGCCATCTCTGTTTTTTACTCCCTCGAATAACTTACAAAAGGTAAATGGCATGTACTTGTATAGCGCCTTATAGTCCCCAGAGACCCCAAAGCGCTTTACATTACAAGTCAGTCATCCACCCATTCACACCCTGACAGTGGTGAGCTACATTATAGCCACAGCTGCCCTGGGGCAAACTGACAGAACTGAGGCTGCCATACAATCGGTGCCACTCGGCCCTCTGACCACCATCACCAGGCAAGGCGGGTGAAGTGTCTTCCCCAAGGACACAGGACGAACCCCTACCATAGCATTGTTTCCATTTCCTTCTTTATATTGTTCCCTCCCATTAACACTATCAGAGCTTATATTTATGTCATCAAAGTGTTTTTTTGTCCAGTTCAACAGAAGCTAAAGAAGAACATGGCCAAACATGTAGAAACATATAAATCTCAGAGGATGCAGAATCTAAAACGTTTTCAACCTGAACAGATGAAAACATCTGAAGCTAGATTTCCATGTAATTTAACGGGAACTTTGCGATTATTGTTACAGTTTAATTAAATGCAATTTGTCATAGTTTGAGAAGGATACAGAGAATCTTCTGGAGGCATGTTGACGTCACCGTAGTAGATGTAGCGCAGCATGGACTCAAACGCCTGCTTGCTTGGGACCATTTCACCAATGGATATATTCACCTGACCGTCTTCTGGCATGAAGGAGCGGAACATCGCCTCAAAGTAACTGGAACATCGATATAAAGAGTCCGTTAGTGTCATTACTAAGATGTCTGGAAAACAATGACTGTCAATAGGAAATGTGCTCCTGTCCAGATGTGCAGTGTCTAGCAGAATTATTAATACCCCTTAAACATTTTCAAGTGTTTCGTGATTTTTTGATCTATCAACACAAAGTAGCACATTTATAAAGTAGAAGGAAAATGATACATGGTTTTTAAAATTATTTACAAATACAAATCTGAGGTTGTGTAACAGTATAAATTTGTTGCCCTCTCAAAATAACTCAACACACACCATTAATGTCTAAACCAGTTTTCTGAAGACCAGAAGACTAAGGACATGGATTACTGGAACCATGGCCTGAGGTCTGATGGAGCCAAGATGAACTTATTTAGTTCAGATGGTTTTAAGCGTGTGTGGCAGCAACCAAGTGCGGAGTACAAAGACAACTGTGTCTTGCCTTCAGTCAAGCATGGTGGTGGGTGTATCATGGTTTAGGGCTGAATGAGTGCTGCCAGCTGTGGGGGGGCTACAGTTCATTGAGGGAACCATGAATGCCAACATATACTGTGACATACTGCAGGGAGCTGCAGGGCACTATTCCAACATGATAATGACCCCAATCACACCTCCAAGACGACCACTGGCCAGGTGCTGGACTGACCAAGCATGTCTCCAGATCTGAACACTATTGAGCATCTATGTAGGTCTCCACCTTCCATTTGACGATGCCTTACAGCTCAAGGTGCTCAAGGTCTCCAACATCCACCAGCTCCGTGATGACATCATGGGGGAGAGGAAGAGGATTCCAGTAAAGCACATTTTCACTTAGGGGTGTACCAACTTTTGTTGTCAGCAGTTTAGTCAATATTAGCTGTGTGTTGAGGGGACAGCTAATATACACCATCATACAAGCTGTACACAGACTACTTTACATTGTATCAAAGTGGCATATATTCAGGATTTTTAAATAATAATAATAATAATAATAATAATAATAAAGACTTTACTGATCTCACAATGGAGAAATTGTCGTCTGTATTTAACCCATCCCTTAGGGAGCATTCAGGGGCTGAAGGTGTTGCTCAGGGACCCAAAGTGGTAGGCTGTGGGATCCTCTCCAGGACGCAAATCCCCTGCTCTCTAACCACTAGGCCACCACTTCCCTTTTCCAATAAAAAGATACACTGCCATATTTACAAAAATGTGAGGAGTGTACACACTTTGGCAAGCAACTGTAAATACTCTGATACCCGTAAATAAAATCCTGTGCGAACAGCTGCCTCCAGAAATGACCTAAGAAGTGAACAGATTCCACCAAACACTGAACATCAAATTAAATACACCATCTCCACTGTGAAACATGGTGGTGGAGCATCATGATGAACATAAAGCCAGACCTACAATGAAACCAAAACCTAAGATATTTGTCTAGTTCTTAATACATAAAATTCCAAGAAAATACTTTAAAGTTCTGGTTGTAATGTGACAAAATGTGAAAAAGGTACCAGGGGTATGAGCACCACCAACATCTGAGCAGAAAAAAATGAACATTTCTGACACATACTTTGTGTTTCCAATACCTGGATCTAGCTGCAAGTATGGCTTTGTGTGCCGGTCGAGGATGACCGTCTAACAGCAGAATAATGTCACAGAACTCCAGACCTCCTCCCTCCAGGTAGGCTTTCATGTCCTGGACCAGGGAGGTCCCGATGTCTACGGGTTGGTCTGAATATACTCTGGGGGGAGGCTGCTGTTTCCGCCGCACTATCTCCACTATCAGTGGGGTGGAAAGATGCTCAAACTCTTTGGTCATGATCACTTGATTAAAGTGGGACTCCTTCACCACAAAGTTGAGGCAGTGCTCCTGGAAAAGGGGAATATTTTGTTGGTATTAAGGTCAGAATTTATTATTCATCTTTCCCTAGCCTGATGTTGAATGTCTGATGTTAAAGACTAACTTCACTTTAGTAAAATAGAGATTTGTGTAATAGGTAAGATAAACTGAAAGTCAAGGTAAAGACTTACTGAACTACAACCACTAGGGGTCAGTAAAAGCACGATTTGTATCTGATGGTTTTGAGATTTTAAATCTGGGATGTACCTTGAGCTGGTCCAGTTGCAGCTTGTTGGCGTTCTCACAAACACTGAGAACATTCTGCAGATCCACAGATGCCTCGATGTACTGCACACAAAGCTGCTCCAGCCGTGAAAGCTTAAAACTCAGAGCGAGTTTGTACACGTCCATTATCAGAAGAACGTCCTGGACATGACCTGTATGAAAAAACATGAATATATGAATACTTTTTTTTCTCACCAGCATGTTGCTGCATTTAGCATATAAACAGGAAAAGGTTAGACGTACCTCTGCGGGGGTACAGAATCTTGTCAGTGTAGAGAAACTGCATTAGGACTTCAAAAGGCTGGGCTTCTGCTTCCCTGATGGTTACCTCCAGCAGGGGCTGTGTGCCTGATGGTTTATTGCCTGCTGGGACATCTCTTGGGCCTCCAGCTGCTCCCTCGTCGCTTTCCTCACTGCTTTCCCGTTTGGTCTTCTGCTAAACAACAACTTAAGCAACATCTTTTCTGCGTTTCAGTTCACCAGTATCTGAATAGTACAATTATTTACTTAAGCATTTTTAAAGCAACTTAGGGCAACGGGTGCTTTATACCTATGATGCTGTAACTTTTCAGACATCTGGTTTGCTTTTCAGGCAAACCAGATGTCGTGATGTCTCTGAGGGCTGAGTAGTTATGAGAAAGAAATTTTATTTGTAGCTTAATAGCACATAGAGTGACCCGAGATAGTATACTTGGTATAAAAGTTGGTACAGTAAAAAAATACTATGATACGGCCCAGTTAAAATGAGAAGACCAAAGGTACTAATTTTGGATAAATGCATCCTCACTAAAATGGAGCACGTTTTTGAAGTCCCAGCGCTTGGAAGTATTTATACACCATGAATTTTTTTCACTTTTTGTCCAGTTAAAACCACAAACTTTATTTAGGGATTTTATAGCTTTAAACAAGATTTTTTTTTTAACAAAAGAAAAAACTGCAAGGTGTGGCAAAATTTGTATTCAACCCGTGAGTCAAAACTCTGTTGAAACACTCTTTGCTACAAGTATAACTGCAACTCTTTGCACATCTGGAAATTTATTGTTTTTGTTCATTCTTCTTTGTAAAATAACTCCATCTCAGTCAGACTGGACCGAGAATGTCTGTGAACAACATGTTTAAATTGTGGCCACAGATTCTTAATTGCATTTAGGTGTAGGAGCAGGAAGGCAAACCTACGTCTAAGTCCAAAAAGTTTAGTTTTGGTCTCATCTGATCAATTTTCCTCGTGTTTGCTGTGTCCTTGTCGGTGTTTCTACAATGGCTTTCTTCTTGCCACCCTTCCATTTGTGGAGTGCACAACTAATCAACAGCTTGCCAGTTCATCTTGATTACATTTCACAGCTATTCCGTATCTGGATTGTAATGAACACGCTGGTGTTTAGCTCACTGTGTGGATTTAAAGAGATTTGCTGAAACATGGTGATGTGTGTGACTCTGACCTGTCGCTGCCTGTCTCGGGCTTGCAGGATTTTCTTCCTCAGCCACTGACATCTTGCAGTCACTATGGCTATGTGCCCCAAGACTCTCTCCTCTCGCTGTAAACAACACAACAAAGAGGCAAACCAATGAAAAAACAAAACATGTTAGTTGGACCACAGGGAAGTCGAGTTTTAATTTCCATCACGAGTTTGGAAGAACGGCTTCAGTTTCACACACCTCGCCCAGAATAAACTCCACATCACAGAACTGACGGTTCTCCCATAGTTTGCCATAATCCTCATGAAGGGTACACTTTGGGTAGCTTGAGAACTGCAAGACAATCGTTTATGAAGCAGCCTGTTATCGAAGTCTAAATGATGTTTAACATTTAGGTGCTACTTGAGGAGTATTTCAGCAACCATTCCCACTTACCTGGAATCTGTACATCTCCCCACTGCGTACATTGTTGTCCACAGTCCCTCCGAAAATGTACATGGCATCTTGGATCACAGCAGCAGCATGGAAAAGTCTCCCACTTGGCATCTGAGTGGGGAAGGGACAAATGACAGTCAGCTCATGTTGAAGAGTGCTTCAGCACTGCATAAAAAACCTTTAGCGTGCCTTAATTACAATTTCAGTAGAATGGTAAACAATGCTCTACTCTGATAACCATCAGTTCTTGTGCACAGAACAAAGTACTGTGGGACTACGGTGGTATTATGGAGCTGACCCAAAAAGAGTGGATGGGTTTCATCTAAGCTCAGGTTGAAATCACAAGAAGAAACTACGACTGTAGTTCATCCACATTTTGATGTTAACTATGGCTATTCCTGGGCTTTTTTTCAATTTTGTTGTACTTGTGACGATGTCAAAAGGATATTCTATTCCAGACTTTTTTTTTCCTGAAATCGACGTCTTTTATAAACATAAAAACAAAAAATTCACAATGAAGCATTTATTTCTGCATTGTTAAAGCTCTGAATATGGAATCTCTAGAAAACAAAAGACTGTTAGGATGAAAAGAAAGAGGAAGAAAGGAAGTAGTTAGGGAGGAAAGACAAGGCAAGACATGAATGAAAAGAAAGCATTAGAAGGAAAAATGCAAGGAAAGAAAGAACAGCAAAAAAGATGTAAGTTAGGATAAAAGGAAGGAAGCAAAGGAGGAAGGAAGGACAATGAAAAAGAGAAAGGACACGAAAAAATAAAGGAAAGATGGATGGATAAGCAAATGGATAGATGGATGGACAGATGGGGATAGAGGGGGGAAGGAAACAGAAGAAACAAACTAATGACATTAGAAAGAAAGGAAGGACGCAAAGAAGGATGGATGAAAGGGCAATTTTTAGACAATGGAATAGGGTAAGTATTGAAAAACAAAGATTTGTTTTATATACTTTTATTTTCCTCTTACATATTTATGCACACCTGGAAAATGTCGAAATCAAATTCATAAATTTTCTAGACTGCATAGGAACTCCATGGGATGCCTCTGAAGTCACATGAGTGACTTGAAAAATCCAACATGGCTTCCTTATGTACAGAAGCTGAGAGTTGCTGTAATGAACTATTGTATCTCTGTCAGTGAACAGCTCATTGGATGTTAATTTGTTTGGATAAGAAATAAACAAACACGTTAATGTATTAATAATTCGCTCTGTTAAGAAAGCATAATCATTAAACATCTGTATGACATAAAGGTTCTGTATTGCTTACTCTAGTTCATACCTCACTGTCTTGACTGGGCTGAATCACCTCCCACGTCTGAGAGTCCACATCATAACAGTGGAGCTCGTTGGGGAGAGTGTTGTCAGCAGCACCTCCAAATACATAGAGGTGGCGATCAAAGGCGACCATAGTGTGTCCGTAGCGTCTCTGAGGAGGAGGAGGAGAGCCCCGCAGTAAATGTTCCGTTGGGATGCGTGTCCACCTGCAAAGATGGATTTTATTAACTTTATTGAGATGCAACAAATGTTTGAGCTTTGTAAAAAACTGTTTACTCACATGTGACCTTTGAACTCAAACTGAAACAGATTATTAGTGATTTTGGCCCCACTCTGACCGGAGAACACAAACATCTTATCCCGGCATACAGCAACAGGGAAGTTACAGCAAGAAGGGGGAATCTCCCCACTCTGGTCAATCTGGCGGAAATAAAGACAGGGAGAGACATTTTTTCTAGCCATTTTACTTGTTATGATTTTAATTTAAAGTATCTGTAAGAATTTAACAAACCTCTTCCCAGCATGCGTGTTCTCGATCCTGCAGACTGATTGTCCACATGTCATTGAGCCTACACACAAACAGAAAACATTATTGGATAAAGATTTAGCACATTGATGTCAGGGTGTGATCGTAGAAAACGTTTTAAAAAAAATCCTACCTGGCGTTCCCATCGTAGCCAGCAAAAATCCACAGCTTGTCGCTGTAAACTGTCGCACCATGTGCAGATCTGGCCACTGGCAAGCTAAAACAGAGTCAAAAAAGACAGAGATAAAAAGTTCTGCATATTGTAACCCTGCAAAGAATATAATAGTTTAACTGTAAGGCAATAAAAACTAATGGAGCATGATAATACTTCCTTCAAGCACTACATAACACTTCTGTTTTAGATGATTACTTTTAATGTCACTTTTCTTTTCAAAATTCAAAGTAAACACTAATAAATTCAAAGAATAATAAAAAAAACATTTACATAATGAGCCTTTTCTTGAATTTACTGATCCATAACGTATAAAAAAGGTAAATGTTTACCTTCCCTCCACTTTCCACTCTGTCCACTGCCCTGTGGCAAACTTGTACTCAAAAAGGTCGTTTTTGTTTTTCATTTTAAATTTTGAATAAAATCTCCTGTGAAAGCCCTAAAATATGACGAAAAAACAGTACCCTTTGAGGGTTAAAACAATAGTAAAAATGGAACTTTTTTTAAAAAATAAAAAAAAAGGCCCAAATTCCCAAAAAGGACAAACATGTGCGCCATAGACCCTGTGGTGGTATATTTTTGGAGCTGGTGGAGTTCCAGTGGTGAAAGCTCTATGAAATACATTATGACCTGGTGTTAGATCATTTTCAGGTGACAGATCAACACAAGGTAGTACATATAACTGAAGTGGGTAGAGAACTTTACATTGTTTTAAAACAATTCACAAATATAAATCTGGAAAGTGCAGCATGTGTATGTATTCAGCTCCCTTTTATCTGAACCTAAATAAAATCCAGCACAATCATTAAAACACCTAATTAGCAAACAGAATCCACCTCTGTGTAATTTAATCTTGGTATACATCCAGCTGCTCTGTGAAGCCTCCGTGGTTTGTTAGAGAACATTAGTTAATAGTTCCATAAAGATCAACTAGCACAGCAGACAGGTGGAAAATGAACACTGCACACCACCCTGAACACATCATGCATAGGCTGAAACACGGTGCTGGCAGCATCTTGATGTGGCGAAACCTTTCTTCAGCAGGAACATCAACTGATTAGAATGGATGGAGCTAAATAGAGCAACTCTGGAAGAAAACCTGTTAGAGACTTCTAGCAGCACATCAACCCTAAACATACAAACAGCTACAATAGTATGGTTAAGATCAAAGCATATCTATGTGTTAGAATGGCCCAGTCAATGACCAGACTTGCATTCACTTGAGAATTCAAGACAAGACCTAAAAACTGTCGTTCTTAGATGTTCTCCATCTAATCTGATGTATAAGGCCTAGTAGAGACACAATCCAAAACACTTTCAGGCTTAACCATAACAAACGTTGGTTCTAAAACAGTATTGGATTAAGATTCTGCAAGGTATTGGCCTAAATAAATATGACCACACTTTTCAGAAAATCTGACAACCGTGTATTCTTTTATTCCACTTCAAAACTGGTCTATGACACACAAATCCCACTAAAATACACTGCTCAAAAAAATAAAGGGAACGCTCAAATAACACATCCTAGATCTGAATGAATGAAATATTCTCATTGAATACTTTGTTCTGTACAAAGTTGAATGTGCTGACAACAAAATCACACAAAAATCATCAATAGAAATCAAATGTATTAACCAATGGAGGCCTGGATTTGGAGTCACACACAAAATTAAAGTGGAAAAACACACTACAGGCTGATCCAACTTTGATGTAATGTCCTAAAAACAAGTCAAAATGAGGCTCAGTATTGTGTGTGGCCTCCACGTGCCTGTATGACCTCCCTACAACGCCTGGACATGCTCCTGATGAGACGGCGGATGGTCTCCTGAGGGATCTCCTCCCAGACCTGGACTAAAGCATCCACCAACTCCTGGACAGTCTGTGGTGCAACGTGACGTTGGTGGATGGAGGAGACATGATGTCCCAGATGTGCTCAATGCGATTCAGGTCTGGGGAACGGGCGGGCCAGTCCATAGCTTCAATGTCTTCATCTTGCTAGAACTGCTGACACACTCCAGCCACATGAGGTCAAGCATTGTTCTGCATTAGGAGGAACCCAGGGCCAACCGCACCAGCATATGGTCTCACAAGAGGTCTGAGGATCTCATCATTTTACAGGGCTCTGGCAGTGCTCCTCCTGTTCCTCCTTGCACAAAGGTGGAGGTAGCGGTCCTGCTGCTGGGTTGTTGCCCTCCTACGGCCTCCTCCACGTCTCCTGGTGTACTGGCCTGTCTCCTGGTAGCGCCTCCAGGCTCTGGACACTACGCTGACAAACACAGCAAACCTTCTTGCGACAGCTCGCATTGATGTGCCATCCTGGATGAGCTGCACTACCTGAGCCACTTGTGTGGGTTGTAGAGTCTGTCTCATGCTACCACGAGTGTGAAAGCACCACCAACATTCAAAAGTGACCAAAACATCAGCCAGAGAGCATAGGTACTGAGAAGTGGTCTGTGGTCCCCACCTGCAGAACCACTCCTTTATTGAGTGCGTCTTGCTTATCACCAAAGATTTCCCCCTGTTGTCTTTTCCATTTGAACAACAGCATGTGAAATTGATTGTCAGTCAGTGTTGCTTCCCAAGTGGACTGTTTGACTTCACTGAAGTTTGATTTACTTGAAGTTATACTGTGTTGTTTAAGTGTTCCCTTTATTTTTTTGAGCAGTGTATATTGAAGTTTGTGACTATAAAAATACAAAACGTGAGACGGTTAAAGGTATATAAATATTTATGCAAGGTACTGTATATATGCGGGTTTCTTATATAGATGCAGGAGCCTTACCGACACCAAGAGCAGTCCTTGACATCAAAGCGAAGTAAGTCATTCAGCATATTTTTCCTGTTGGGAGGTATAGAGCTGAAACAATCTGCATGTAATGTACAAAACAGAAAACCATCACTCGTCAGTCTCGGCAAACACTCACCCATTGTCTCCTCCAAACACATATATGGCATCCCGGTACGCCACAACGGTGTGTTTGCTGCGCCTGAGTAAGGGTGAACACAGACTCGGGGTGAACACAGGATTAAAGCAAAGAATAGGGATTTGTGAAGATGACTAGCAGCATGGTACCTTGCACCAACAAACTCATCACATGGAGGGAGTCTTCTCCAGCGGTGTACTGTCTCAAATGGGCCAAAGTTAAGCGTCAGATATTCTACGCTATCCGAACAGCTGTGGTCGAAATCAACACTGGGAGCCACTTTGGTTGACTTGCAGGACATTTTGGCTAGCAACTCAACTGACAGACAGGATCAGTTCTCAGGGCAACTCGTCCGTAGAGATTTTCTCTGTTAGCGACATTGTTAATTGCAGCCCTTCGCTAATATTGCTATTATATTTTGTAAAAGCATTTAAAGCCTTTTCTAAACTATAAGGAAAAGTAAAAAAATGTCATGGAGTTATCTCCGTGCTATGCTCTGCTTGCTAGCTAGCTAGCTATCTAGCGTCGTTCGGCTAAGCTAAAAACACAAACAGTGCTACTAGCATTACGCTAAGACATCTGTTAAACCGACCGAAAAACTGTATCAAATCCAAATACTTATTGAACAAATCAGTTTCGAGGTATTCGACACGGAGACTAGCAAAAAAGAGGATTGTTATCACTACACGCCCCCATCACACCGGTTATGGTTTCACTTCCTGAAGGAAGCCCCTCCTCATCTTCTTCTGCTTCTTCTTCTTCTTCTTCTTCTTCTTCTTTTCTTCTTCTTTTTAATGGCGGTTGGCAAACAACTATTAGGTACATTACCGCCATCTATGGATCAGAGGTTATCATCCCAACATTTAAACTTTAACTGTTTAAAATTCCTGTTTTGTTTTTTTTTTTTACTGAAAATACAAACAACTATATACCCTGATGATCTTTGAAGTAATTCCCTTATCCCTAACTTATTCTTATGAAGATTTCTGACTAATACTCTCATGTTAATATTACACCCCCTTGTCCTCCTGACCACACCCTGCTTAACCCCCATCACTTATTACCATAGATAATCACATGAAGGATTGTATATCTTTGGTTTTGTTTAGTAGAAAAAAAAAATCATATTTCTACTTAAAATGACTTACAGATGCTGTTGATCTACTGTTTGTAGCTATTTAGACCTAACACTACTGCTCATTGTCTCGTCCACTTTTCTTAACACTGCATAATATGCTGTCATGGTTAGGTACAGGGGCTGGACAGTAAATGTATGAAAAGGCAGCAGAAGTCCAAAGAAAAATAGTGATCAAGATCCCCTTAAAAAGATTTTAATAGAAAGTCTTGCAGCTTGGAAGAGAAGTACATGGGAACTAGATTTAGCTTAAAACCTTTGGATTACGCAAGAGAGCGGGAAAACCAAGTATGGATGGGAATAACATGTAAACTCCATGCAGAAAGACTGCCAGTCAGGATTTGAACTCAGGACCTTATTGTTGCACAAACACAGTGCTATATGTGTGCCAGGCTGTTGGAAGGGTTAATCCCAGACGCATAAGTGACAAGATTTTCCTACACTTCTCTTCACAGACAAAACTTTCACTGTTCATAAGCACTGCAACATGACAGTCCTATTTCCTTTTAACCCATAAAACTAGAGAAATTACATCAAGACAAAAACAAAACTAGAAGATTTCAGAACACTATAAATATTTACAAAGTTGATTCAAACACTAAATACTAAATCAGTTGCAATTATGACTTGGAAAACACACTGAACTACAAACCATTTCAGAAATGTAAATCATTAGATTTTCTGTAATTAATCATTTCCTGTCACATTATGGTAAATCTGTTATACCTTAGGATCATTATAATTGTGTCCAAACATGCATTGGCAGTCACTGCAATTAGTTTATTCTTATTAAATAATTAACTCATTGTGAAAAGCAGTTATCCTTGGATGACATAAAAGGTTGACTTAACTAAAATGTTCTTTTGGAACAGATGGACTGCATGCAGCCAACAAGATAACAAACAAGCATGACCACTTTGATGGCCAGAAGATGAAGATGTCCCTGGCTGCACAAACACTGAGTCACTCTGTAGCGGTAGCACTGCACACTCTGAGGGACCTTGGTTATTCACAATTCAAAAACTGTGAAGCTACAGCTGAATTAATTCAGGTAATACAACATGCAAACATTTTTATATAACATCGCATATTCTGCACGAAACCCAACTCTATTTATACTAACCTGTAGGGAGAAATCCAAGCAGAGCTGTGTACTTAAATGCTTACTTGTTTTATGTATTGAAATTAGATAATAATTTGATCTCCTTGATACGATACAACTGTTGTGATAATGTATTAGTTAACAAAGCCTCATACTTTTTTTTAGATGATTCACAGGTTGTTTGATGTCCTGAACAGTCACAATCCACTTGCCAAAGGGTTCAAAGCTCCCCTGAAATGGTAGAGCTGTTGTTGAGAGGCAGAGAGGCAAGCAAAGAGTCATTTTAAAATAGTGAATGATTTCCATAAAAGCATCATAAGTTCATAAGATGTTCTGTTCTGTTGTTGTGCATTGAGTTCATAAGATGCTTGTTTTGGATCTTTTTGCCCCCTGCAGCTTTGTTTCTGTTAACTTCTGTTCAGTATTTTTCAGGTCATACAGGACAGGCGTCAAAAATGGTGTATGACATTGCTATGTGCAAAACCATAATGTGAGTCCCTCCTGCTTTAAGGGGCATATGTTGTATTGTTTCTTCTTGTTTATGATGTTTGTCTGTGTATTTTGAAATCTTTTTTTGTGTTCAGTATTTTCAGGTCATAGAGGTGTCAAATGGTATGTACGGCACGTTCTTGTTTTCAAGCTCGCCTTGTTCAGTTTTAATATAGTTCTTAGTTGCTTTAGCATCCTGCACGTAAATAATTTATTTCAAGGACTCTAATTCTGACACTGATTTATACTCTCAAGAAGCACACAGTAATTTTGCACCCAGTAGATATGTAGTACACTTAAATCATTTACCAATCAGGAACTGTATTAGAGCAAAACATGAATTGCTGCTGCTATCTCGGTCACCATTTGCTGTGTTACATGTTATGAATATTTGTAGAAAAGTCAATTAACGTCTTTAAATAACTACAATTCCTAGGTGCTCTTGAGGTATCTTGTTTTGCCATGATCATATTGATAACATGGTTTCTTTGGAGGTATCTGTCAGTCATCTGTTGTGTTATCAATTTGGACACATTGTTGAGGATGATCCCTGACCTGCTCCAAGTTCAGCATTATGTCTGCAAATACCGCTTCAGTCAGGATCGCTTGGAGCTGTTGTTCAGTTGTTTCAGGTCATCAGGTAGAATTTTTGAATTTTTAATTAGTCTTTTTAGTTTGTGGGCCAGACCGGATATGGGTACCATCTGGGTGGGCAAACTCTAGTAGAGCATTTTTCTATACCTATACATCTCTAGTTTACAGTATGTTTTGATGTGATAGACCACTGCACACCAGTGCATATCTTTTTATAGCCTACCTGTGGGGAAAAATGGTTTTACAGTTTCCTTACTTACCCTCAGAATGTGTATGTTTTATTGCTCTGATTGTCCCCATTAAACATCTCCGTAATTTAAGTGTGTAAATGTTATTTTACTTTTTTACGAGGCTGGAATACCAATCCCACTGCAGGGCAGTTCCAGGGCATTTTCTGCCGTCTGATGGTCCGTTGTGGCGTCTCACCAAATGGGTCGGGCAACGTGGCAGCACAAGATGAGACTGTGTCCCTATCATCTGCAGACATGCACACTGCTTTAATGGCAGAGCAACATTTCTGGAGTCATATGTGACCACAGTTTCCTTCCCACCCATTTTGGTGATCTTGTGGACAATGCCCTCATCTACATTATGGGGGCTGGAAAAAGCTGTGAGGTCTGCCGTGCAAGCCTTGTCACAACTGCTGTACCCTCATCCTTTGACCAGAGCTACCACCTGCTTGAGTTTAAAAACAATGGTGGACTGATGATCCCCTCAGAGGGCACAGTGAGGGTTAGGCCTTTTTCACTCTTCTGCATATTTAGCCGGATGTGGCGCTCAACAACGTCCGGTGGCTATAGCTTTAGCATTAGACAGTGAGAGTTTAGACAGTTTCCCATACGGCGCCTTTCCCTTATTGAACCTTTCCTTCCCTCCTCCTTTCTTATTGCCCACCATAGACCACACTACATCCTTATCTTCATCCTCTGAATGGATAAATATGTGGTTGGAATTTATAGCTTGTCCTGGAAGCTCTGTTTCTGTTCTCTTCTTTTTAACAGCAGCAGATGCTCTTTTTATATGAGCAATATAGCTCTTTGCTCAGGGCGTCAGTGTGTTAGGGAGTCTGGGGTTAAAAAGCTATGTCATTTGCTCCCCTAACACATTTTCTGTTGCTTATTGGCATGCCTTGTCAATGGGGAGTTTGTGACATCTGTGTTGTGCACTGTGTAAGAACTAAGAAAATATGGTCAGACACAGTGTCTAGCTAATGTTAGCTGAAGTAGGTTCAAGATTTCAAATCTTAAAGCTAAATGGTTACTTTGACTACTTTTAAGTAAGTGAACTATGTCTATTTTATTTCACTGGTTCAAAATCTTAAATACTGGTCCAATTTGAACAGGATTGTTTTGCATTGAACTGAGGTTCATCAAAATCCAGTTTGTGATCTCTGAAGCCATTGTTTTACTTTTGAAAACACAATGCTTTTTTTGAAATCCTGACATCCTGAAATCCTGACAGGCATTTAAGTAAGCAAAGCTTTAGAAATTGCTTTGTAACCTCTTAGAGATACATGTGAGTTACTTTGATTATCATCTGTTCCTGAAATTCCTTAGATTGGATGATGATGTGTTGCTTTTTGCAATCATTTAAACTGCCTCTTGTTGTCACACAGGTTATTTTTAACTGATTTCTTTTATTCTGCATGTCTGGGAGTAATTAGGACTGGGTGTGGTGAGTAAATTTTAACCCCAACATTTGGTTAGTCAGAATTATTTGATCATTTTACAAGGGTTAATTATTTCACACAGGGGCAGCTTTTTTCCCTTTATAAATGAAATTGTTATTCAAAAACTTCCTTTTGTATTTACTCAGGATATCTTTCTCTGGCATTAAAAAATATTTAAAAATAAAATTTAAAATAAAAATTTAAGTATAAAAAAAAAAAAAAATCCCAAAACAGAAGAAATCCCTAAACGGGAAAATACCCTTTTTTTACAGCACTGAAATGTTTTATGTGATTGGTGTTGTCAAAATTGTGTGGAAATTGTTTTTAAAAATTTTTGGGGCCCTGTGTCATATTTAAGTCAGTCATTTTCTATACCGCTTCTGCCATAGTGGGTCATGGGTAAGCTGGTGCCTATCTCCAGCAGTCTATGGGCGAGAGGAAAGGGGTCACACCCTTGGGGCCCCGGCCAGTCCATCGCAGGGCCACACAAAAACCAATGCACACACTCATTCACACCCCTAAGGGCAACTGCGCCAGGCACCAGGCCCCCCCAGTCAATTTTAAGTTTTTAACCCCCAAAAAAAGTATGCAACCCCCAATTCATGTGTTCCATACTTTTTCCTCCTCTTTTCAAACACTTTTTTGATTTGTTTCCTTTGGGTTTTTAATATTGTATTTGTTTGTCTTTATTACCTGTGTATTCACTTCTAATTTTATTTTTTTTTCCCTGCCCCTTTAGAATGCACACCACCAACAAACCCCTTTAATATTTTTCATTGTACTGAATGCAACTACAATGAAATTCCCCCTACTAAAAAAATTACACAGTCATATTCAATAAATTGGGACCCCCGTTTCCCCATGAAGGTTTTCGTTCGCCCACCAACGCACCTTGGGGAAACCACCAACCCCTTTTAACAGGTATTAAACATACTTTTCATTAATCTATAAAATTGTTTTTTACTTACTGAGCCCCTTGTTACTAGAACAAATTCCCCTTTTTCAATAATTTTCTAATTTTTTACAAATGACTGTAGTTCTTTTTCCCCATTTACTGATTTTAGTTTCCCCTGGCCCTTAAATTTTTTGGTTTTTTTAAAAAAATTGGTTTTTCGTAGTTTTTTTTTGCTACACACAAATAGCAAGGAAGCAAGGAAAAAATACTTCAGTGGTAAGTTGAGAGAAGCTCCTTCTTCCCTGTATTTTAACTGCAAAAAAAAGGTCCCATTTTTCCCCAATTTCCCCCCTCCCTGTAATTTTTTACTGTCTGAAGCTCCTTTTTAACCTGACCCCCTGTGTTCCCCTTTTCTAGTCTGTAACTTAACTTGGCATTTGAAATAAAAAATATTGTTTTTTTGTTTTAAAAGGGTTAACACAGGGGCCAATCTGGAACCATAAAGTACAGTAAACATTAAAAATAGCAACAGAAGAAAATGTAAGCTTTGGATTCTCTTGTGTTATTTTCAACATAGACAATGTTACATTTTACTAAACAATAACAAAATTATTGTAGCATCTTGTCTGCAGAAATGAGGGACTATAGGGAAACCAGTAGATAGCAAATTAATGAATGATCAAATAAGTCCCTTAATAAATACTGAACCAAACAAGAAAAAAAACACAATACATAGAAATAGATGATTTATTATTAAACAAATGGAAAGAAGAAACATGCAAGTCTTACAGAGTAATAAAAAAATAATATAATTACTTTCCTCTGTTGATTTCTTTTTGCCATTTCAGGTTGTGGCAACAAGGCTGGGTACAAAAAAAAGTTTTCAATTCAATAAATGTTTAACACTTGTTAACACTGTTATTTACCATCACCCCCATATTTATATATATATTTATATATTTATATATAATATATATTTGAAGCTACCATAGCCCGAAAAAAGGACAACTCTTGTAATGAGAAGGTGTGTCCAAAAATTTTTGGTCTGTACTGTATATATATACCTTATAACAGGGGCCCTTGCGAAAGTACTCGGCCCCCTTGAACTGGTCAACCCTCTTGCCCCCCTTTTAAACGTCCACATTAAATTTCACTTTTTGTTAAAAAACCACCACCAGGGGGGCCACACAATCGTGAAGTGGAAATAAAATTTATTGGATGTGTCAAACGTTTTTTTTAAAAAAACAAAAAGTGGGGCGTGCATTATTTTCAGCCCCTTTTTTCACCTTCAGTGCAGCAAACTTTCCAGAAGTTCAGTGAGGATCTCTGAAAAACCAATGTTTGTCCCAAGGGGTGATTGAAAAATTTAAATCCACCTGTGTGTAATAAAAACAAGTCTCCAAAAAAAAATGCACCTGCGCTGTGATAGTCTCAGGGTTTGGGGGTTTCAAAGCGCAGAGAGCATCAAGAAGACCAAGGAAAACCACCGGCAGGTCCGAGATACTGTTGGGGAGAAGTTTAAAAAGCCGGTTTTGAATACAAAAAGATTTCCCAAGCTTTAAACATCCCAAGGAGCACTGTGCAAGCAATCATATTGAAATGGAAAGAATATCAGACCACTGCAATCTACCAAGACCCAGCCGTCCCTTTTAAAACTCTCATCTCGAAAAACAAGGAAAAGGGGACTGATCAGAGATGCAGCCAAAGAGGCCCATGATCACTCTGGGATGAACCTGCAGAGATCTACAGCTGAGGTGGGGGGGGAGAGTCTGTCCATAGGACAACAATCATTTTGTACCCTGCACAAATCTGGCCCTTTTTAGGGAAGAGTGGCAAGAAGAAAACCCAATTTCTCAAAGATATCCAAAAAAAAGTCTCTTTTTAAGGTTTGCCACAAACCCCCACCGGGGAGACACACCAAACATGGGGAAGAAGGTCTTTTGGTCAAGGAAAAATCCAAATGGGAACTGTTTGGCCACAATGCAAAAACGATATTTTTGGCGTAAAAAAAAGGAAAAAAACAAACAGCTCATCACCCTGAACCCCCATCCCTTACTGACAAACATGGTGGGGCGGGCATCATGGTTTGGGCCTGCTTTTCGTCAGCAGGGACGGGGGAAGTTTCAAAATTGATGGGAAGATGGATGGACCCCTAATAAAGGACCATTCTGGAAAAAAAACTTTTTGGGAGTCTGCAAGAGACCTGAGACTGGGGCGGGGGGTTTTTATTTTCCCCAACAAGACAATGATAAAAAAACATTAAAGCCGAATCTACAATGGAGGGTTCACAAAAATAAACGTATCCGTTTTGGAATGGCCAAGTCAAAGTCCAGACCTGAACCCCAATCGAGAATCTGTGGAAAGAGCTAAAGACTGCTGTTCACGAACGCTCTCCAAATCAACTCCACTGACCTCGAGCTTTTTTGGAAAAAGGAAAAATGGGTAAAAAATTTCAGTCTCTCAATGTGCAAAACTGATAGAGACATACCCCAAGCAACTTGCAGCTGAAATTGCAGCAAAAGGGGTGGCGCTACAAAGTATTAAAACGCAAAGGGGGGCCGAATAATATTGCATGCCCCACTTTTCAGTTTTTTATTTGTTAAAAAAGTTTGACACATCCAATAAATTTCATTCCACTTCACGATTGTGTCCCACTTGTTGTTGATTAACAAAAAATTTGAATTTTATATCTTTATTTTTGAAGCCTGAAATGTGGCAAGAGGTTGAAAAGTTCAAGGGGGCCGAATACTTTCGCAAGGCACTGTATATCATCATCATGACCTAAGGAAGAACCTTGAGGTATTAGAAAGATAAAAGACCCCGGAGAAGCAAAATGTAGCAGAAATCTCAACAAATGCTATTAAAGGCAGAAAAACTATTTGAGTTTTTGATTGCATAGAACTTTACTTCCTTCTTCATTTGATGATTTTTCTCATACTATTCAATAGAGTTCAGAATAACAGATACTGGATCTGTTATTAATACAGTTAATTATACAATCACCCTTCTGTGCACTACTTTTAAACAAAGTAAACTATCATTTTAGCAAATTAATTACAATTTTATCTAGTTTTATATCCTTGCAGTGGACTATTTCTATAGTGATGTGTTTGCATCCTTCATAATTTAAATTCAGTTCAAATTCAAAAATACTTTATTAACCTCAAAGGGAAATTAAATGTTGGTGTAGCTCATATTATGCAGGTTTCTTCAAAGAGTCGTTGTAGATGCTGATGGCTGTGGGCTGGAAGGGTTTCCTGTAGTGGTCTGTCTTACAGCAGATTTGAAGAAGCCTCTGACTAAAGACACTGTTGTTGTACAACAGTCTCATGAAGAGGATGCTCAGGGTTCTCCATAATGTTCTTCATTTTCATTGATTCTGATGTGTTTGTAAACGATTTTGGTTTGATTTTTGTTTCTGTTTAATGTTTGGCCAATTTTGCCTTTTATAAGCAACAGTGTAGGATGTAATACTAGTACTGTTTTTACCCTTCATTCATGCATACAAGTTAAACGTGTTCTCCAAGGAGGAAAGCTTCAGATTTCTAAGGTATAATTATATACAGTTATTTCTAAGTTTCCTTAAAGGTTTGGTTGGTATGGCAACTATTATAACTTCATCAGAGAGATGACTGACTTCACTTTGAATTTATCCACTCACTGTTAGGAACAGAACAGAAGCTAATGAATGTTTGAAAACTGACTTACAGAGAACACTACCACGTTTTACCTACAACACCTTTTTAAAGCACCCATCAGTCACACATCTGTCAGCTGCACTCTTTTCTTCATCTTTTGATACAGTCTGTTAAGTTTGATTTGCCAGCTCATGCTCAAAAGCCTAGTCACCAGTTAACGATGCCTCGGACATGACCCCACAGCTTGGTGATCCACAGGTTTACCCCCAGTTCCGTCAGGTACTGAATCTCTGGCATCAACATTTTACGGCACAACTTCCGATGAGCTTTGTCCACATTCTTCTTTAGGTTATAGCCCATGATTGACTTCTCTCCAATGGGCTGCCAAGGCTGCATGTCTGTCTCCTGGATACTGCTGGCTTCCACTGCACAGCCTCCCTCGATGCAGATTGATGCCATCTCTTTGTTTCTTCTCTTAAGTTCTGCCACATCCTTGACCATACGCTGCCGTCCATAGGCATCTACCTTCTGCCAAAATGTTTGGTTAAAGTGCTGGTATAGCTTCCAGTCAATGGCATTCCACTCAAGAGCCCTGGACCTCAGCTTGGGGGTTAGTTTAGACACACTGGATCCCTTACGGGCATTTAGCTTGAAGAAGAGCAAGTCATCCATCTCCCAGCAGAGAGCATCTTTGAGCAGGATCAGTGATTCCTCAAAATGTTCCACCAACATGACCAGATGGAAACGCTCCGAGATGGATCTGATTCCCTCGTCTACCCGTGGATCCTCCAGCTCTAGAGTGTTGTCCTGTCCAAAGTCAAAGAACAGCAGGTTCTTGAGGTAGAAGGAATTGAAGCCCTTTGGATCAAAGTAGCTGTGTGGGTCAAGCAGGAACTCCGCCAGCTTGTCGTCACCTGGTATCTTCCAGGTAAAAGGCACCAGCCGGCCAAAATAGTGGAATGATGACTCAAAAAGTTCTGCCGGATCTCTCAGAATGGTGATGTAGGATGTGTCTAAAGGAAGTAGCTTAGCTACTTCTGGAGCATTGAACCGCATGTGATTACAGATTATGTTGAAGCACATACCAGGTTTGTAGTCTTTGACCTGGGAGCGCTGGAAAAGGGACGGATAGAAGAAGTCATTTCTGCTGTCAGGAAAAGCAAATTGAAGATGGTGTTTCTCTCCATAACGGAACAGGATGTTCAGAAAGGTGCTGCTGGCCGTTTTGTGGGTCTTCATGAACATTATGTCCACTTTAGGAGAGCAGGGCTGGCTGGAGTTTTTTTGTGACATATTAGTGGTTGCTTTAGGGTGAAGATGGGATGGGCGGTGGGCACAGGAGTAAGGCACTGGGATCCTACAGAGAGAAAACATGAAAAAGATAGTAAGATATTTGGAAAACTGGAATGACTGACACTGTATGTGCAGTGCACTGTGAGAATATGCTTGAATGTTATTCATTAAGATTTTATTTGACTGACCAATATACAGGGGTTGGACAATGTTCATCCAACTAATCTTTCACCAGTCTTGCTGTGTGTATTGGTGCATTGTCATCCTGATACACGGCACCGCCTTCAGGATACAATGTTTGAACCATTGGATGCACATGGTCCTCAAGAATGGTTCGGTAGTCCTTGGCAGTGACGCGCCCATCTAGCACAAGTATTGGGCCAAGGGAATGCCATGATATGGCAGCCCAAACCATCACTGATCCACCCCCATGCTTCACTCTGGGCATGCAACAGTCGGGGTGGTACGCTTCTTTGGGGCTTCTCCACACCGTAACTCTCTTGGATGTGGGGAAAACAGTAAAGGTGGACTCATCAGAGAACAATACATGTTTCACATTGTCCACAGCCCAAGATTTGTGCTCCTTGCACCATTGAAACCGATGTTTGGCATTGGCATGAGTGACCAAAGGTTTGGCTATAGCAGCCCGGCCGTGTATATTGACCCTATGGAGCTCCCGACGGACAGTTCTGGTGGAAACAGGAGAGTTGAGGTGCACATTTAATTCTGCCGTGATTTTGGGCAGCCGTGGTTTTATTTTTTTTTGGATACATCCGGGTTAGCACCCGAACATCCCTTTCAGACAGCTTCCTCTTGCGTCCACAGTTAATCCTGTTGGATGTGGTTCGTCCTTCTCGGTGGTATGCTGACATTACCCTGGATACCGTGGCTCTTGATACATCACAAAGACTTGCTGTCTTGGTCACAGATGCGCCAGCAAGACGTGCCCCAACAATTTGTCCTCTTTTGAACTCTGGTATGTCACCCATAATGTTGTGTGCATTTCAATATTTTGAGCAAAACTGTGCTCTTACCCTGCTAATTGAACCTTCACACTCTGCTCTTACTGGTGCAATGTGCAATCAATGAAGACTGGCTACCAGGCTGGTCCAATTTAGCCATGAAACCTCCCACACTAAAATGACAGGTGTTTCAGTTTCATTGTCCAACCCCTGTACTTGTCACTAGTAGTAAGGTAGCAAAGTGAAGTGGGAAAAGGAAACATTTTCAAACCTTTTTATAAATATTGATGGGAAAAGTTGTGGCATTTACTTATTTACTTGTACTTTCACAATAGCAGCTGCATGCCTACTAAGACTAGCTTAACACCTCTAGATGCTGAAATCTGTGCTCCTTCTTTTTTGCAAAATAGCTTAATCTCAGTGAGACTGGAGTTAGAGCATCAGTGATCATTAATATTAAGGTTTAGGGTTGCTGTTATTCTGAAAGGTGAACCTCTATCCAAGTCTTACATCTATAGGTTTTCTTCCAGGATTGCTCTGTGTTTAGCTCCATTCATCTTTCCATCAGCTCTAAAAAGCTTTACAGTTTCTGCTAAAGAAATGTCCCCCCACAGCATGATGCTGACACCACCATGTTTTGCCATGGATAACGTGCGTTCAGGATGAGGTGCAGTGTTTCCACAACACAAAACATTTTGTATGTACATTATATTGCCAAAAGTATTTGTCTGTCTGCTTTTAAATGTACATGAACTTTAATGACATCCTATTCTTAATCTAAAGGGTCCAATTTGTTAATGGACCCACGGTTGCCAGCCATAGCAACTTTAACTATTCTGTAAACATCTTCCACAAGGTTTAGGAGTGTGTTCATATTTAGACGGGAAAACCACAATTGCAGCCTCTACTCTAATTCATCCCAAAGGTGGTTAAGAAGGTTGAGGTCAGTCAAGTTTCTCCACAACAAACTTTATACACCTGCAAACATGGAACTGATTGGAACACCAGAATTCATTGATTTAGTGGTTGAACCCAGTACTTTTAGCATTATAGTGTAGGTCAAATAGTTCTGCTTTTAACTTCCCCACAACTTTATCAATGATCTGTCTGCTGTGTTCCTTAGTCCTCATGATGCTGTTTGTTCACTAATGTTAACTAAACCTCTGAGGCCTTCTCAGAACAACTAAATTAAACTGAGATTAAATGACACACAGGTGACCTCCGTTTACCAATTAGATGGCAATTGGTTGTGTTGGATTTCATTTAGGAGTAACAGCATAGCAAGGAGCTGAATACAAATGCATCCACACTTTTCAGAAAATCTTTGTGTTGGCCTTTCAAAAAAAATCCCAATAAAATACATTCAGTTTCAGAGTTGCAACATAACAAAATGTGAAAAAAGTTCAAGAGGGATAAATACGTTTAGAAGGCACTATAAATGAATAAACTGATCAAACTCTAAAATACAGTACAAGGAATAAGTTGACAGGTTTTCCACTCTGCTGCTAAAATATATGAGTTAAAAATAAATTACTTTATAATCTATGTAAAGTATTTCATAGAAATATATTTTAAACTTGTTAAACATCTTTTACTTTTACTTTACTATATTATATTATATACATTTCCTATTTTGTGTCAGGTAAAAATTGAATAAAAGATTCAGAAAAGAGGTGACAAAAAAAAACAGTTGAATGAAACTGTGAGGGAGTGCTTAACTGGCCTGGCTGTGGTTAGATCTGTCACACATTGTTTTATATGTCATCTGTGTTGCAGGAGCAGAGTTCTGATTTTACACATAGGTTTTTATGAAATAAATAGACAAAAGCACTTTAAGTCTTACTCGGGCAGGTTGAAGTGGATCTGTTGGATGGAGAGGCAGTAAAGCAGGATCATACAGCTGGTGAGAAGTGTTCCCAGGATGAGGCCTTTAAACATGGACCTCCAATGTTTCCCTTCCTTACCAGCCATGGTCCAGCAGGTTCAAAGTCTACCTTAAAGAGACATAACACATTTTCATAATTTTCAGAACCCATCATGTTGCTTTTTTGTTACATTCTCGTGTTACAAAAACGGGGACTTCAAAAATATTGTTACTGTTTCTCAAGTGGTTACTGTTAACAGGAGATGAGGCTGGAGAACACAATGACGACACCTTAAATAATTAACTCAGATCATTCCCTGGAGATTTAATTAGAAAGTGACTACACGTAGAACGCAATCTCGGTTCTTCGGTTTCAGAGCGTCCTGAGACAGAAACATGACCGACTGGAAAAAAAAATTGCATTGTAATAGGGATGACAGCGAGAACAGAAGAACAACAAGTTCCTAGCTTTTAGAAAGTTGATCGAGCACATGCCTAGATTAGAAAGAAGCCTCTCACAGAGATAAAAAAGCACTTCATATGATCATTTTTAATAAAAAGAAATTAATCATATTACTAATAACAGTTTATCTGTTTGTGGACTGGAGTACCGCTATGGACTGCAACTGAAGCTGCTGAAAACATGACCCAACAGGTGGGATATGAACTCTCAGTTCACATTTTTACATTTAGATGCCTTTGTGGGGCTCAAGCAGGAACTCCGTAAGCTTCACATCACCTGGTATCCTTCAGGCGAAACGCTCAGCCAAATTACATGAGGTGACACTGGCTGCAGTTTATAATTCAATGGCTGACCAAAAAAAATGATGGCACTTGAAATGAATGGTGCTTTTTAAAGAATAAATAATGCAGTACAGTGGAAAATGATATAGTGCTTTCTCCTGCAGACTGCGGTAAGATGAGCTACCTGCTGACTCGGCCAGAACACTAACAGCACCTGAAAATTTACAGCTTTAGATAACCCGTCTTTACCTCGACACAGAGCTATGATGTAGGGAATACTCTGTACATATGAGAAGGTTGGGGACGGGGCTTATTTTCAGACTTTATTGTCTTTTTCAAAGGAAAAATGTTTTACTAGAATGAGCTTATGGTTCTTCTGTATTCAGTTGTTTATGGTGCAGTTTTATTTTATTTTTTTAACAAAAGATATAGAAACTGTTTAGATGTTAAAACAGGAAATACTACAAAACAAATCCCTCCAGGTCCAGCCAACAAAAAAGCAAATGCTCAAAAATTGACATTTCTTTTTATTTGATTAAAGTGAAGTTAATTTTTAAAATCTATTGTGGTAATACTGAGTGTATAAAATAATTTAGGCCAATTATTTACTACTGTGCAAAATGAAATGGTGCTCTGATACAGCTAAATGTAGAGATCTTTTTTATCAAAGTGTCGCAAATAATAAAAAGTTTAAAAAAATAATTATTACATAAACCTAGATCCTAAAAATGTGGTTCAGAAAGAGTAACAAGAGATATGTTTTCTTTTCAAATTAATCAAAAATACACATTAAAACAACATGCCTTTCACTTGCCTGTAGGATATATCAGTAAAGTCCACTCCTAAAAGATATCGATTAAACATTACCTGGCTGGGGAGCAGCTCCTACCACATCTTAACATCTCCTGTGTCAGAAATCTGTTAACCCCTTGGACAGCAACTACCTGCTTTTAGTCTCCAAGGTAACAGGGTTACTACACATTTTTCATATAAAAATTCTAGACTTTTTGCACCCCCTTTACAATATAGAATACAAAAGATCACCATGAATTTACGTCATGTGTTTCTACATTGTTGTGGCCTTAAACATGGAACCTGCATACACCAGACACCCAGAGGGCAAAGGAGAGGAAGGAGGGAAGGAAGGACAGGAAGGGCAGGAAAGGAAAAAGAGTGAAAAGAAGGAAACATGAACGGAAAAGTGGAAGAGCCAAGGATGGGAATAAGGATGGACACAAGGAAAGCAAGAAAGGAAAGAATGAGAGAAATTAAGGAAGAAAGACACAAGGACGGAAGGGAAGTTGGGCACAAGCAAAGAAGAAAAATAGAAAAAACCCAGCATTATATTATATTATATTACATTACATTATATTATATTATATTATATTATATTATATTATATTATATTATATTATATTATATTATATTATATTATATTATATTATATTATATTATATTATATTATATTATATTATATTATATTATAAATGGGAATATGGTTTTACAAAAAGACCATATAGTACAGATGAAGGCATGGAGACAACACAACCTACTGAAGGACAAACAGAGTATCAGAATGTATCAGAATGGCAAAGGAAGGGCATTTAAGTGATAACTGGAAGGTTCTTGGTGTCAAACAGGCTGGTTTAAGTATTCCAAAGACTGGTGATCTGCTGGAGTTTAACACACATCCGTCTCTGGGGTTTACAAAGAATGGTCCAAAAAACAGAAGATATCCACTGAGGGTGTGGACAAAAAAGACTTATTGATATCAGAGATCAGATAGCGGTTAAAACTCAAACAGCCTCATAAACACGGAGCAATAACAGATTGGAAAAACTTAGCCTGGTCTGATGAATCTTGATTTTGATCTGTATCAGCTTTATGTATTAACAAAGTAAATTAGGACCATATAACAAGCCCATGTTTCCATTGCTGTTCTTAATAACCTACAATTACTATGTTGATTAGGCTTTAACACTCCATATAAGGGTTTCTACAAATTATATAAACCATATTGCATCACAAGATTTATGTTTATTGGAACAGTATTATCATCTAAGAAACAATCCATCAATGTGGTCACTGTTTAGTTACTAGGTTACTAACTCCAGTGTGAAAAATGGGCTTTTATTTGATTTCTTCCTGGAAAATCCCTTTAAAAAAAGAAACATCCTGGTGGTCTTCACAATCGTAGTCTTTAGTGGCATGGTTTCTTCTTTAAATCTGAATCTATATTAAATCTCAGTGTAGATTCTAACCCCCTCTTGCTTGAGTTAATAATTGCTGTTAGGGTTTGGATATCATTAACTTCTACAGTAGTTCTGTTTTTTTAATGAGCTGATTCCCATAAGGCTTCCTTAACGCAAGGTGAGAGAAGCGGAACGACAGAAAGCAGAAGTTTTATTTAACGGAATGACAGAAGCAGAAGGAGAAGTCCAGGAAGCACTCTCAGGTAGTCTCATGTAAGAGCCTGTGACATCTTCAGGGGGTATGGATTATGTGTGTTTAAAGGCAAAAGTGAGAGAGTACTTGAAAAGTATTCAAAAGTAAGTACTAAAACGTGAGAGATTCCAGCAACCAGGCACATGTAGCCACATATAAGACCTGATAGTTCTGGGGTATATAAGAATGATGCAAGGAAACAGGAGGCAGTTGTTCTCCAACAGAAGTCAACAACGTGGTCAGAGATTGTGTCAGAACTAATGTTAAGAACATGTCGGATTTAGGAAGTTTGAAAGCGGTTCAATCCTTGACCCTGAAGAGTTGAGGCTTCCGGATTTCAAAACCTCTCAGAACTTCTGATCACGCTGTGACAACTGAAGAACTTATTCGATCTACTGTTGGAATCCTGAATAGGATTATTTTTACATCTTTAACTTGTCAGGCTGCTTTCTGTACTTCTGATTTGATTCAAATATATACTTCTTCCCGTAGTCTGAGGTAATTGAATCAGAATCATTTAGTGGTCCCGCACCTGCTTCAGAACTGGAGGAGACCAATCTTTCCAAGCTGTTGCACCCAGACTACGAAATGAACTGCCCATCTTCCTAAGGAGTCTGGATTTTGTGGATACTTTTAAATAGCAGTTAGAGACATTATTCCAAGAAGCTTGTAGTTAGATTTTAGCTCTTATGATTGTGTTTTATTTTCTGTACTGTTTATTGATGTGTATTTTGTAAAGTTACCCTTCTTGTGAATCACTTTGTGGCATTTGTCTGTGAAAACGTGCATATAAATAAACCTTTACTTACTTATTACATTTCTTAGAAGATTAGGATATTACATCAGACCAATAAAAAATATTGTAATACAGTAATGTGGGCCTAATAAAACATTTGTTTAAAAGCTGATTAAAGGTTATCATATCCAAATTTCTTTGGTTGACTGTTCCCATTTTTTTCTTTAGTAAAAACAAAAGTGCATGAACCCCAAACCTGGGAAAGGGTAAATAAAACCCCAAAAAAACCCTACTGCCATTTGTCTGGGGGTAATTTAAAATGAAATAATGGCCAGGAGCTTTGCATGAATGCACCTCAGGTCAAAGTCGTACTCTTTATTGCTGTGGTGCTGAAAATAGCTTAAGATTAATACTGCTTTCAGAAATGATCTTCATATATCACGCAATTACATCCTAAAAATGCTGCACAGTTATCAGCACCATTGTAATCTGTTTAATAATTACACAGAATATTAGCTTTAAAAAACTAATTTTAGAGCAAATGCATCTCAAAACACAGAAGAGGGATTTCTTACCCTCATGTATTTATCCAAAGAGAAACAACTGAAGTTTTAGTTGTCCTACTGCACCATGTTGTCTATCCAATTCTGGATGAATCAGGGAAGTTAATCTCCTTGTGTGTCTGATCTTAACATGCTCATTCTGACTCCAGCGCTCCTCTCATCACATGTCCAACGCCACAGCTTCCATTCATCTATTTGCTGTTCCTCCTCTCCTCTTACTTCCCTGGCAGTCTGCGTGCACACCTGATACCTCCGTGCTGCCTGCAGCCTCTTCTCTCCACTTTCAATTCCAAAACTGAGCCTGCTGAATAAGTCACTGCAGGGAGGCTCATCTAGATACCTGTGACGTCAGGGGACATGCACAAGCCAGTGAGTATGAAAAAATAAGGAGGGAAGGGAGGGCGAGCAAGAGAAAGGGAGGGAGAGAAGAGGCCATATATAGTCCCTATTCTGTGTCCACATACAGAGGGCTATTGAGTGTGGACACTGAAGTCTGAGCTGCTGTATAGGGGGGGGGAAAAAAAGGATAAAAAGGAAAATAGAAACCCAAAAACCCAAAAAGGCCCAAAATTGTTCCAGCTAATCAAGATTGCATGCTTTTGTCAAATGTTAACAACGGAGCTTGCAGGGGGTAGGATGAGTAAACACAATATGACTTCTACATTTTCAAACAGATCCCAAAATAGAACAAATACATCCGGTTCTAAAGCACAATAAGGTAAAGCTTAACCACAGAAAACTGAAACCCCGTTAAAGTTTAATCCGGGTATAACTTTTCTAGACAAAAAATCCCTGAAAATTTTTGTTCACAAGGTTTGCTAATTTTTCAACCCCATAAACCTTCCATGCAAAAAAACACTAGATTTTGTTAAATTTTAGGGATAGACTGCATTAGGGGAAGAAAAAAATTTTGGGGGTAGACTTTTTTTTTTAAAGTGTCTACTTTTGGATTAAACCATTGTTGCAAAACTAACACTGCACATCACACTGAACTCACTAGCCCCACAGCAGAACACGCTGGTGACAGCATCAGCAGACTTTACTCCAACAGGAAGAGGACAGCTGGTCAGAGCTGAAGGTAGACGGAGCTCACTACAGGGCAATCCTGAAAGACTGACCAGGTATAAGATGACTGGACTCACGAGCAGAGCATGGGAACGACTCGATACGTACAGCCAGAGCTATGGAATGGTCTAGATTAATAATTATGTATGTGTTACAATGGGACAGTCAAAGTCCAGACTTATAATCTGTGGGAAGACTTGAAAATTAGTGTTTACAGACACTCTTCAGATGATCTGACTGAGGTTGAGCTGTTTTGTAAACAAGAATGGGAAAATAAATCTCACTCTTAAGTATGCAAAGTTGGTAGATGCAAATCCCTAAAGACCTGCAGCTGTAATTGCATTAAAATGTGGTTTTACTAAGTACTGACTGAAGGGACTGAATACAAATCACCACCACACCTTTTAGATTTTTTTTAATAATTCTGAAAAAGTATACTTTTTGTTTGTGGTTGTAATGTAGCAAAATTTGTAAAAGACGAAGGGATGTGAATACGTTTGCAAGGCATTGTGTTAGCTGCGATATTTAAGAAACATAAGCCATGTTTGTGCAAATGCTGTTCCTTATTACCTCCTATGTAATACAGTATTTCAATAGAGGATAAAATGAGCATTCCAGGGTGGCTGATGGCTCTGTTTGGGTCTGCATGGCAGGATGCAACAATATATTGCCACAATGCCTCACCCCATATAGTACACCCCAACTCCATCTCCCTTATACTGAAGCACGGATACCTAGAAGACAGACCCAATCTATACTGCTCATCCCCTTGAAGCATAACACTGATGCATTTGTTCGACTGGGAGTGCCTCTGCCTTCAGGAACCCCCACCGAGTGCCAGGTCAAGACCTAAACTGGGTGGGCATGCATGGAATGCAGAGCTGGGTGTAAAGAGAGTGAGTTACAATGCTGGGGAGAGTGGAGTGCGATGGGGCTGGCCTATTGCCCACACGATCACAGCGGCCCATCAGAGGGCAGAAGGCCTGATCCCTATTCGTCATCGACACCCACTGCTTTTAGCGTAGACCAATCAATGAATGAGTCCTACCAACAACACAAGCACAGTGACCTCAGGCGTAGCCCACTGCACTGGTGGGAATTCTTGTCATCTATTGCATCTTCTCAGCATCTGTGCACAGCTGTTGGATCATAAAGGGATGGCTTATTTTAATGAATATTGAATACAGGGTTGCTGCACATCTGTTCTGTTTAAAATTACTTCCCTTTCAGACTCTAATTTTGAAATTATTCCATTATTTTTTAAACATTCTGGGCATTCGATTACAAAAACAATTACCTACTCAGATTTAGTTTTCTACAGTTATATTCAAACTAAAAAACGTGAGCAAAGCTAAAAATGCTTATAGGTGTTATTTCCATCCAGTCAAATGCACTGGGAACACTACAGATTTAGCTTTCCTGGGAATCAATTTAAATCATTTCAGTTTATTTTTATAGCGCCAACTCACAAGACAACAAATGTCGTCTCAATGCACTTCACTAAAAAATCTCATTAACACACAGTAAATATAGCAGTTTCGACACAATCATGCATAATTATTCCAAGTCAGCTATATTCCAGTCAGATCCTAGTTATAAAACAATAATGCAGTCAAGTTCAGTTTATAACTGTGTATCACTGAACTAATATTTAACTGTATAATCACTGGTTTTGCTAAATGGAGCCAAGCAACGTCTGGTTCCTGTGCAGATTTTCCAGCCCAGGATTACATTGCACAGTTCCTCTGGAATACTTGGGTTTGCCTTAGAAACAGCATATTTATGTCAACCCAAAGGTTTTCTATTGGGTTGACTTCATATAATTAATCTTGTTGGTCTGGATCTAAAATGTTGCTATTTACTGGTGTGTTTGGGGTTAAATGTAATTGGAAAACCAAGTTTCCTCTACTTTTTCTGTTTGTGCTGCTGCATTGCTGCTCCTAAACATACAAAATACCTTCAGAGATGCATGTCTAAGGTACCACTTCTGAGCATAAAGGTGGCACATATTAAAAATAAATGTGGAAAAAAATTCTACCTATCGATTACTATGGGCATTTCACCATATAAATGTGCAAAACACTTGTGGGGTGTTCTAGTGCAGCTGATAACCGCATATCCTAACCCAAATTTTATTATAACGTAATTTTTAAACCTTACCACACCCTGACGTTACCCTGGCTCAAATATTTTTATCACTAATCATTTAAGACCTCACTCGAGCTTCCTCCCACTCTCCACCTTTTATTGCTTCAACTGCCTAACTACTTCTGTACTATCATTCTCCTGATAAGACATTATTGCACATAATATCTAATGTCAGACTTGTTAAATATCCGAGTATGATTAAGTGTTGACCTTGTGATGTGTAACTGTTACTAACACTGACGTCACTCTAAGACAACAAAGTCCTGCTATTGTTTAAGCCTTTTCTTTGGTGGTGGCATTTTGCTGAAATAAGATGACAAAACATTTTTTGGATGGTGCTGATGTTATTTGGGAACACAGGTGCCCATCCCAGGATTAAGATGAAGCTATGGTAAAGATATAGTACTGTCAACATAAACATTTGGTTTCTTAATATTAATGTAAAATAACAAGACGTCATAAACCAGCCCTATTCATGACAACATTCCCTACAGTTTAAGCTTATTCAGGGGTCTCTGATCAGACTGTAGCTGATAGCACAGTCTTCCTGCTCTCCCCTGCTTCACAAATAGGGCAGCAAAGGGAGTGGTGAGTCATTGACATCACGCTGCGTTGTGCTTTGAAAATAAAACCATGCGAGGTCAAGTTCTCAAAATCAAGTATTTTTCTCTTCCGCGATATACACTTGACACCATTTTATGAAAAACACCCTATATCGTGATACCTGAGCCAGCGTGCTTCACGGTGTGCTGCGTCTTAAATTTAATGTTTTGAGGATCCATAAACAGCAAAAATGCTTTCTGCAGTGCAGAAAATGGTGCAGAATTTCTCCTCAGGTCAGGCAATGGCTTCTTTGGGAAATTCTAATGTATTCACCAATGAGAGTTTGTAGCACCTCCAGCCAACAGTGTGGCTTCACATAGGGATCTTATACTTGTTATAGTTCTGACAGGTAACTGCAAAAATTTTGCTTTCTTATTGTCTTTGACATATCTTCCTTAAACCACTAAAATGGTAGTTTTCAGTCTTCATCCACTTCTTGATACCATATTCCCCTTTTTATTCAATGTACGCTGAATAACATCTGGATATATCCATTTTGCCAGGATCGTTTACTCTTTTTAGAATCAGAATTAGTTTTATTGCCAAGTTTGTGCACATAAACAAGAAATTTGACTACAGTACACTTTGCTCTCAGTGAAGATTTATCCTTGTTGTATTTATCAAGAGCCGCCTATTTGATAACGGTTTCTCTCGAGAATAACCTCACTGATTGAACTCCACAATGCTATAATTTTCCACCTTACACCTTTTAAATAAGTCAGAATCGGCAGCTTGAAAGTCATGACTGTAAGGCTTGTTTTCTATCACTAATACATGCACTATTAATTGATTTTCCGTGTAAAAACATAGTTGCTACCAAGAACAGTGATTGATCAGGAACTGTGTTCAATAAATTATGAAATGACACGATGGTCAGAAGCACGGCGAAGGACTATTTCATTTGTTTCTAATTTCTCTTGTCTTTTTGTGACATCTGTAATCGCTCGGATCAGCTCTTTTTCAAAATCGGAAACTAAGAGCAGCTCTGAAAAGCACCGCTTTGGACCTTTGACAGCTTTACTCTGGTGGTAATAATTGAAGATATTTAATGCAAAGAACACTTCGCCACAGTAAAGCTTTTCTTCCTATACAGGAAAATGATAAAAATGTGTACTCTTTAAAAGTTTGCACATGAACCACGATGTGGAAAGGCTACCGCCACAAAATGATAAAACATGTTACAGTTGCAAAATAGGCTGATTGGAAAGAAGTTGGATACGTTTTTACTTTAAAACAAATAATTTCCAATACAGAAATAAAAATGAATCTAATGTTTTACATGATAACAACACTGAAGACAATGAGTTTTAAATCAATAATTACACAGTCAGCATATGGAGCATCCTGGATCTGTATGAATTTATACATAAGGTCAATGCAATCAAACACAGAGGCTGCACCTCATGCTGGGAGCTTACTGGTGCAGCCACAGGTTTTATCAATTGTGAACCTGCACCACTAACCCATCAGGTTTTATACATAAAATCAGGTTCAGAGGTAAAAATCATCAGAGTTATTTTCTTGCTTTTTTCTTCTTCGCTTTCTCTGCATCATCGTGGGCTTTCCTCTTGGCAGCAAGCTTGTTCGCCTGTTAAGAAGAGATTGACCAACGTTAATGAGAAGACCATCTGTTTCTTGACCATTTTAGGGTCAGTGCACTGAAGGGGTCATGGCTGGGCCTTGGCGCTTTGTAAACAGCAGCAGGATAGCGTGGTTAAGCATTCCTAGATAAGGGCTTAGTGTTGACAGTAAGGTGCGCAGAGATCGACAGCAGAACAATGTTTTAGTTTCATGTGGTTGAACAGTCTTATCGACTTGAAAAAAAAACATGCACACAGAAACTCACCTCTCTGACTTTTCTCTTTTTTCCAAACATGATCTTGTCATACAGGTACTTCTCCTTCTTCTTCATCATCATGATGGCTAGACGTTTCTCCTCCGCCTTCTCTTCCAGCTCCAAGCGGGCGGGATTTTCTGCCTTCACTTTTCCAGGCGTCACTTTAACCTGAAGAGACTAAAAGGAGGAGGGAGATATGTCAGAGAATCCAAAAGCTTGGGAAAAAAACAGGACACAAAAACACAGACATTTCTTACCTTCCCCTGAGATCTTTGCTCCTCCATCTTTTTAAGGTTCTTCTCTTCGGCTTCTTCTTCCTCTTCTTCATTCTCTTCCTCCTCATCTTCATCCTCCTCTTCTTCTTCTTCTTCCTCCTCCTCTTCTTCTTCTTCATCTTGTTGAGCTATAAGAGAAAAAAACTATTTTTACCATTTTACACATGATGAAACGATACGTTTTGCTTTTAGGGCATACTGAACAGAAACATCTTAAAACAAGTTTAACTGGTTAAGGGGGTTTGTGAGGTTATCAGTAATAGTTCTACCAGTAGTAGACATTATATTTCTGTGAAAAAATGAATAAATCCACAGAGAGGTGAAAGGCCAACAGCTTCGTTTTAGCAATTTAATAAGGCTCAACCTGAAAATGTTCCTATTTGTGGGATACAAAATGGTCACAATTTGCAAATATTACCTCTACAATTTGCAAGAGATCGCAGGTAAAGTTTTACTATGCTGAGGTTAGGTGGGTTGAGGCTGATTGTCGTATCAACCAGCAGGGAAGTTTGCTTTAAGATGCCTGGAGTGCCGGAAACATTTAGATCTTCGAGTTGGAATGGAAGTGAATATTTCTTTGCTTTCTCAACAAACTTAGCAACGGTCTTTGTGAAACTGTAGAAGAAGAATATCTGCTAACATAGTTATACTCCACCGACATGAACATGTTCGGTCAGTCTTATCAGCTGTTAGCTTCCACTGCTCTGTGGATATTTTCACTTCTCTACGAACTGAACATTGGTCTACTACAAGTAAGGGAACCTAACTTGAAACATCTGAACTTCTCCTTTAAATCACCTTTTTTTCTTGTGAAGCAGGAGAATTTCATCAAGTCCAGGTTCCCAGAACCTAACAGCCCAAGAACATTTTTTAAGCCACCAAATAAATATTTTATCCCTTGCTCTTCTTACATTAGGTAAATTACGTGCCCTGAAATGTAGCGCTCAACGGCCCTAAGGGTCAGCAGGGCCATGGGGTTATTTAGCATTCTTTAATAGGAGATTGTCGCCCTTAGAGCAGTGGTGTCCAAGGTCAGGCCTCAAGGGCAGGTCGTCCTACATGTTTTAGACGTCACCACGGGTCAGCACACCTGAATCACACGATTACCTCATTACCAAGCTGAGTTGGAACAAGGACACATCTAAAACCTGCAGGACACCGGCCCTCGCGGACTGAAATGGACAGCCCTGACAAACGTGGAATGGACCCGTTACCGTTTATCAAGTCTAACAGTGATTTATAAAAAAGTAACCATTATAATTTTCCATCATACTGCTTTTATGGTTTAAAATTAAAGAGCCAGAGTGGCTGGAGTTTTTTTCAGCATGGAGTGACAGTGGTGCCCCCTCTCCCCCTAGTTGCTGCTCACTGCTTGTCAGCCGACTGAAAGAAGGCCATTACACTTTGCCCTCACTTACAAGAAATAATTATTAAAGGTGATACTGTTTTAGAAACGAAACTGGTAAGCTATGACCTGCCTGTCTGTTAAGCAGCAGACTGCAGGCTGAGTACAACAAACAGAGTAACTAATTAACCAGCTAATATCAGTTTATACCTGTGTTACACCTAAAAGATTAGAACCATAAAAATGTATAATATTCTGCATGATAAACCACTGAAACTAGGCAGGGCTTTATGCAAATTTTCTGCTTAAATGTATGCATTAAAATCACAATAATATATATTCTAACATTATAACTAATAATCCATATTTTACACTATTTTAGCATCAGTAGCAGTAGAAAAATGGTTGTTTTTCTCCAATAGAAAGAGGAGCAGTTAGGTATTGTTCTACATTTTTGTTTTACAACACCAAGAGAATCTCATCTCATACAGCTTCGTCTTTAAAGTAAAAACACATGACAAACTGGTCTTTAGCTGAATGCATTAAAAATCACTTGGCTACAGGTTGGGGGTGTCTTTATTTTTGCCCTAACATCTAAGTTGGGCAAAGGAAGTACTTCTAACGCTGTGTTTACAACCAGCAACAGTCGTCCCTGACGCACGACTCTCTATTAATTTTCCAGGTTTTTCCGGATATTAAAGCAGGCTCGGCTGAGTCAGGAAGGCAGTAAAACGTAGAGAGTAAACAACCAGTAATGTTCAGCGCAAAAGGACCCAAACCGAGGTTCCCTTCAACTGAACAACCTTCAAACCAGAGCTCCTTCAGAGGTCACCTTTTTTGCTCTGGAAAGGGGCAAGAAAAAAAATAACTCCTGAAGCACAAGTTCCTGGTAAATGTTTCTGCTGATAAAATACAGCAAAAATCAAATTAAACATGTTACTGGTTGTAATTAAGTGGAGATCACTGCCATCTAACTACAGCAAAACTTAATATTAAAAATATGCGGAATCCGTACCAGGTTTTTCTCCTCGCTGTAAGGCCATTATCTTCAGCTTCTCTGGGGGAACATAGTCTCCTTCCTTCTCCTCCACAAATGGAGACAGATGAGGTGGCAGAGTGACTCCAAGGAAATAGTCCTCCACGGGCAGGAGTATTTTAGCATTGACACAATCATACACCCACTGGGGCTGGATGTAGTACCTACAACAACAGCATAAAAGAGACCTAAATAGACCAACACCTGAGAATTTTTATATTCGGTCATGACATTTCAGAGAAGGACAAGTCTGTTGAACATGACAAAGAAAATCTTTGAAAACAGAGACGGGCTACTATGAAGAAAACCCTGTAAAGGATTTATTATAGCCATAATCAGATGTTTCTGGTTCTTTAAACTGCAACATAAGCTTAGAAGTGATGAGAATTTAAAAAATGCCTTCACCTGTTCATGTACTGCTTGTCCACATTAGGCCTGTCAACAATCTGATGTGTGATAGTCTCGTCTGTGACATCATATGTGCTTCCAATGCAAACCGAGTTGTCCCAGGACACCTGACCACCGAAACACCTGCAAGTACGGAGATTCAAATCTGTTTAAGTTCTGGCATATTAATATAAAACCTCTTTTTAAAAACGAGCAGGTGGCATTTTAAGAGAGAAAGACATTGGCTTTAATATTCTGCGGCCTCACTAGCATCGCATCTTTCTCACCTGATGACAAAAGCCAGCGACTCTCTGGGCACTTCTCTGTTGACGAAGAATTTGAGCCCCTCAAAGATCTTTTTCTGGGTTTCTAGCAGTTTCTGTTCTTTTTCTCTGGCTTCCATCTTCTCCATGTCCTCCTGAGGAGAAAAAAACAATCAGTATTCAGAATCAAATATTATTTGCTGGAAAAGGCTGGTGTAGGGAGCTAATTTTCAGTTTTTCACACTTCTTTTCTCCAGACATTTAAACAGAGTACATACGTTTATCAATCCATGCTCGTTATCACTTAATATCCAATAACTTGTTATGTGTATATGGGTCAGCGTCTGACACAGACTTCTTTCTAACACACCAACAGCACGTGCAAAAGATCTTCAATACATCAAAAATAATGGGATCCCAACTTCCTTTCTTAACATAAATGCAAAACAAAAAAGACACCGCTACAAGAATCACAAGACCTACAGTGCCTTGCAGAAATATTCAGAGATGAAAATATGATGATCTGCGTCAGAAGGGTCAAATTATTAACCAAACATTGGAAAGGATTGTTGAAACTACTAAAACTGAGTTAGGAGCTGTGCAACGCCTTATTACAAACCGGACGGAAAGTGGTGAACCATTATCTGCCTTGCAAAACTATTCAACCCCTGCATATCTATATTTTAAACTTATTTTATGTGATGAGTCTGCCCAAAACAGTACTCACTGTCCGTTGAGAAGTACTTAACAGTTTTGTACTCACAGACTGTGCATAAATCAGAGAAGCAACACAGAGACCAAAGGTAACCCTGAAGGAGTTCCACAGCAGAGACTGGACTACATGTCCACAGGATCTCAGTACACTCTAAAGAGCTGCGCTTTATGGAGGAGTGGCCAGAAAAAAAGTCATTACTTAGCGTTAAAAATAAGAAGTGTTGGACCACCGCCATTTTGGTTGGCTAAACGACTGTTACTATGCAGCTCAACAGGCGTCGCGGCTCTGTCATCTGGAGTTGAACCCACTGAAGTGAACAGGTTTACTTTTCCTCCACACTGGCCATTCCCAGAAGAGCTTGAAAAGCTGGAAATCTGTCTGATATAAGAAGATCAGAAGATCTATATCCTGATCGAAGACCGTCAGCCGATGCCCCGCCAAACTCGTTTGTTTCCTATTTTCGACCTTTTTGGTCTCTAGTCTGGGCAGGGTGAGGCATAGTTAACGTCATCTAGGATCACCATCAGTTAATCCAAGGTATTAACTTGTTGCGTGCAATTTTGAACTGTTTATGCTGAACTGTGATTGCTTTTGAATATTGTTGGACTGCGAAGTTTGAATGGCGGTGCGTGCTTACAGTGTTCTGATCAACTGAGCGCTGACCCAGTTTGGAGCTAGAGTGGATTTTTTTTTTTTCTTAAAGCAGACTAAGGTTTACGACCTGAGCCTCGTGTTTATCTCCATTGTTCCACCGTTTATGGCCCTTTGCGTTTTTCCACTGGTTACCCTTTGTGTTGTTTCACAGAGTTCCCGCCTTGGTGGGTTTTATGATTGTATGCTGATAAAGAGCTGCTCTCAAAGGCGCTGCCAATGTGGAAACTCATTGCCTCCCACTGGTGGTGTTTTCCCATATTCCAAGTCAATCCAAAGCTTTGATCCATTCCTACTCAGTCCATAAACTGCTGGTTTGATCTCCATTCATATACTTGCAAGGCAGTGCAAGCTTTTATTGTTTTTTTAGCATCTGCTTTTGTTTGGTGGGATGTTAGAAGGCAGAGCAGAGGCTGTAGGAGGGATTAGGCCTGGGTTGCTGAACTACATGCAGCAGGTAATCCATCCAGAAAAAGGTTTTGCCAGCTCATGGAAAGTCCCTGTGGTGAAGTGGGGCCCATGGTTGATGATTTCAAATCAGTTGGGTAAAACAAGCTTCTCAAGTGAGAACACCCTGTTCATAGCAACCTAACATAAAACTGTAAATCCCCAGTTAGGTACCAAGAGGTGTCAATCCTCTGCTGAAAGAATGTCACCTTTCATGTTTGTCCCCTGAGATTAATTATTTCATCACGGGTTGTACATGTTTAGAGGTTTCCTTTAAAGACGTTTGTTTTTAACATCGACCGAAATGAACAAAACGACATTTGGCTGGCTTTCTCACCCCTTCGACGGGAAACAGATCGAGTTTAGCCTCCTCCTCCTCCTCTGAGGAAACAACACGTGCCAGGCTGGAGCTGAGAGCTGAAAGTTTCTGCAGAGAGGATTAGAAGTAAAATCAGTTAATTTATCATTACGATTGATAAATATTTTATAATTTAAACTAAAACTTCAACAACAATCTGGTAACCAGTCAGGATCTGGCCAGATGTTTGCTTTAAAAACTGAGAAATAATTAAAAGCTTCAGGTTGTTTATACTGTCAAAATATGAAACCAATGACAGTAAAGAATCATTTTATTTCCTCTTACTGAGTTATTTGCTAAATAAAAGGCTAAGTGCAAGTTGCCGCTCACTCTGCAGAACAGCAAACTCCAATGGAAGAGAAACTATTGTTTCAATCATCTCAAGGATAGAAGTAAGGCTAATAAAAATGAATTGTGAAATCCCAGCAATATAAATGAGAAATGAGTTGCTTATTATTCTGCTAAAACAAAGCCAATGTTAAAAAATTACATGTGTAGGTAACACAGAAGAAAAGCAAGTTACAACATATCCAAAGTACACAACAATGTAGGTTTGAGCTAGGATATCTATCATAATAAAACTAATAATTGCCTTATTTTCTATATACGTTACTGTGTTTACTGCCGCCACAGCCCCGGGCAGCAAAAGTATACAAACATATTTATTGTATGCTGATGTCTCAACTTAGAAAACATCTATCTGATCCACTTTAAACAAGATTTTATAAACTGTATCTAAAATACATGTGCTTACATTGTACGTACTCAATTTCCTAATTAAATACACACACTGCACAGCTTTTTAAAAAATGTAATCCACATTGGCTGAAAAGCATAAAGTGCTATCAAAGGTTCTGAGATTTCTGAACTCATAAACTTGTTCAACAGGATGATCATTGATGAAAACCAGTGAAAACTGCTGGCAAACATTATGTTTACCCACTAGTTCTTTAGTCTTGCTAAACCACTGCTTTTACACCATTCAATGAGTTTATCAATATGGTTCAAATAGGCAGAACATTTTCCAGAATCTGCTTAAGGAATCATTTGACTGCATATGGAACAGTTAAACTAGCTTCAAGGAAAGAAACAATCCGACACTGATAGAACTGGGAAACAAAGACGTTCATGCCTCAACAATCAGATAGCTCTAGGAGAGTCAGTGTTGTTTGTAAGCATAAAGTTCCTGATAAAAAAAATGTATCGTGTATCTAGGGTTGCGCGATCTACAAAGAAAAGGCGATGTGTGATAGTACGACTGCAAAACAAAACCTTTAAGATTGTTTAAATAAGATACTTACCTCCAAGTAACTCTCTGAATTCATGGCATAGTTGTCCTCATTCTCTTCCTTGAGCTCCAATTCTGATTTACTATCCAGCTGTAAGGAGAAAGGAAATATTTGCTGAGAACACACTCGCTCGACGAATGCCACATACTCACACATTATAATATCCCTTGAAGCATTTTTAGAGTCTGCGGTACCTTTGGAGGGTACACCAAGTTGAGGGACTGATAGAGTCTGAAGTTGACAAACCCCAGGAGAGTTGTGTACAGCTCTGTGAAAGTTGCCATGACTCTGTAGTCGACATCTGTTGGGTGCTGAAAGAACCAAAAAAGGCTTTTCTAAATGTAATCAAAAATAATGTGTTGTTTTAAGTGTGTAACATGTTTGTTTTTAATGCATTTTCACCCTATTTTAGTTTCACAATGATTTAGAGGTAAAACAGAAAACATAACTCACTCATGAACATTTGTGTTGCATCTAGAAATATGCAGGCAGCTTTCAGGGTACAGACCTTTAAAATAAAGATAATATTGCCCTGTCTACTGACTAAAATACTTATTTTGTGACTAAAATACATACATGTATACACTTTGAGCCTGAGCTCTTTAAATATACAGTTTTTAATAAAGAAATGTTCACATATCACTGTCTGAACTTTTTATTTGAATCAGGAACAGGAAGTGACATCTTGCATGAAAGTAAAACTTATGCTGCCTCCTTCTAATCGTACAGGCATGCACTTTTACATTAACTGAGAAAGGAGACTTCTTCGAGCATCTTGTGGTCGGCATTTTGGCAGTTGGTTTAAAAATCTTCCACTTATAAACAGTAGATTTACAGCAGAAAGGCTGATTTCCAATTTTTAAGACCTCTTTTAATCCTTTTTTGTCCACACGTTTTGTGTTGGGATTTTGTCACAAATGATTTTCTAATAAACAAACAGTTTTGTAACAAACTGTACAACTTATGCCTAAATAAAATATGTTTAAAGGAAATCTAAAATGATCGTGTTGAACTTCCTCAATTTGGTCAATAAAAACAAAGAAAGACCATTTACAGCTGCACGACCTCAGGGGAACCAAACAGATTAATTAGTTTACAACACTACTTTCAGTTATCTTTACAGCACATGCCTGACCTAGCAGTACTTTTTAATTTTTATAACCAGGTTTCCCGGACTATAGTCAGGGTTGCGTTTATTTAATAGTGTGGCTTATTTTTGTCCGGTCAGTACTTTTTAAAATCGTGTCCACAGACGGGCTGCTTTAACCAACACCAAACAAGAGAAACCACTATTGTCTACATATAATTGCCTACTGTAGCAGCTGAACAGCTCAGGACCATCATGAAACTAAATGCAGTTTTCTAACATGACAGCAATGCTGTTTGATGACTCAGCGTTGCACGCTGACAAAAGGTCCCGCCAACCTTCACTCTAATCCCACAAAATTAGCGCAACTGCTTATTAGCATAACCCCTGTTGGCTGTAATCAGCCATCTGCACTTACATCATGGGAGAACTGATACGGCACCAGCCATGTAATGAGCTGCCCCATGACCTCAGCTTGGTAGTATATTCCCTTGATGGAGAGGAAAACCTTTGAAGAATAAAAACAAAGTGTTTAGAATAAACATTCATACACTCATAGCCCCCTCCCTCCTCCATGTGGCATGCAGAGAAAACCGAAACCTTTCTGAGCGCGCGAGACGCGATGACATAGTTCATCCACTCCACAGTGAGGCGTCTGCACAGCTGGATTGTCTGCACATGACATTTTCCTGTTCGGGCGAATGTGGAGAACAAAAAACACATGCAGAGGGCATCCTCGATGTCACGGAGGGCGTCGACGAAGGTGGGGTACCTGCCAAAAATCACCAAACTCAGTAAGAACCTGAATGCACTCATGTCATATACAGTTTGCTGTTAAAAGTCTACACACACCTGTTAAAAACTGTAAGGAAAAAAAAAAACTTGGAACACAATCGGTTTAAAAACTTTTCCACATTTAATGGAATACAATTCAACTGAAAATCCACTTTTTTGGAAGGGAATAAAAGTGCAAAAACCTGGTAGTGTTAGTGTACACACCCATTAACACTTTTTTAAAATCTCTTGATTAGAATTCAGCATTCAGTAAATGCTTCCTTGAATAATCAATATCTGCCAACTGTACCCTGCAAAAAATCTCCAGATTTCCATCTCCAAGACGGACTTACATTTGGAACCATTTATAATTTCATCATCATTTCACCATTCTAAAAACATTTTTATGTCACCACTATAGCAACCATCTTTTTTGTTTTCCTTTCTTGAATGAAAATCAATCATTAAGCAGAACACCAATTACAACTAAGGTCACGGAAAAGACTTCCATAACCTACATTTTAAAATTTATAAGGACTTGGTTAAAGGTTAAAAATTTATTATATAAATATTAAATTTTTAATATTAAAAAGAGGCTGTATAAACTGTGCAACTCTGCCATCTGCTGACTGAAGTTAGTTCCTCCATTCCACAGTAATTTACAGTAATTTAAGCTCAATGCTATACGAAACAAACCTGTATATGGACATATGTCACAAGACAAAGTGCAGTGAAAACATGTTTTGCAGGTTTGGAAATAATGGTTTCATGTCCATAAATACATATTTCATTTATATTTGTTGAAAAAGAGGTAAACTAAACCAATATTTGGGTTGATCACCCTTAACCTTTAGCTGTAGAAGAATGCCGATTGTTTACAAATGGGAAGACATCAGTTCAGAAATGAGTCACTGCAAGCAACAGTGAAGCATGGAGGATGGCTCACAGATCTCCAGTCTAATCAGGACAACTGGTTTCTTTAATCCTGATAATCACAAATCATATTTTTCCATAATGTAATAAAAGCTTGATTTATCCATCAGCACGGTAGCACCTATGCATGTAAAACCACTGTCATCAAGAATCATCTCCAGCGTAAAGAAGAACAAGTAGACCTAAATAAACATGCTATGGCCTCATCTAGTGTCTCTGGGATTAGATGAAGAGACAGAAGGACGTTGTCCCCCAGAATCATCAGTAGTAATTTCTCCAATAGGTTTGAAACAACCAACCCTCCGACTTCCTTCATAAACCCAGAATAAGGGCAAAATAAAAGATGTGGTTTGAAAAAAATTTACTCATCATGACAAACTCGTCTTTACCAGCTTTTTTCACTACAGCCTCAGTGACCAAAATAAAACTGTTAACAAAAAAAAAAGAAGAATTACGTTCTGATCCAAAATCCTGGCGATCAGATTCAGAAACGCTTGGTTTAAATGAATGCGTGTCACATGTTTCAACTAATTTTCTTTATTGATCTCCTATACTAAAGAAAAGTTACAGGTTGTTCACATGAAGCTCACTTTCTGCCGTTTAAAGTTTCATTTTGCTTAAAACAAATAGAGTTCAAATTAAAGTGACAGAGCAGATCTAACATGCTTCACTCCCCCGCCCCTGCATTGATGAGTAAGGAGTATAACTTTCCCACCTTTCTTTCACAATGTGGTCCAATTTATAGGCAGGCTTGTTCTCTTTCAGTCTTTCAACAGCAGACCACTCTGTTTTTCCATAAGCCCTCTTCAGTTTACGTACAAAGATCTGTTGAGATAAAACACTTTAACGGTGAGTTAGCCGTTTTGTGTGGGTTTTTTATTTTCAGCTCAAGACAATTATTGACCACCAGACACTGGCTAATATCAGACTCCCAAAAACACACAGAACACAAAAAGAAACCTTTCAACCTCAAAAATTTTTTTTCTCTTAACAAATACAACTGTAATGGAAATACAGTTGATGACAGGAAATGAAAGGTTATTAAACATTCCAGATCTTTAAACTAGGGCTTATGAAATACCTTGTACTCTCTGAACTTGGACACAATGGGCTCGTGCAGCAGGAAGCGGATGTCTTTGAGCAGGTAGAAGGTCCTTGGGGCAGTGGAGCCTTTGTTCACCTTCTTCTTGTGTTTTGGCTCATGCGGATAGATTCCTTTAAGGATGCACAGCCGCCTACAATTCAGGAAGAAATGAAATGTTTTTGATGCTTACAGAGAGGCTTGTTAACTGGACATAAAGATCTAGAATCTGAGGCAGAAACAGAAAAACTATCACAGTTACTGGCAGGTAGCATTTTACAGTTACTAACCTTTGTTGTCAGATGGCTTCATAAAGCAAAAACATAAGAGGTGACCAAAATAAACTGAACTTTTAATGACTAATTTATGGCTGACTTTGAATTATGAGACATTTGTTTAAGGAACAAAAGACATCCTTTGCACATAAAGATATCCCTCCACAAAAACCAGAAAGTATGAAAACGATATATAATGATAACCACCACCTCGGTTTTGGTGTGGCATGATAATGATTTAAATTTGACTTAATGCTTAGCTTTAGCTTATTACAGCGTTTCTAGTCTAGTATATGAAAAATATTGCACAACTGTTTTAAACTAAACCAGAAGACAGCTACCATTTAAATCTATGTGATTCTCAGTGATTGAGACCACCCACCTTTTGAAACCAATTCTGAATGAATTTCTCAGAAAGCTTTTTTTAACCTTCTGTCAAATGGTCGTGCAACATTTGCAGCTCAAAACGAATTTTATTTAGCTGGACTGAGGGCTAAATTGGCTCTTTGGATTGTAAAGTTTGCAGACCCATGGCATATTGTCAAAAAACATGTCCCTCAAAATTGTTTATTAGGGCCAACACGTTTTTACATTTTATATAAATGAGGCCTTTCTATAAAAATCTTGGTACTTTAACAGAGGACAAACTCGCTATTTAAATTAAAAATCTACAAATCTTTTACAAAATGTTTTTTTTTTTTAATTTCAACTGGCCTTCATGTCCACACACTGACTGTTACACTGATATATTTTCATTAACAAATCAATCACTGGTTTACTACAAGAGCATCTACCCTCCAATAAGTTACTGAAAAAGAGCAACTACAGGCTCCACTGACAAATATTGTTCTGTCAGTAAATCCAGACAATGGAAAAAGACATGTTCCTATAACACCCTTTCCACTTGGATAAACTTTAAGAGAATATGAAGCTGTGCAGCTTTTGGAGATGTTTAAGAACCGTAGAGAAAACATCAGCAGATGGTTGATGAATTTTTAAATGTCATGTGGCATGTGTTTTCTGTATTTAGTTGATGATTTCCACGGTTATTGTGTGAATCAGAAAGCCTATTTTTTTATTTTTTGGTATTTTATATTTGTTTAAAACTTGTATCTCCTCAGCACTGGACTCCGTGTCTCAATGAGGTTAAACTGTCAATGAGGTTAAACTGAATATAATAATAAAGTTGGGGAACTCCTGAAGAGCGGTAAGACTCTGACAATCTAATCCATCATCTTAACACTTTAAACGATGTCTCCAGTTAAAAAAGAAAGGATCAAGTCACTGTAGGACTCCACCGCATACAGTTTACGAGTTGAAGATCTACCTGAAGTCAGGGAGGCTCAGCATCAGCTTCTTCCGTGCTCTGTTCCTGGTGATGTAGTTTGTTGCAGAGCCCCGCTCATACTGTAAAACAATGTAAAGTCATATTTAATTCAATAAATCTGTCTGTTATACAGATTTGTTAAACTCAGCCTAACAAACTGTGAGTCTGAAAACAAACTTTAGCTAGCCCTGGTAGCTAACTCGTCCGATAGCTGTTGTTTATTTTGATGTTAATGAGTCTGACAAGAACTCCTACCTTTTTCTTCTGAAGACCCCCCATTTACAGACGAGTTGTCGCTCCTCAGCACTTTCAGAAAGTCCTATTTACGGAAACAAATAACAAGCTAACAGATACACAAACCGCTGCTGCCGCACGTGTTGTCTGATATGCGCAGGGGAGTTGAGCCGTAACCAGGACCCAGGGGTTGACCGTTATCCGCCTGTACGCAATATTACGTAAGAAAAAAGCATTTTTTGTGTTCCCAACTATGCTCAATACAGTTATGAGTTTACTGTTATTATTTTTGTGCTACTAAAACAGCTCCATGAATGCTAATTGACATTTTATCAAATTTTTTAAAAACATAGATAGTCAAAACAGGTGTACGTTTTCACATTAAAATAGAGTGAAAATGCATTAAAAACAAACATGTTACACACTTAAAACAACACATTATTTTTGATTACATTTAGAAAAGCCTTTTACAGATAGCAAAACACAATTTCTGTACTGCTACTGTACAGATATTTGCTATTTAGTACTTAGCACCTGACATTTATGGTTTAAAAATTACCAAAAATGGCTTAATTTCATCCTTTTAAAGTTGCTTGTAGAGGTTATACTATGCTCATTCTGTAAAATATTTGTTTCTCACAAGGTAAACAATTTCAAAAAACCTGTCAAATAAAAACAAGACTAACTCGGGAAATGAAAACGGTGGTTTTGGTTTTAATGTATTTTTTGTTTGTTTGTTTGCTTTCCTTATTTGAAATGGGTAAGAACAAGCGGTGAAACAGAGACAATGAATCAATAAACAAATAAATAAATACCACAATGGATTGTGATGTCTAACAACGTGAGATTCAGCCCCACCCCCTTTCCCACTCCTGACTCGCTGATGCCTCACAGGCTTGAGGCAGAAACAGAGCAGCATCAGATAAAGAGAAAGGTAAATAATGTAGAGTGGTAGAGGAAACATCGTTCAAAAATCAGCCTTAAGCTCATCTCTGGAAATGAGTGAAGGATTCTATACAGTTATCATGGGGGTCCGTGACTTCCTAAAGGAGTACTTTCATGGTTTCTGGGACTATGAGACTCCTAAGATGATGGTGATCAAGAACAGACCTCTTGGAGTTATTTACAGAGCTGTTCAGTTTCTGGTGATCACCTATTTCATCTGGTAGGTTCTCAGCATGTTTCTATATTGTATATTGTCCTGATAACGAGCAACATTTCAAACATAAAAGGTTTGCTTGTGTATCTTTATAAATGTTCTTGTTAAGATTAAAGTTACAGTAAAATGCAATAAAATATTAGCAGCTTTGAATTTTTGCCCACTAATTGCCCTTTTAAAGCAGAGGAACATTCAGTTTTCAATAAGTATATAGAAAAATAATAACCTATATGAAGAAAACCTTTCAGAAGATCAAGTCTTTTAAATAAAAAGGTTTTTTAAATCCTAATATTCTTGATATCTCAGAGCACAGGGAATAATTGGTAGCCTCAGCTTTAAGGGCGTCATCTTGATTCCTTGGCTTCAGTACTCAGGGATTTTAAATAAATCCCTGAGTAACATGACACCTTTAATGAAATTTCATGTGATAGCAGAAGACATTTTATTGCCTCTGTCTGTTCTGTTATCCATAAAGGTATGTTTTTATAAGTCAAAAAGCATACCAGGAGAGCGAGACCCATCCAGAGAGCTCTGTGTACACTCGTATGAAGGGCAAAGCAGTGCACGGGGATGACGTCCTGGATAATGTGGAGTACTCTCATCCCCCGGAGGTACATCATGTCCAAGGATTCTGCCAAAAATAATAACTACTTTGTTGATCACATGACTATATTGGATATTTCTGACTTTTACTTATAGGGAGTTGATGTCATCAGCACAATATTGAGAAGAGAATTCACTTATGATCAGAGGCAAGGTACCTGCCCTGAGGTGAGAGATCAATTCCCTTAAAAAAACAAATATGTACAAATGTGTTGCAGCTGCACTTCATCTAGTTTTGGCTTTTTTCCTCTTCAGCATTTCAGTGTAGACAACGCCAACTGTACTTTGGACTCTGACTGTTTTCCAGGCTTACCAAACTTTGATAGTCATGGTAATGTTATGACTTCCCACATTATCTCTTATCAACTTGGTTGTTTTATATTTATTTCATCATCCCTTATAATTTAAACACAGGCATTAGGACTGGCAGATGTGTTCAGTACCACAACTACACTTTCAAAACGTGTGAAATCATGGCTTGGTGTCCTATTGAACAGTATGCTGTAGTCCGGTAAGGCACTGGAGTTTTAATCTGCATGTTACAATTACACAGTTCTGTGTGTCTTTGGGGGATTTTATGTTATAGAACAAGACAACTTACTTAACGTTTTTGACATGGAAGAAAAATGATACGTGTTTTTCATGTTTTTTAGAAATAGAAATGTTAAAAGTGTTGATTAATATGCAGCCTCATTTACTCTGATCTTAAAATGAAATCCAGAGCAGCTTTTTCCTTCAGAAGTCACCCAGTTAGCAGGAGTGTGTAGTAACTAGTTAAATTTACTTGATTAACTTTCTGAATAAATACACTTCTAGAATTTGTTTTACTGCACCATGCTGTTTACTTCTACTTGAGTAATATTATTTTGAAGTAATGCTATCCTTAGTTGAGTAAAATGTCTGGCTACACCATTCCCCACCTGGACCCCATTTCAGGGACCGTGGGTAACAAGCTTAAGGTAGAAAGGATATACCCTGAGTAGACCTAGGCGAGACTGGTGATGGTTGTCACATTTTTTACAATTGTCCAAATTCCTAAAAAAATGTTAGTTTAAAAAGTTTCATTTTTATATTAGGATAAAGCTTAAAGTCTCAGTTATTAAAACAATTTACCTAGTATCCTGTATCTTATTCTATTCAAAAATTATTGATGACTAAATCAAAAAGGTTAACCTGTGACAACCAACACCGACACTGTATTGGTTTTCACACCAATGGGGTTGGTTGTCCCAATGTTATGTTAATGGCAGGAGGAGGGGGGTCAATCAATCTTTGGCTTAACATTTAAATGTTTAATATCATTTTAATTTACTGTTGCAACATTTTCATGGAATTAAGATCATTTAAGTAGCAAAAACATTAAAAACTCAAAAAAATCAATTTCATTTAAAGTCAAACTTGTAGAGAAAATGGCTTTAAAAGTGGCGAAAGATCCCATAGTTTGTAAGATCAGGCCCCTCTCTGTCTTCCTTGTGGACTTCCTGCCAATTTATTCTTTAACATAGAAAGGTAAATAAAAGATCTAACGCTAGAATAGCATAGCTTGTCTCCTCGAAGACAGTGTGACAACCAACACCGACTGGATATTTTTGCTAATAGCTAAGCTAACTGCTACATTCTTTTAGCTTAGCAAAGAAAAAACTACTGTACTTGAAGCTTACACTTTTCTCTTTTTTAAGCTTTAAACATTCTTCCCAATAAATTAGACATTTTTTTCTACACATCTGTAAAATCACTTTTTTTACCATGAAATCACAGGTCCTCTGACCATCATGCTGGATGTCTTTCCCACCAAATATTTTGACCAGTGACGCTTGACCTAGTTTTTGAATGTTTCAGTCTAAACATTATTTTGTATTGCGGGCTCATATATGATGAGTGTGACAACCAACATCGATCTCCCCTACTCCACACTATCATACCCAGGGTTTTCCCTGAATCCTTGACACTGTGCTTATTCAATGTCTAAAAAAAAAAAACAACATAAAGTGTGTGTGTGTGTAATAAATACGTATTAATAGGTGCCACCCAGCAGGCATAAAAAGGACGTGGCAGCAAATCAATATGAAATATAAAAACACAGTTAAATCAGGTGAGGTCCAGTTATAAGCTACTGTTCTGTTTGACCTTTACCAAATGAATTACACAGCATTCACTGGCTGTATTCAACATATGCAATTAATGATATGTAAGAAGCTAAAGGTTGGCTCATGACTTAATGTGAAAAAGAGTAGACATGCAACTGAAACTGAGATATTTTTCTGGCCCTCAAGCTACCTGTGAAACAACTGTACAAGGTGTACCTACAAGAAAACAGAAACATGTGTAGTCAGAAAGGAATAACCAAAGATGCAGCTGCAGCAATCAGCTAGAAACGTAGAAACTGCTGCAAAACAACACAGTCATTCCCTATATGAAGCAACTTTTTTTTTGTTTCATTTAACAGAGAGCCACCTTTAGTGGAGGCTATCAATTTCACACTGTTCATCAGGAACTCCATCCACTTCCCCAAATTTAAAGTGTTTAGGTAAAGTATTTACAAACCCACAAACAAAACAATGAACCTTTTCCTTATGGTCATTTGTGTTACAGATACTGATCATAAACATGGTCTTTGCTTGCAGGGTAAATATTGAAAGTCCCCCAGGGATTAAAACTAAAAAATACCTCAAGAAGTGTCATTATCATGAGGAGAAAGCGCCTTACTGCCCAATCTTCCGCTTGGGTTACATTGCGAATCAAGCAAGGGAGAATTTCACCGAGCTCTGCAGGACTGTGAGTATGAGGTTGCACCCCAGAATTAGTCAGGGGCTGGACCTATAAAAGTTTACTTTAATTTGTAATATGCTTGAATCTTTAGCATTTGATTCACTGTATTTATTTGCTTTATATTCATTCGTGAAAATATTAAAATTAAAAAAGATATAAGCTGACGTCAAATTTTGCAGATGACGATTCATTGACACATAATATTCGGCCTTGTGGATGAAGATAACAAAAGATTTTATTCTGAAGCAGGCAGATAATTGAACAAAATAACTTACCTCAGAACCACTGGTTAAAAGTAAATGAACAATATAAAAAAGTCAGATATTTGATTTAGAAACATAGGAGTGGGAGCAAACAGTAATGCAGAAAAGACAAGCAATGTATCAACTAAATAAATTGAAAGATTAGATCAAGAGGTTCCCAAACATTCGCCCTTCAAAACCCAAAAAATACGTCAGTCAGTTAAACAAGCATTTACGTGAATTGAAATAATCAGGGGCAACACAGACAACCAATATAAAGTGGGTGAGAGAAGTACTGAACACTTCAATGTTTTTCTCAGTAAATATATTTTTAGTATTTCTATTGACATGAAATTCACATCAGTTGTTGGTAACAACACAACCCATGAATTTAGTTATGTATAATGAAGTGGAATCGAACAGGGAATAAGTGTTAAATGCAAGAAGAAAATAATGTGCAAAATCACATAGAAAGCCAAGAAACCAGCTGAACTCTGGCAGTAATTAGAAGGCCTCCCTGCTGCTATTTGCAAATCAATATCAACAATATCATGATGGCTTATAAAAAGGTTTCTCATTACTAAAAAATTCTGAAGAGTATTATAATTGGTAAATGCAAAGAGACATTTACCAAAAAGTGTTATTTTTGCAAAACATACCAGTGGCAATGATTACAGTTACATTTCTAAATTTCCAAATTTTCCAACGAGTGCCATTGGTGTCATAATCCGGAAGTGGAAGGAACGTTCTTTATCCATAAACCAGTCATGGCCAGGTGCCCCTCATAAGATTTCTGTCAGAGGAGTCAAAAGAATAATCAAAACAATTGTCCAAGAGCCAAGGGAGTTCTCACAGAGAGCTTCAGAAAGACCTGGAAATGGCATACTCTTTATTATTAAAACAATAAGTTATCCACTCAACCACAATGGCCTTTATGCACACTCACTGTCCAAGAGTCCACTGCTAATGTTATGATTTGGGGTTGTTTGCTTTTGGTTTTGGGTTTTTTCTTTATATGTTTTTCACACTTAAGGTTTTGAATCGTTCTTCTGTTTATTATTATTATTATTATTATTATTATTATTATTATTATTATTATTATTATTATTATTATCCTTGTTAGATTTTGAATCATGCTTCTGGTCATGCTTTAGTTTTGTCGTCTTGTTCATGTTTTGTCAAGTTTGATTTTCGGATCAATTTATGCTTTAGTTTCATGTTTTTCTAGTTATGTTTCTATTAGTTTGCATCCTTAGATTTTCGTTCTGCTCAAGCCATGTTTTGTCCTGTCAATTAAGTTTATTCGGATCACCGGCACCTAGTTAATCTGTCTCCTTGCTTCACCTGGTTCACACTCCATATATACACACCTGTCCTGTTTATTCCTTGTGAAAACATTTTTCAAATCATGCTCATGTCTAGTTTTCTGGATCATGCTCATGTCCTGTTTTTCATGCCAAGCCTGTCTTGCCAGCCTGCCTATGTCTGTTTTTGCCTGTCTTGCCTGCCCATTTATTGTTTTGGTTCCTGCCTCCTCCTGTGAGTGAGTTTTTGTTATTAAATCCTTTTTTCACTTACCGTCATGCTGCCGGCTAGTCTGCATTCTGGGGTCCTCCATTTTGCAAGTCCTGACAGCTAAAGAAAAAGCAGGTAAAAACTTGTTCAAAGTTTGCTCCAGAAGATTTGGAAAGGTCAGCGAAGAGCTGGGAAAACAGTCCCAAACACAGTCAAATAAACTCATTATTAGTTTCAGAGAAAGAAAATAAAAATGTTAAAATGGCTCAATGAAACCCGCAACCTGTATCCATCTTAAAATCTATGGAGAGAAATGAAGAACACAGTGCATAGTAAAGACCACTTGAACCTTCAAGATTTAAAAACAGTTTGTGTGTAAGAATCACACCTGAGCAATGCATGTGAGCAGTGTGCATGTTTTGATGTTGTCATAATCAAAACAGACTTTTCCACAAAGTATAGAATAAAATTCTCCAAGTATATGCACTATTTTTTACTCATACTTTTACCACACCTTCATTTATGGACTAATTTGCTTTGATTTCTTTGTATATGTGGATTACTTTGTTAGGAACTGACATCTCATGTGAATGTAATGTAAATATATTTACTGAGGAAAACTTCAACGGGTTTACTTTAGCAAGTATTTCTGGATTTCTGGAGATGACATCAAGTTCTCAGACATTTTTAATCATTAGCATAAGTGACGCACTGGAGCGAAAGATTAACCGTGGGCAGAGGTGTAGGTGAGAAACTCAAACCAGATGTTTAGGGAAAGCAGTAAGGAAGCCCCAATGAAACAAAAAGCCAGCAGAATAGGATAAAGAAAAGCATTGCCACATATAAAAAAAGATGATCTTATTAAAACACAGAAACGCTAAAACCGTACACCATAAGTTTGATGTCACTGACTAATCTGAAAACATTTTATTTATCCAAAAAATACACAACAGGGTTTTTTTAACATTTATTTTTTCCCCCCAATATACGATTACCATCATGAATGTCTAACAACTGCACATTGCTGACATGTCAGAATGGTCAAACTCTCTGGGGAATGTTTACCACCGCTTGTTGAATTTATATCACAAAGAAATAATGCAGTTCTGAAGGCAACGGGGGGTTCCAACAATGTACTAGCAAGGTGTACCTAACAAAGTGACCATATAGTGCCATCTAGTGCCATTTGTAGATGTAATTTTCAATTAAATCAAGATTTACACGTGCTTTGCAAGTATGTTGTTACATGTCCTTTTATTTTCAAAGAAAGAAACCGCATGTAGTGTGGAAAAGGTAAATGTCTGTTTAATTTAATGCTGAAAATTACACACAACTCAGAGACCGAGGATCAGTTTCCTTCCAGTAGGTCTTTTCACTAGTTGTATTTGATCCTTTCTGTTTTAAAAATCTTAATTGTTAAATCTTCCATATATGTTTGTTTCTCTTGTGAAATCACCAAAAGGTGAGAACAGCAAATAAAGTGAAGTAGGAGGTCCTTTGCTGTACTGTAACAGTGAAATAACACAGCAATGTGTCCTTGTTTCATTCTCTTTGCTGTTAGGGGGGAGTGATCGGCGTTTTCATCAACTGGGATTGTAACCTCGATCTGGATCCTTCACACTGCAAACCTACTTATACATTTCGTCGTCTTGACCCCCGAAAGGATCTGGCCGACTCTGGTTACTACTACAGGTCCGCAAAAACCCAGCACCAACTGACCAGGTTTATGGGTACAAACTTAATTTTGTCAAGAAACAAGTTTATTATTTTTAAGCACATTTTGTTGTCCAGGTTTGCGAAATATTATGATAAGAATGGGGTGGAGTCTCGGACCCTTATCAAGGCTTACGGCATTCGTCTAGACATCATAGTTCACGGACAGGTACAACAGACGTCCCTTTAAATACTGCTTTTTTCCCCTGTTTGCTGTGATGATGACCGGGTATTTAGTGCTTGTGTAATTTCTCCACAGGCTGGAAAATTTAGTGTCATTCCAACCATCATCAGCACAGTGACAGCTCTGACCTCCGTTGGGATTGTAAGTACACTAAAAAACCAAACATTTACTCAAACATGTTTGCATAAACAAATATATACAATTTTCAAAATACATTTAAAAAATAAAAAGAATCTGCTTGAATGAATACTAATTCTTTACTACTGGTGGTTTTCAATTAAACTGGGTGGATTTTCTTTTCTATTTCTTCTAAAATAATTTTTAAATGTGTTGTTTGATTTTAATTTTAACTATATCAATCTTTATTGATTCCTTTAAAGTGAATTTTGTTTCACTGAGTGAATTCAAACTGATCTGACTGTTTTCACTAAAAGAAAGAAAATGTACAAATGAAAGGGAGGCAGTTGTAAAACAGGGGTTTAAGGATTTGAAGCAATAAAACCATAGTAAATTATGTTGTCAGTTTTTCCTCTAAGCTCTGCAAAAAGGTTTACCTCTAAATGTTTTCATGCATTTTACAGATGCTAACTTTCATTACATTAGTGGTAGATGTGGTAGATGACCAGGACTTCTGGTCAGGATTACAAACTGATGTTTTGCTTATTAACCTCTGATTTTTTTATCCCAGCGGTTACACCGTGATACAATATTAAAATCCCTTCAAACTTAGAGGTAACCTGTAATTTTATCAAATGTTCAGTAAATTAGGCTGTATGTATCCCAAAAGACCATTATAAACAATCATAGCAGTACCGTTGTTTATTACAAGCTTAAAATTCACAAAGATTCCTGGAAGTTTTGGTTATTTTTTCATTTGTCACTCAAAACATGAACACTTTTTAACTCTCTGACATAAGAGTTAAAACCTTAAAATTACTTCAAATTGAGGATCTATTCATTCTGTCTCCACAGACTACTGAAAGTGGGGAACAGTTATTTGTATTGTATGTATCGAAATAAACAGGTAATATTGGTTTAAGTGTAATTTAAAAACGTTTGACTAAAATATAATGCTGAGTTTTCTTCTAGTGTAAAATGCTTTGTGGGCTTCCCCCAAAAAGCTCCATCCCGAAGACTTAGGGTAATCTCAAAAGTACTACATCCTTACCACTGCCTGAGAAATCTGATTTTGCCCTGGTAGAAACAGTGGAAATTAAAATAATGCAAACAAAAATGACACCAGAAGGTGAAGGTAAAGCTATAAAAATGTTTAAGACATTTAGATATAGCACTGTTGCCTTGCAGCAAGAAGGTCCTCGGTTCAATTCCCAGCGGGGGGTCTTTCTGCATGGAGTTTGCATGTTCTCCCCGTGCATGCGTGGGTTCTCATCGGGTACTCCGGCTTCCTCCCACAGTCCAAAGACATGCCTGTTAGGTTAATTGGTCTCTCTAAATTGCCCTTAGGTGTGTGAATGAGTGTGCGCATGGTTGTTTGTGTGTTGCCCTGTGATGGACTGGCGACCTGTCCAGGGTGTACCCCGCCATAGATTGCTGGAGATAGGCACCAGCTTCCCCGCGACCCACTATGGAATAAGTGATATAGAAAATGACTGACTGACTGACATTTAGATATCATCTAACCCCCCAAGACAATTGTCTTAACAGTCTAGTTAAAATTGAAATTTCAGTCAACCTGCCCAAATGTAATAATTGACATCAACATAACTACTTTTTAAAAAAACATAAAAAATGCATAACATTTTGTGGATATTTTTTGTCTTGAAAAGGCCAGACCTTTTTCCCCTGCTGAGAGACATTACGGTTACTGCTGCTGCCACTACAAGCTACTTTTATTTTCATTGTTTCATTTCCCTACAGTGCAGTATTATCTGTGACTGGATCATGCTTACATTTATCGACAAGAATGAAGTCTACAGTGAGAGAAAGTTTGATGAAGTGAGTAAAAAGGTGAGTTATATTTTTATATGTATTAATATTTTACAAGATGAACTCCTATGAATCTTTAGAATTTGAATATTATTTTTTTCTAAATATACACTCAGAAAATATTTACTTCTTGCGGGACATTTTGTTCTATATTACCCTCATACATTTTCCTTTGTCCTCCCAGTATACCCAGTTAAAGCTCGGCAGCAACCCATAACAGCTTTCTTTAAAGTTTAATTAAACTGCAAATGATTTTATTCTGAGTAAATTTAAACAATGCCAGTAGCATCTTGTGTTACCTTTACAAGTGAAGTGATTTTGTTTCTTTACAGGTGAAGGAACCCATAGACACCATTCGCACTGAGTTCAGTTTCATCAGCAGCTTTGGCTCAAACCATTCAGACCTGTCCGACGGCGTTCCGCTCTGATGACTCCGAGTTGCTTAAACTCTCCTCCTCCAACCTGATGAGGGCAACAGCAGCATTCCAGTTTAAGATCTAAAGTGTCTACAGAAGCCCAAATTTGGAGTCACAAAACACTACTACAAAAGTAATCACAGCCCCTGAAACTTTTTCACATTTTGTCACATTATAACCAAAAACCTCTGTATATTTTAGTAGGATTTTATGGATAACCAAACACGCGGTATTGCATAAATGTGAAGTGGAATGAAAATAATACATATTTTCCTTTTTCTTTTCACAAATAAAAATCTGAAAAGTGTGGCATGCATATCCATTCTGTCACCCTGAGTTAATACTTTGTAACTCTACCAGATTTGGACAGTTAGAGACTGAACTGTTTGACCATTGTTCTTTTCAAAATTGCTCAAATTCAGGTCACGTCGGATAGAGAACCTTTTTGAACATCAAATTATAAGCCTTGGCACAGATTCTAAAGTGGATTTAGGTCTGTACTTTGAATGGTCCATTCTAATATAGGAAAACTTTTTGTTCTAAACCTCTCCATTGTGTCTCTGGGTGTGTGCTCATGGTCGTCGTCCTGTAGGAAGGAGAACCTCTGCCACAGTTTCCAAGTCTTTTAAGCCTCTAACAGGTTTTCCTCCATCCACCTTCCCCTCAACATAGGCCAGCTCCACTGTACCCGCTGAAAAAAAGCATGATGCTGCCATGATGCTGCCGAATGTTTCAACAGTGAGGATAGTATGTTCAGGGTGAGGTATGGTGTTAGTTTCCCTCCAGGCACAGCATTTTACCCTAAAAGTTCACTTTTGGCCTTATCTGACCAGAGGACCTTCTGCTGCCTGTTTGCTGTATCTACTGCATGGCTAGTGGATACATGGCTTGGATTGCCATTACATTTTGGATGGATCGAACAGTGCTCCATGAGATATTCAAAGCTTGGAGTAATGTTTTTTAACTCTAACCCTGCTTTAACATTGTCCACAACCCTCCCCCTGATTTGTCTGCTGTGTTCCTTGGTCTTCGTGATTAAATACCATGTATCATTTTCCTTCCACTTCACAATTAGTCACTATTTTGTGTTAGTCTTTTACATTAAATTACAATAAAGTACATTATACGTGACAAACACAGAAAAAGTTTAAAGTGTAAGAAAACTTTTGTAAGGAACTGTGTTAATGGGAATGAACCGAGGAATGAGGACCACATGCTGATGATCTGACGTTCTTTGAGATCACCACTGTTGTTCTCAGTAAAACAGCTTTTGCACAGCAAAACAGGTTTTGTGCAGATTGTTTCAACCCTTAATGGACTTTCATGTGTTCACCACCAGAGTGAAACCTGCCTTCCTTTACCTTCAGAAATCATGTATACTCATATGTAGAGAATTTTCTTAGAATCATAGCACTTTCAAAGCAGAAAAATATGGCAGAAACGATTTAAAAACCATGAAAACTGTTCCCATGTATCTCAAACATTCAGCCCAATAATTAATAAATATCCTTTTTAAAACTCATGATTCAGACATAAGCATACATGTGGCAAACACTTCTTTAAAATCGTCTTTCTTTATAAATGAAATTACTTTATGTTGAATCAGAATCTGCTGATTTGGCTTATTTTTGTCTTTTAACCCAAATGACAAATGGTACAAATGGAGTTGAAGAGTGTGTGGGATAACGAGAGGAAACTGAGGAGCCGCACAAAGACAGCCGAGACCAGTGATCAAATAATCTCTGCATTTCCCACCAAACGATTTCTCTAACTAGATTGTTGGAAACTGAACCCATCTCCTTTCCTAAGAGCAGAACAAATGTCAGTGGTGAAACAATACTCGAGAACCCAAGGTTTCTGAATCGATATCTGCCATGAGGAATGCAATAATGGTAGCCACATGTTGGTTTGGAAACCATGTGGTTCTGATGTGAAATACAAGACATTTAAAGCGAATCTCAGCTCAAACTGAGTTTAAATTATACGTAACTTGGAGCTAAGACTGAAAACCCAGCATTAGGGTTTAGATGATCTCTCTCGTGCCTCATTTTTCAAGCGCAGGTGTCAAAAAGATCCTCTGAGGAAACAATCTAATTTTGGCTCTGCTCATAGTTTTAAATGAGATTATGTGATAGGGAGACAGCCATCTGCAGGCAAATTGACTCAGCTGTTAAATCTAAGTGTGTGGGTAAAACCACTAAGATCCACACTGAAAGCATATCAATAACCATGTTGTTCCTGCAATGAATAGATGAAAAACATGACTGTGATTTAGATTTTCATTTTCTATTTAATTGCAGAATTAGACAATTTTTACCATAAATTTTCCATTTCAGAATTTTTTTTTGCTTATTTGTTGTTTAGCATCAAAAGGTGCAGTTGCCTTTTTCAGGAAGCAGGCATCAATATCCTCCCTTCCCTGCCGACTGCATATTCCAGAGTAAAAACAGATTAGTAGAAATGTAAAACCCTGGTGGGGAGGTAGCATTTTGGCTTTTACACTGAACCTTTCAGGGTGGAGCTTTGTGTAGGAAGGGGGCTAAGCATTTGATTGATTAAGTATCTCAAACGCATACACCCTCCGGTAAAACAGTTGTTGGATTTTAAAAAGATGACACCATTATAAATTATTTCCAAGCTGTCTCCACATATACTGCAGTATTCATCCTGACCATCCAACAAAACAAAAACCTGCAACAATCTGGTTGATGTTTCAGGGGATGAAGGTTCAGGGCAGCATAGAGTAAAAATGTCTTAAGCTGAATTCTTTGTGTGTATATATAAGTTTACATGAAATATTTGTCATCCGTACACTTAATCACCATGAAGCAATTACAGACACTAGTGCATTATTTATTTATTTAACATCTGCAAATCAGAAATACATACAAATATATAAATCCAAATCCAAGATAGAAAAGAATTTAACTTTATTTACAGTCCACCTGTTTCTCCTCCTTGCTAGTCAATCACTGTCCTCATTTTATTGGATCAATAATCCCAAAACCGGAGATGACGGCTGCTGAGCTGGGTTGGGTTTCAGCACTTCCCAGATCCAGAGTTGGAGGAATCTTCACTCTGTGTCCCATTTCATTGCCTGCTCTGGCTGATCTGAGGGCTCATCACAATCAGCCAGTCGATGGTCTCCTCCAGGAATCTCATGTTGTAGTGGGCAGCTATGTTTCGAAACACCGTGATCTGCTCGGAGAAGCTCTTTAAATGGAAAACGAACAGTGTCAATGGGAATAATATAACACTTTGTGATTTAAACAATGGTGAATATGTTTGAGAGCAGAAACCTTGGCTGAAAAGGTCAGGTCAAAGTTTCCGGCACATGCGCAGTAAATGGGCATGTTGGCTTCTTTCACCCCTTTGCATTTGGTGCACGCCTGAAAAATCACATTTATGTTGTCAAAAAGATTCAAGTGAGAAATGAGTCAAACAAACACATGGAAGCTTTAGTGGTTTCATAGTTTTAAAACCATGAGTACTCTTTTTTTTTTTTTTTGTATTGTTTTGTACATTATGTTATATTGGGTCCCTACCCAGTTTTCATGTCAAATTTCAACACTTTTCCAAACTCAACTTTCTAGTGTTTTCAACCCATTTTTAGCCAATTTTAAAGGATTAATACAAAAGCTTAGCATGAATTTATGAAATCCATTTTTACAGAGGTAACAACTTAAATATGGTGTCCGCAAAAACCTGAGACTATAAGGAAGAGATGGATGTAGGAAAGAAAGGTTGGATAATCAACTAACGAATGGACTGGTGGAGCAAGAGGATGTATAGACGGACAGACGGACGGACGGACAAACAGATGTACACAATGGTATAGAGAACAAAGTTTGCAAATACTAATTTTTCCCTGCTAAATTTCCTTTTGCCATGAAGCTGTTAGATTTAGCATGTTTAACTCACCAAGTCCTGCAGAGTGTAGCTCATAAGTTTCTTCTGCAGAGCTTCCACCAGGGCCATCTCAATAGAGTCCGTTTCATACTGCATTTGGCAGTTTGAGCAGAACCACTGAGGCAAGACAGACCCATCCTAAAAACACAACAGATATTAGACTCCTGGCTGCAGGTATTGTTATGAATCTATAGTTTAATAACATCAGGCATTACTTGTGCCACAGATGGGTCCTTGCAGAGATCGAGGTCACGGCAGAAGTTACAGTGGTGACAGATGACTTCTGGCAGTATGTAGGAGTTACAGGGATCACGGAAATGGGCTTCCTCAGAAAACTCTCCGACATCCACGAGACGCAGGAGGTCTCTCTTTAGTTTGTTTACCTGATTCACGATGTTGGCATCAATTGAAAGGACCTGACGATGTAGGAAGAAGGTCAATAAATGGGTCATTGATTGTAATTCTAATTGTTCAGTAACACATGAGAGCGAGGTTCCTTCAAAACGGTCATTTAAAATTTAATAATTTACAAGATTATTTTCAGTTTTTATGTCATTCTGGATATTTAAGTATAATATGGGTTGGGTAGTGTTTTAAAGGTGTATTTTACTGCTTTTTTGGCATCTGGACTAACTTAGACCAGCTGTATTTTCAAACATACAACACTTAGATTATAAAATCTGGTCCGGATAACCCTAAACTAGTATTTAAACATGACTGTAATCAGGGATACTTTTATTTTGTTATTAAAGTTTTAAAATGCCTCTACATCTGACAGAGTAAGAACTACAGCACCAGTTTTAAACTCTAAAAGAGGGCAAAAAAACAACTTCAAAATTAGGATTTTATTTGAATAGTTTCTTTTTATCTATGGGCTCTCTGCACATAAACCAAAAATAATCAGCAAGTTGGATTAAAATCTAAGTTTCAGTGTGGCACAGGAGGAGGACACCATCTAAATAAAATAAAATGTGAAAAGCCCCTTTTAATAATGAAGAAATTTACATATTTTTAGATAATGGAACATGAAATAATCTGGAAACTCAAACACTATATTCAATTTACCATTTTTCATACTTATCCTGATGGGGAAAACGATCCAATCAAATATTATGCTTTTCCAAACTGTATGGGAACCCTGTGAGAGAAGCTTTTACAGAGATTTCTACCCTGCAGACATTGTGGTTCTCAGCAGCACACCTGACAGACGTATTTGACGAACTCCAGCGCCGGGTTGTTGAGCGGCAGGTGTGAGCCGGGCAGGACGGGAAACATCTCCGAAGTCTGGGTTACATTCCTGGTCCCTGTCACCTTTTTCTGGATTTTCTGGGTGATGGTGAAAATGTTTTGCGTCAGCTCACTGGCCACATATTCCTGTGAGAAGGAGATCATACCTGAAGTAAAGAAAATGAGAAAATTAGTCACGTCTTTAGTAACAGAAGCTACCTCCTGAACAGTATCTTACCAGGAAGAGCGCTCATGTCCCCGACTGCCTGCTGGGAAGCCTGGCTGCCTCCGCGCCTCTTGATTGGCGTTGCTCCAGGAGCATTACGTTTCAGCTCCTCTTTCATGCTGTGGTAGACTGCAGCTATGTAGGCTGGCATGAGAAGGGTGAGCGGATTACTGGAAGGTGAACGCTCAGCAGGAGACATGTTCATTTTTGCAGATGTTTGTTTTCTTCTTACCTGATACAATCATGAGGAAATATTTCTGACAGGACGCTGTTTGGGGGAGATAATGCATGATATTCCAGCTGCTCTCAATCAGTTCTTCAACCTCATCAGTCTCTGCATCTCCATCATCTTCCTCCACATCCTCCTCATCTTCACTCCCCTCACAATCTTCGTCTCTCTGTTTGCTTTTCTTCTGTTTGGCTCCTTCCTAAAATGGCACATCATTGTTAACCGTGTCATTTAGGGTTAGGCAGTGTGAAGCTTTGCTGGGTTTTTAAAATAATGTTTAGGACAGAGCAGCACAGAAAAATCGGCTAGAGACCGGAATGGGACAATTTTCAGCTGCATGGGTCCTGAGTAGTGATCAAAACTCGAAAATTAGATATTCTTCCGATCAGTGCAACCGTGTTTAACTGCCAACAGGTCGCATTGGCAACCACACTCTTCACAGTGGACATTCTTACTGAAAGAAGACTCAAAGTTAGCTTTGATATTTTTAAAAATAAAGTCAGAAGGAGAACAAAAGTGTAATAAGCTATTTTAAAGCACTGTTGCCTTGCAGCAAGAAGGTCCTGGGTTCGATTCCCGGCCGGGGGTCTTTCTGCATGGAGTTTGCGTGTTCTCCCCGTGCATGCGTGGGTTCTCACCGGGGACTCCGGCTTCCTCCCATAGTCCAAAGACATGCCTGTAAGGTTAATTGGTCTCTCTAAATTGTCCTTAGGTGTCTGAATGAGTGTGTGCTTGGCTGTTTGTGTGTTGCCCTGCGATGGACTGGCGACTTGTCCAGGATGTACCCCACCTCTCGCCCATAGACTGCTGGAGATAGGCACCAGCTCCCCCGCGACCCACTATGGAATAAGCGGTAGAAAATGACTGACTGACTGGCTATTTTAAAGCACAATGTATGGAGGTATGTCAGCTGGCCATTGATGAGGCTACTCCAGCCAGCTAACCTTAGGCGGATGACGGTCATTTTGGTCTTTCACACTAGAGTCGCGTGCCGCAGGAGGTCAAATCATCCCCTCCTTGCAGACATTTCTGTGAACTAAGCTGAACCAAACTTCAGTAAATAACAGAAAGGCTGAACAGGGTAAAGCAAAGCTACTCAGTTTCAACCTCTGTCTGTCAGGACACATGCTTGGATCTGCATGGATTTCTCGAGGAGTACACACAAGCCTTCATGAAAGTCGGGATAAACATCAGAACTTAATTTTTTTAATAACGTTCTTTCATTTTTTCAGACAACCTTTTATTTGCATCTGTAGAAGAAAATTGTACTTTGTCCTTTTTTGTTGTTAGTTCAGTTTATTACATTATTATAATCAGTCCATACTTGTAAATATACATTTGTTTGATTAAATATAGATTTACATGTTTATTCTATTGGTAATTCAGTTTCCCATAGTCTATGTATCTCTGAAAATAAATCACAGCATTGAGAAATAAATTAAATTATTTTTAAATCTACAATAATTAACCGTTTCCTAGGAAGGTAAGGAACTCACTTCTGTGAATAAACAGATGAATAAATATAAAAGACTGATGGATTAAATATAAAAAAAGCAGAATTTAATATAGTGTTCATATCCGCTTGCGCTGGTAATGTAAGATGCTATCGAAATTGTATAAAGCCAAGTTATCTGTACAGGCTGTTTTTTTTCCAGAACAAGTTTTTTTCGCCACATCTTCTGACACTTGCAGTCATCATTCTAGCTAATTTAGAGCTACACCTTAACTGAACACAAAGTGGCATGCATGTCTCACCTCTCCGTACAAGACGCTGGAAGGCAGTTTGCCCTTCACACCGCCATAGTTAGCTGGGTCCATCCACAGCAGGAACTCCCAGCACCGCGAGAAGGAGATGGACAGAGAGTGGAAAATTTCTTTTGAATGTATGCTAGAAGAGAAACACATCTGTTGGGTTGTCTAGTACTTAATAACAGATTGCTGTGGCATGAAAGGTTTATATCAAAAAACAAAAATATCCAATTTTTAAAATAAATAGTTGCAATTTTTTATTTTTTTTGGTTATTGAGAAGATGACATCACAATTTATTAATTTGCTCCATAAGACAATGTTTCTTCCTGCTAAAGGGGAGTTTCCTTTCCACTGTCCCTACATGCATGCACAGTATGAGAGATTGCTGCAAAGTCAACGACACAACGCAAGCGACTGCCTACTGTCGCTAAATCCTCCTCCAGGAGGAGTGAATGATGCAGGTCAGGGACTTAATGCAATCTGCTGGGTATCCTTACATAGAAAACTTAACAAATTCTAACAATAAACTGAACTTGACTGCTCTGTTTCCTAACTAGGATCAATTGAAATGGATGTAACTGACCTGGAATCTGATTGGATTGGCTAAAGGCAACATGTATTGTGAATTAGCTCTATATAAATGAACTGAATTAAATTCTCCTCTCCTGGGCTTGAATTTCAGGAATCATTTTCAACACCATGAAGACCACAAAACCATTTACTGGTTTCTAAATGTGATGTTGCATTTTAATTTATTTGTCCTACCCAATTCGTACATTGAAAAATGTATAAAACAAGGGCCTACTCCACTGAGTATCAGTTTAAAAAAATATCCAGGTGCTGATCTAGAGTGCCTTGAAGAACTATTCACACCTCTAAAACCTTTTAAGACTTTGTCATGTAACTTATTGCGATTCCTAAAGTGAAACATAGAGACGGCAGCACCATGCCGCGGGAGCCCCTTTTTTCAGGATAGGGAGGGCAATCAGAGCTAAAGATGTTTGGACCTAGAGGCTGAAAAGGACCAAAAAGAACGATGATACCAAACATACAGCCAGAGCTACAATTACATGGTTACAATCAAAGCAAATTCCAGTGTTAAAACAGCCCAGTTTAAGACTAGGCCTAAAAATTAAACTTCAGATGCTCTTCACGCAGTCTGAGCTTGACCTAAAAAAGTCCAAGGGGTAAAAATACATCGACTTTATTCACCTACAATATTAATGTACTGTGAAACACATTAAATGATGTACAATACCCCAGGATATTCACCTAAATAAACATAATGGGCCATGGTAATATGCAAATAAGTATATAATATATAATAGAGATGTAATCAGTAGGGTCTGGATGTCTGACCTGTTGGTGATATATTCCACGTAGGAAATGGCGTCGTCTATCCTCCGTTTTTTTGTGCACAGGATGATCCTGTTAAAGTTCCCGTACACCACAGTCGACCCCAGACGTTTGAACTCTGCAACCAGCCTGTCAGCAGAAAGACAGCGATAAAGATTAGAAGAGCAGTAGGCGGCCGTAGAAAATAACAGCACAGCTGATTTTTCCTCCTGTTGTGCAGAAGCAGCAGCGACAACTGAAACAAGACACTGAAGCTCTGGAAAATAAATACATAATCCCTTTAAATATATATACCTTTAAATAAACACACAGAGGCTCTGACTGAGAAGTAACTTTTTCTATTTTGTATGGTTCCTGAAGAGGACATTACAAATCTGTTTGAATATCGTTCACCATAAAGAAATAAGGTTGTGTGCTTATTCATGGCTTATCTTATTCTCTGATTTTAGCTTTGAAATTGTCCTATAAAACGATTCTGTTGCCACTTTTTCCTCCTCATCATGATGCCTGGACTACTCTACATTTGGCATTTGAACAACAGCGTGCAAACCTCAACGTCCCTCATCCTATTAGCAACTATCCTATATGTGCAATTTGGAGTGGTGCGCACTTCCCTTTATTTGGAAACCCTATTTTCTGGAGATCTTTTTAGGCATAATGAGATCGAAGCTGGGATGGGGCTTCAGAGTCTCTGATGACCAAACAACCAGGTGAGCATGGGGCACACCTCATGGATAAGCGACTAGTGCTGCCAGAATACACCATGCAAAACCCATATCCTTGGTACATGCTGCAGCCTGTTTTCTGCCTGCTCAAAACAGGGAACTTTTACACTCCCATTATGTGTAACCAGGAGTGCACTGGATTGTTGATGAACCACAGAAGATCTCTCTAACATTGTGTCACTTACTGAAGAAACACCTTATTCATCATGTTGTGCAGGGTGCGATGCAGCGCCGGGTCGTAGAGCAGAGAACTTGGAGAGCGCAGCCAGCGGTAGAAATGCATCACCTGGTTGTCTGCATACACGTTGTGGTACTGTGTGATCTCCCTCACCCACCCAACCACCATGCTCTTTAAGATCCTGCACGGAGAAGACGAAGACCACAGTGAGACAAAACAATCCACGAATAAGTTTGCTGTGCCAACAAGTGCCACACGACAGATGTTTACGTACCTAAAGGTGTTGGAGCAGAGCGCCGTCTCGTCGTAGCTAGCAAGAGCGCTGGCGCCCTGGTTTCCTGACATCATGTCTTCCAACGAGGCCTGCTGGATCACATCAAAACTGACACCCAGACTGGCACCGCCCTCCATGTCGTTGACATGTTGCGACTGGAGGATTGTGTTCACCGCCAGGCTCTGCAGGTCCAACTCCACACAGGCTGGTGGAGAGAAACATGAGAACAAATTAAAAGAATAAAAGTTGGTAAAACCACTCTTTCTTGTGACAGCATGGTTGTTTGTGTACCTGTGGAGTAACATCCCTGAGAGTTTATCTCCACAGAACCCCTCTCATCGTTTTCCATGACCAAACGACTGTCATCAGCCTCTTTTCCTCCAAGGTCTGGTCTGGATGTGGGAGAAAGCCACAGCAGGTGGTTGTGTTTCCGTAGGTGTCTCGCTAGGAACAAGTCTGAGCCGAAGATGGACACATCCTGAGGCAGGTTCCCCACAGGAAGGTGGTAATATCTAAAACCAGGAGCCATTATGACATTATATACAAAGTGTGCAAGGGTAATGTAAAATAAACGGTGAAAAGAGAGAGCTATTCATGCCTGGCCATGTCAAAAGCCTGCGACAGGCAGCTGTCCAGGTTGAGGTAATGGCGGATCATGCGCCGGGCACCGTGACGTTGCCAGTCCAGCACATTGTAGCTGATCTCGTCCACCACATGTACTGGAACGACTGGGAACTCCTCAAGCACAGGCATCCCCGCTGCCAGTCGCCGCAGCTCCCAGTTAGACTGCACCGCAATGAGGGTGGGCCCCCGTCGCTCCTCCTGGAAACGCAGAACAAAGCAACAAGCTTTAAGTCCTTTAATGTAAATTAAATCGCTAGGCCAAAAGTTTCAGCGTTTGATTGTAGAGTACCAGTCAGAAATGTCGTTTTTTGGGATTGCTTGTGTTTGGGATTTTTGTACATTAATATATTGGTAGTTGATACGGTGTCATTATTAATGTGGGAATTTCTGTGGTTCTTAAGGGATTCAGTGTTTTGTGAATGGCAGCATTTAAAAATAAATCTCAGTTATTATTAATGTTATTACTTTATTTGTTTCTACTGAAGCAGATACCATCTTAAAAACCAGACTTTTTACTTCATGTAAACAGGAGGGCAAGGAAGCTGATATGGAAGCAACAGACTTCAATATGGACAAAAAAATGATCATGGGTTTTTCTGCATTGACTGGTTTTCATAATTATCAAGAATACAAGACTCAAATCTTAGACCACGAGTCTAAGTCAAGTCTCAAGTCTTTAGGGCACAGGTTTACATCAAGTGTTTTCTATTGAGACTTAAGTGTGTCTGAAGTTTCAGACCATCTCTGGTACGAGCTTTGTCGATCTTGTTTATATAATAAAGAGAAGTAACAAACATTTCTATCATTTGCAAAAACTTCAGATGACTATTTTAAGCATCAGAGGATTTGCAGACAGTTTTGAACCCATTAAATTTAACATAAGACGTTTATTATTTTAGCATTGGACCTATTTAATAAAACACACAGTCACACAGTGGATTCTACCTTGTAGTTCAGCAGTATGCGCTGCACAGCACGAGAGATAGCCTTGATGTCATTTTCAGCTCGAACCTCGAAGGTGTGTTTCTCTGGAGGCAGAAGCTCCTCTGACGTCTTCTCCAGAAGGGCGGTGCGCTCGGCTGTGTAGAGATTACTCAGGTTGGGCATCTGGTTGCTTCTGACCTGAAATCACAAATTGCAACAAAACCTGAGACTTGTAACCAAGAGCAGTGCATTGGAATAACGGCAGCTGCAGAAAACGTTAAAATAATGTCTGAGGTAGACATCATCAACCTGCAGTTCAAGCTTCGGATCAGCGTCTTAATGTTGCCGTGCAGTATTTGTAAAGACGTGAAAACAACGAAAATCATGTTCTTACCGTGTCCAAGATGAAGACGCTCGCTTTGCGCTGAGAGGGGATAAACAGACCAAACAGAGCCTTCTGGCCTTGGCTGTGATGATACAGGTACATGTGGCGAACACTCCCTGAGAACAACGCGTACACAACAAGGACAAATATATATTTTTTTTAGAAGAAACAAAATAATAAAAAAACAATATTTTTCTGGCCAATTTCCTGGAGGTTTTAGGCATGTGGCAGATCCACCAAAACCAATCTGAATGATAAATCATCTAGTTAACACGCCAACTCTGCAAGAACCTGACAATGATCCATTCAAATCAGCAGTGTTGTGGTGGGGAAACATAATACACACACACACGACCAGAGTTGGAAACAACTTCACCAAAATATCCCTTTAACTCATTTTCAAGATAATGGCATCTTCAACAGAACCTACCAGGTTCCAGGTAGCTGAATTGGGCCAAAGACCTCATCTCTAGATGTGCCAGATCGAAGGAGTCAGTCTCCCTGCCAGCCAGATCCCTCACAACATGTTTGTTTACCATGCACACACAACCGAGCTGCACCAGCGCACGGAACAGCAGGGGGACCTGACACCAAGATGAGGAGCAGATGTTTTATGCCTTCTGTTTTCATAGAAAAATGAAAAGAGAAGACGCAGCGTAGGAGGAAGCAGACTTATAAGCATACAGAGAGCTAAATAAATGAGGAACCTGTGTTTCGTAGACCCCTTCGATGTCAGGTGCAGAGAGGTCCGCGTTGATCTCGTTGATGTGTTTCTGATACATGTCCTCTGGCACGGAGTACTCGTAGAGGTAGTACACAATGTTGGAGCGAGGCAGCATGCGGTTCACCTGAAGATGTGGGCATTTTTCAAAGTGACCTTTACATTTCTTCATGTTTTTTCAGGATCTTTGTTAACTATAAAACATGTTCTTAATGTATACCTTCCTGTACGCGACTCCTCCTTCGTCCTGTTTTGGTACTTTCTGGTTGACGTAGAAGACGCGCAGGATGTTGAGTTTCATGCAGTGAAGGTCGTTTCCGATCACAGCCCACAGCTTATACAGACCAGGGTGGTTCGTCTCTGCAATCTGGGACACATGAAAGACGCATCATTTCACATTTTGCAATAATTTCACTGGACTTTGTAAGGTAAAGATTACCAAAAACAGTGTTGTATTACGTCCACAAACATGTGGTGGCCAACTCTAGTCCTAAAGATCAGGTCTGCTGCATGCTTTAGATGTGTCCCTGCTTCAACACAGGTGATTCACAGGGCTGAATTACTTCCTCGGCACGTCATGTTCTGCAGGAGCCTACTAACGAACCATTCACTTCATTCAAATGCATTGAACCATTATCAATCAGTGGCTCAGGTGGTAGGAGTTCGTCCTGTAACCAGTGGGTTGCTGGTTCGAACCCCCGCTCTATCCTGTTGACAGATTTTCCCACCTGAGCCACATCTCTGCAGCTCCTCCACAGTTACTAAGGGCCAGACACTAAAGTCCCCACAGAAAACCCTAACAGAATCAACTTTAGGTTTGTGGTTGCAACGTCTGTAAATTTGAACGTGAACACATTTGCAGGACACTTGTTCTTCACCTGCACAATCTGCCATGGCATGTCCAGGATGCTGCGCGCTGTTCGGCGCAGGAAGCTCCCCAGCCCAGTGGTAGGGCCACCTCTAATGACTCCTCCTCCAACAGGTTGTGGTTCTCCATCCAGCAGCTTCCTCCTCTTCTTCTTCTCCTTCCTTTGCCTCAGCTGCAGCTCCCACTTTTTCTTGTGATAGCGCAGCCAAACGAGTCGCTCCTCCTAAGCGGAGATAAAATTGTCAGGACAATATAAGTCAGACCAAAGTAGAAAAAAAAACCCGTCAGTCATATTAACCCTGTTCCATTTAAAATGCACAGGAAATAAATTCAGATTTTCAGTCATCTACTTGGCTGCTTTCCTACCCGTGTTTTTCCCATAGGTGGTGGAGGTCCGAGAATGTCTCTCCAGGACTGTGTGAGCTCCGCATCCTGAGACTCCACCTGGCTGTCCCCTCCTTGAGAAGCCCGCTTCCTCTTGGTGCTGATAAGGATAGCTGGCTGCAGTGGTCTAGGTGGCATCCCAAAGTCCTCCAGATCTGCAGCCTGGCCAGCTTCGAGAGGCTGATGGGCAATCTATGACAGAGGTGTAAAAATAAAAGACATAATATTTTACCAGCTGATATTTTTGGTGTTTAAAGTTGTAACAGAAGCATCTTGCTGAAGCTACCTGTCTCTTGCCCTCACTGGTGAACAGTTCGCTGATTTTCTTCTGCTTGTAGATATCGTTTTTCTCCAGGAGTTTCTTGTGAAGCCAGTCTGGATGCCTCACTCTGGGAACTGGATTCTTCACCTTGTGACAAAAACAAGTCATTAAAATGGATCTTTAGATGAGTTTGGAACATATTTAAAGAACCGTTTAATTTAAAAAACTACTTACTTGCTGCAAAGCTGCGGGGATGGTGATGATTTTTTGGATTGCACTACCCAACCTCTCGATGTAATAGCTCCAATCGAGGATCTGAAATAATAAATATCGACAAGCAGAATTTAGACAAGAAACTAAGGGTGGTTTGAGGCTTTTTCATGAAAGATGATTTTACGACTCACAGAGCGGATGTCCAAGTCGTGCAGGCTGGGCATCTTCAACCACTTCCGAAGGAAATGTTTCTTCACACTGGGCTCTGCCTGGAAGATGGCCAGAGGAATGGCCCTGAGGGACAAAATGCATAGATGGTGTCAAGAACTCATCTTTTAGTTCTAGTAGCATAGCAAAACGACTGCTGTCCACAAGGAGTATTAGTCTGGATTGCATTTGTATTCAACCCTCTTAATAAAATCCAGTTCAACCACTGGTCTTCAGAAGTCATCTGATCAGTAAATATTACATGTAATTTAACCTCAGTAAAACAAAAGCTGTGTTGTGAAGGCCTCAGACGATTGCTAGAGAACATCAGAGAACAAACAGCACCACAAAGGCCAAGGGACACAGCAGACAGTTTAAAAACAGGTTGGGGTTACAAAACAACGTCCTGAGCTTTGAACATCTCACAGATGACTTCAAAGAAATGAGCATTAACCAGAGAAGCAGCCAAGAGGCCCCTGGTAACTCTGGATGAGCTACAACGAACCACAGCTCAGGTAGGATAACTAATAGTTGTGCACTTAACAAATCTAACCTCTAAAGATACTCTGAGATCAGACCACTATAACCTTGATCCCTAATGGATGTGGACCCTGTTAACATATTATTTTATGGTGTATGGAGTTCCTACTCCGCATCATGAACACAGTTGCTGTGTTCTTGCCCCACCTTTCCGTGACAGGGGAACCCTCTGGTTTTCGGGAGATGACGTAGCGACAGCTCAGACCCGCATCTTTCACCATCTGGTCACCCAGGAACTCAGCCAACCTCTTGGCTGTGCTGATGGACGTGGACTTCTGCTCGCCGTAGTCCTCGAGCTTCCTGGACATCGAGCGGTTCTCTGAGATGAGCTCGAACAGCTCCGCATCTGGCATGTTGGCGGCCTGCAGAAAGAAAGACGGTGAAGTCAATGTGACACTCGGTGACTCAACTTGTATCATGATCCAACACGACGTTTGATTCCGGACTTCCACCTTGCTGTAAAGCACATCCAGCCAGTAGTCGGCCACTTTGGCCACTGATGCGTAGACCTCCTCCAGAGTGGTGCCTTTGAGGAAAGCCTCAAACACAGAGGACTGAAAAATCTTAATGAGCTGGAGCTCTCCTCTCCTCTTCACTTCAAAACCTTTGAGCTCAGCCAAGGAGCCGTCCTCATTAAACACAGCATACCTAAACAAGAGGCAGGGGATCCTTGAACAACTGAAATTAAATTTCATAGAGAAGGAAATAAACATAAAGATGTATTTTTATTTACCTCTTCTTCAGTTTCTTCCCTTCCTCTTTTGAGGCGGGCAGAATCATTGCCAGATATGGTCCGTCCACCTCGAAGAAGATGCTGTTCTCTGACCGGATGTCGTAAGTGAGTGAAGATGGGTCGACCAGCTCGTGGTACTGGTCGTTGGTGAATCCCTCCTTCACCAGGATGTTGAGCATGGCTCCCGGGTAGGAGATAGTCACTTTGGGTTTTTTCTCATTGCTGGTTTTTACCACAAAGTTCTCAGGGAAGGTGTTGGGGAGAACACACCAGATCCCATCAGTGTCCAGCTCCAGGGGCCTCCTGGGTTGCACACAAAATGAGAGATATTGTGATGAAGAGCATTTTTCAACAGCCGAATTCCTGAAAATGCAATGTAAATGTTTTGGTGATCGGAAGCTTTGTGTGCACAGGATTCCCTCACATTTTATAGTAGAAGTTTCATACTTTTGCACATTCAGCTTCCCAGAGTTTTCTGTCCTTTAGATTTATTTTAAAGTGTAATGTACTCATGTTTACCATGAATTTATAGCAGAGGTTATAAATGAATAGGGGTAACACAAGAACCTGGATGGAATGCATGTAGGAAAGAGGACATGAAAGGAAGCAACGAAGAAAAGAAAGGATACATGGAAGGGAGGAAGGTAGGGCACATAGTAGGAAGGAAGAAAAGGAAGAAGGAACATCCCAGTATCAGCGTAGGCAATAATACTATTGCAAAGAACGTCTTGGACTTGTGTTTCTCTCTAAAGACCAGTCTTGAGAGCACATTTTTAAAGTCTTAATCGTGTCTCAGTCTCAACTACATTTTGATTCAGCCTCATCACTGTCTTGGATGTGCTGGATTCTTCCCAAGACCACAGCTGCATACAGTTCACTCACCCTATTTGCTCAATGAGCTCTCTGGCCTGAGTTATGATGTTAGCTCCAGTGAAGCACACGATGCCAGCCATCTCCATGGAGTACCAGCGCGCCCTGACACAAACAGAGAGACAACATCACTCCTGCAGCTCTGTCTCCTGCAACAGCAGCAGAATAAGAGCTTTTTGCGGCTTGCCTACCCTTTTCTCATGACGTAGCCGTAGAAAGAGTTAAGGATACATTTGTGGGCCAGTTGAAGAGACTCGTACAGGATCTCCATGTTTTTACAGCGCTTCACCTCAGCAGCATCTCCGTTGTCCTGAGCTGCTGACAGCTTCTTCTTCCACACCTTCAGTGAAAAAAAAGGCAAGATGGGTAAGTTACAGTAAATAATACAGATTAACAGTGTGGGTTTTATTTTTTAAAGAATAGAGAACATACTTTGTGAAGTCCTTTGAATTCATAACGGCGATCCCTGAAAGCTCTGACGGTGTCCACGTAGAAGGAGTTTTCTCTCTGACAGATGGTGGTGACTCGCTCCTCAAGTCGCGTGACGTGAATCTTTTTGTAGGCCTTCTTACAATAATCTGATACAAAAGCAGATGCATAGAATTACATCATTTCTACTACTTACATATAATATTTACCTTGAGTGAGCCACAAGCAGGCCCCACCTGCAAGGCGTTTCTTCTCGTGTTTGGCCTGCTCCTCCCTGTTGAGAGTGTGGAAGGCCCGAGGAGGCCCATTAGGGAACAGAGGAGGGAACTTCTCCGACTCGAGCTGCTGCTGGATGCGGTGGAACTCACTGCGGTTTGCAGGCACTGAGGACAGATTTTGAACCTTTTTAATATTCAGGGGGGTCGTACCGTTTTCACAATGTCAAATTAAAGCACTTTTCAATAATTCCTAGTGTGAGTTTCTTACATTCCCAGAACCTTACAACCCTGACACATGTTCTTAAACAATAAAAACATGTTAAGGATGATGATTTCACTTCCTCATCCCCATGAAGTACATGGTACCGTCTTAAAAATCTATTCAAAGAAAATTCATGATGGAATGGCCCAGTCAAAGTCCAGATCTAAATCCATCCAGGAATCAGTGGCAAGACATGAACATTGATATTCATAGATGTTCTAAGTAAACTGACTGAGTTTGAACTATTTTATAAAGAAAATTAGCCAAATGTTGTACTGTTGATGTACAAAATACCCCATAAGACTTTCAGCTGGAACTGCAGCAATCAGAGGGTTAACAAGGTATTCACTAAGGGAGGCTGAATACCAGGGCATTCTAAAATTCACATATTTATTTGAACATCATTTTGAAAGCCATGTTTCATCAATCTCTGAATTTACCGTTATGCACCATATTGCGTTAGTCTATCACATAAAATCCCAATGGTGCACACTGAAGTTTGTGGTCTTAAGGTGATAAAATGTGGCTGACGTACTGATTTCTCCTCTCCATTGCCAGGTCATCCTCCGCTGGCAGGTGGCTCCGGGTTTGTTAAAGTCACAGGCAGCACATGTGGCCTCATCAACCATAGCTGATGGCTAAAACAGAAAACGACAAAGACACTAAACCTCATCTGTTTCTACAGTACACACAGTCTATTTTAAACTTCTTAAATGTTTACCTGCAGACGGTTCGTGAGAATGATATTGGGGTACATCGCCCCAACATCCAGATGGTAAATGAGGGGGCATTCGATCCTATTTGGAACGTCCTTCAAGGAAGTCAGCTTCTTCTTGATTTCATCACACACCTGACGTCGCATCATAGTTCATAAGGTCGAGATGGGACTGATGATTTAACACACGAAAATAAGACCAAGAAAAATTCACGTACCTCATTAAAGTTGGTGACCTGATCCAGAGGAATCTTCTCTTCCTCCTCGACGGCGTGGCGCATCGTTCTCTCGACTCTTTGAAGCAGAAAGTCGAACGCGGCTGGGTTCTGTGGACACATCGCACCGGACCGTCACATCTAAAGATGAAGAACTGGTGCAGAGAGAAAAGAGGCTCTACCGTACCATTTTAAAACGACAGGGGATGTCACTGCGGAAAACACCAGACTCCAGAGCCTCCACGTGGCCGCCCACATACGTCTCGGAGTCCAGGACGTGGCCGTCGCCTGTCAGCTTGTTAAAGATCTGCTCCTGCTTGTTAGGGAACACGATGTTGGCGTGGAAGGCCTGCACCATGAGCAAGGCTTCGCACAGGGTGCCAGAACCTTTACGCAGCACCTGTTCACATGAAAAGAGGGCACCGAAAGACACACATATCCATTAAAACTGTTGTGATTTAAGTCTATTTCCACAACAAGAACCTGGAGACAAACCTCATCAGGCTCCATGGGGATGATGGTGCACAGGGCGAAGATGAAGGGGTGAACATATTTCATGTAAAGGTAATATGTGGCCACAGCGTCTGACACGGAGTAGGTTGCTAAGGTCTGATGGAGATGCCAAAAAAAAAAACAGTCAGAGAACATCCAACTGCCTTTTTAAATCAATTTAATTGAAAGTCGAATCCCCTTTCTGTACCTGCGGTTCCTCAGTCGCCATACGGCACATTTCCTCTGGGTCCAGCTCCACCGGGTCATAGCCCAGTTTAGCCTTGGCTGCCGCCTTCAGATTGTGACTACCTACAGGCAAGTAGCTGTCCCTTTTTACCCACCTGATGCAGAGGAGAAGCAGAACGGAAAGATGAGGAAACCATCTTACGAACGTGTCGTTTTACGAGCGTCAGGAGCGTTCCCACCTGAGGCAGTCCATGTGGATGGCCTGACTGGATTTATACTCTCCCTGGCTGTCCTTCTGGAAACCGATTTCCCTGTGCATGCTCAGCCCATGGAGAGCCGCCCGAGCCTCAACAAAAGGCCTACAAAGAATAGAAACAACGTGAGGAGGAGAATTAAACACGATAGTTAGAAACTAACATTTTATATGATGATTTTGCTGATTTTTGAAGTAACTATAGAATTCAAGTACAATGCTAATTATTGCTTCAGTCCGGTAGAAATCAGAGCTGTAAAAATAACCTGGCTCACCAGTCAAAGAAGTCGCCGTTGTAGGTTACGAAGATGTTCGGCTTGGTTTCCTGAACGTGATCAAACCACCTCTGAATAAGAGCAGCCTGCACACCAGAGTCATTAAACAGCAAGTTATTACCCATCAAAAATAATCGTACCATAACCTTTTCAACCCCAAACTTCAAGGAATTTAAGAAAACGAAAACAAGTCAGCGTCGTTAGCCACTGCCCTTACCTCGTCATCCTCATTAAAAACTGTAAAAGGCCCCTCATATTCTGGTTTAGGGGTGAACTCAAAATCCTCGATGTTCTCAGAGACGATCTCCCTGTTGGTGATTAGAAAGCCCTTGAAGGAAATCAATTAGAGTTGTGAAAACTGACACCAACAATTGGAAAGAATGCAAATCACGTCACACTAACCTGTCCGTCGATCATGTAGGAGATCATCATAATCTGATCCGTCTCTGCGTCTGGGAATTTCAGCGGGAGCTTGGTGGTTTCGATGTCAAAAGCTAAAACAACTGGGTCCTAAAAGCATAAATACATGAGCTGAGTGTAAAGGAAATGTCCCGGCAGGGTACAGTTATCAACGTTGTCCCAACATAAATAACGTCTCCCCACCGGGCGCTCCACAAGGTCGTCTCTTCGCACAATCTCTGGTGGGAAGGCGCTGCCTCTGTTTCGGACATTGTACCAGTGAGCCTGAGTAAAGCAGAACCGGTAACGATTACAGGAAATCGTGTCTACAAAGAGTTTCTACAACACAAGCATGAAAGGAAATTCTTCTCACCACATGAATCTTGAGGTCGATGGACACACGGACATGATAAGGCACATCATACTCTCTCATGTCCACGATGTTGTCCAGCTGATCGGCAATACTCTTCAACATCCCGTCCTCATCGGCAGAGGTCACGTTGCCTCCTGATAGAGCACTTTAAGATACATGAGGACATCATCAAAAAAAATGAAGTGTCGACGTGAAGCCTTCAGAACGATGGATTACTGTTACCTTGACAACATTGACGTGTAGGCGTCGTTGGACTGCTCCCTCTCTCTGTTCTTGCGTACGGCCGGTGAAATCTCACGCTTGACTTTGACCAGATCGTCCACAGTGTTGAACGACACCTTGATGTAGCTTCTCTTCAGTCCAACTAGATGGTTCGGCTGAGGAGAGCAAGCTGTTGTGTCAAACTCCACTGATTTATTTTTCTTTTGACCACCTGAATGCTGTCAAGAGGACACTAAAGCTCTCACCAGGTCTAAGTCCTCCTTTGGGAGAATTTCAAGTTTTGCCACCTTTCCTTGGAACTTCTTGGATAAATATGAGATGACCTCTCTCTCACAGTTCTGGAGACAAGACACTTTTAGAGTTCTTTCTAAGCAGAATTACAAGACTAGAACCAAGAGTATGGACAAACCTACCTTTTTAGTAGCTATGTAAAAGTAAGGTTTGAAGGGAAGAGCCACCTAGAGAGCAGAAATAAACATGTAAGAGCAGTCTAAACTCTAAGGCCCTGTCCACGCGATGACGAAAACAGTATCGTGTCAAGAATGATTTCGAAAAAATGTGCATCTACATGAGTGCACGCGTCACAGAAACACACCAAAACCAGTGGACAAAAAGGTAAACACAGCAACATGGCAGCACAGGGGCGCATGATGCCTTTCACACGTCCACACAGAAACACCGCTTTGAGATATTTCCACCCTGGGATCCAGTTTTTAAAAAATGATCGCTTCTGGTCTTCCAAAACGTCGGCTCCGTGGGGACGCAACACCTAAAAGGCAAAACATCTTTGCAGGTACACCTAAGCTCGTCTCCTTGTGGACGGGGCAAATGTTTAATATTTACAGAGCCTTGCAAAAACTATTCAAATTCTGTTATTTTACAACAAACTTGACTGCATTTTATTGAGATTGTGTACGATAGACCAACACAAAGTGGGACATAACTTTGAAGTAAAAGGAAAATGATAGATGGCAATGTAAGAAATTTATGGGTTGGCAAATATTAATCTACATTTTACTCACTGTTCTCTTTCTCATCTGTCATTAGAGTCCCTCCAACTCTCTTTGTAACCTTTCGCTGGCATCACCCCATCGTCTGCATCAGGTGTGAGTCTCTACTGCAGTGGAGCTGCACAGTAATGCAACATATTGTGCAGCTCTACCTGGTTTCCTTTTTTATTTTTTTTACAAATAAATATCGGAAAGTATTTTGGAGTATGTCTCTAACCATTTTCGCACATTTACAGAATGTGATTTTAGCTGTTTCTTCCTAGCAAAATAGCTGAAGGTCAGAAAGATTGGATGGAGAGCATCTGAGAACATCATTTTTTACGCCTTGTCATAGATTCTCATGGTTTCTAGTTATGTACTGTAATGGGGTCATTCTGTCATGAATAACTAATAGTCGTCCCTATAACAGATTCCCTCAGCGGAGCTGTACATCTTTGCAGCTCCTCATAAGCTGCACATAGTTGGACTCTACTAATTAGATTGAATCAGTTGAAGGCAAGATTACATTTAAGGGCACTAGAGGAAAAAGTCTGAATCTAAATGCATACTACACTTTTCAGAATAATTTAGAAAAATGCAGTATTCCTTTTCCTTCCCCCACACAATGATGCACTACGTTGTGTTGGTCAGACACATAAAATCCCAATAAAACATATTGTTGGTGGTTGTATCCTGACAAGCAGCGTGAATACCTTTGCAAAAAAAAAAAACGTAACACACTACTTTTTAGTATAGGTTGATTTTTACATGAACACACCTTGAATCTGCTCCCGTCCTCCTGGATAAAATAATAGTCCACAGCACTGATCATCCTTTTGTCTTCGTCCAGGATCTCCGCCTATCAAAACACAAGAGTAGGACACGTTTGGTGTCTCATGTGAAGCTAAATCCGATCCACTTGACACTGTGCGCGGACTCACGGGGTGCATGTTGATCAACCAGCCCGTTTTCTCCCCGGGCTCCTTCATCCTGTCGAAGCCGAAGCGGGCGTCCATGTCGTCGGTGAACTGGCTGCGCTCCAGCCGCTTGAGCGCCGACATGGAGGATCCATCATCCCTGATTGAAACACGTTAACAACATTAATGTCACGATTTCTTTAAGCCACGTACTTCATTAACTTTATAACAGACAGTTGTAGGGAAACTTACTGGTTTTCTCTGTCTGCTCCACTTTGGCCCCTGTCCGCTTTGTATCGTCCGCTGTTCTGCAAAACCATCTTCTGTCGCTGGGTCTCCGGCACCAAACAATAACAGGTATCAGCTAACCCCTAAATCCCTACGTTCAAACCACCTCAGTCACATTTGAAGATATATTGGGATAGTTTTAAAGGTTGGGCTTTGGGCTTTCTTCCTCTGTCAACGCGGCTGTGGCACCATTTAGTTTTTCTTCTTTTGGCGCGTTCCTGCAGTTGCCGCGAGACCAGAGCAGAAAGAACAAAGATAATTTATTTCAAACAGATGATTCGTTTGAGACATTTCACACATGCTGCGTTATTAAAGTTAAGGATTTATTCCAACACGTTTACGTTGATATCTAAAGTAATAAAACACATTTGTAATATTCAATATGAGTGCTGGCACGTCATTATTTGGATACATAAATGCTGAGTAATGCAGGTGTAGAAGTAGGATGGCAAATTAGGCAATAAACACAATCCAAACGATTAGCAGGTTAATCAACATGATAAATATAGAGTTGATTTATTTACACTCCAGTGTTAAACAAATGTTTTCAACCGCTGACTGACTTAGAAAACTATGTGCTTCCTTATGCAGTGCCTATGAGTGTCTTATTGTGAGGACAAATTCGCTTCGAAAACTGAAATGTCCGGTTTTTCTTTTTTAATTAAAGAAACTCTTTTATTTACATTCAGCCAATTTTAGTAAATAGTTATATTCATTTTCATTGGTACTGATAATGAAGATGAGTGAGACAAAAATTGACAGTTAAAAATATAAAACAGAATAACAAATACCAAAAACACAATGTGGTGAAAATGCTCTGAAACTTAACTTAATGCAACTCTAAAAATGATTCATATTTTATATATAACTACACTGTCTATATTGTTTTGAATTGCATTATTATAAAAAAGCGTGTATGTGAAACACCTTTACCTGATTTTTCAACTGTTAGTTTTTATAGTTATATATATATATATATATATATTATATATATAATATATATATATTATATGTACTAATATATATAATATATATATATATATCAGTCATAATAAACAATTTAGCTCATTTCTTATTGTTATTATTTTATTATTGGCGCTACTTGTTTTCATATAAAGTGCTGTACTTAAGTGCCCTTGCATATTGTTTTTATTTTTCTTTTTTTATCATTTTTTTTTGTGTGTTGCACAAAAAAAATTACCGCAAAGACATCTCCAAAAAGGCGCCGTTGGTAGCACTGTTGCCTTGCAGCAAGAAGGTCCTGGTCGTAAAGATAAAAGCTACATTTGTATAACGAATATTACAAATATTATTTATATCAATTGTGTACAGAAGTGGACTAAGAACTCATCACTGGGGAACACCCTTTGAAAAGAGATAGAAGCAAAGGCAGAACATCTCCTTTAATAAAACTTTGTAGTCAATCAGAGAGGTAGTTTCTGAACCATAGACAGTTATAGTTGTCCAAACGTAAAGATGGCAACTATAGTGTGAATAGGGTGTGGTCACAAGGCTTAACTTTTTTATTCTTGGGCTGCACGGTGGCGCAGTTGGTAGCACTGTTGCCTTGCAGCAAGAAGGTCCTGGGTTCGATTCCTGGCCGGAGGAATTCTGCATGGAGTTTGTATGTTCACCAGGTACTCTGGCTTCCTCCCACAGTCCAAAGACAAGCCTGTTAGGTTAATTGGTCACTCTAAATTACCCTTAGGTGTATGAATGAGTGTGTGCATGGTTGTTTGTGTGTTGCCCTGCGATGGACTGGCGACCTGTCCTGGGTGTACCCCACCTCTCACCCATAGACTGCTGGAGATAGGCACCAGCTTCTCTGCGACCCACTATGGAAGTGTGAGTGAGACGTGTTGTATACACACGATCTTTGGAGGTTTCTGTTTCTGGGAGGAGCTTGAGCCTCCCCGCCATGGATGTGTTTACCATCCTTACCGGGAGAAGGAGGAGCTGGCTGGCGGAAAGAGGAGGACTCACCGGTTGCTGCTGGTAGGTGACATTTACAGCTGGCTTGGGAAACATTAAACCACTGACAAGCGGGTTTCTCCCCATGTTAAACAACAAATGGATTTATTCTATCAGTTAAAAAACAAAGTAAATACATGTCAGGGTTTTTTTAACGTTCGTCAGTTAGGCACTTGCATAACGGCAAGTAGAATAGCTTGTTTTGTGGTCGTTGCAGTGAGTAAACCTGATTTTTTCATGTTTGTGCTGCTTGTTTTTTATGTTTAGGCATATAGTTTATCAAAAAAGGGTCCGATTGTAGAAATATACATATAACAAACATAAATCAGCCCGCAGATGATACAACACATTGCTCTGTGTCATTTTGTGTATATCCGTTGATGTCAAACAGAGCTAAACTTATAATTTCTTCCCTTTAATTGGACAGTAACATCAACAAACTATAACTAGAAATTTAAATACTGATCGTATTTAATGCCTCCTTATATTCTATATAGATTGCACATATCCTTTGTTGTTGTGTTTTTTAACAAATCTTTCATTAATCTTGCATATCTTTCTTTTTTTTTTTTTACTTAACACATCCAAGTCAGTGTAACTACAGTTTGTGTGAACTCCATTCACCCTCTCAGAGTTGACCTTTAGCCCATATTGAGCAGCCACACTTAGCTCTCATATATGTCAGCTGTTTAAATCAGCCTGTTTACTGGACTCTGCATGGTTGGGAAATGTCTCCAGTCAGGTCCTGCTGCAATTCAAGGACACATATTTTTGCTAATCAACAAGGAAGAGAGTGCAGCTTTTTACTGACACTCATACGTACATGAATTTGGCTAACCTTGTGAGCTTCTGGCCCCTTATCACCTCAGAGGACATCTCTTCAGATTAACAGAAGCAAATGCTACATAGAAATAAAAACGGAGTTTTTCTCAGATTACTGAAGTGAAGGACGCAGCCCTCCCACAACTTTGTCAGGATTTTGTATCTTTGTGGCCAGTATTATCATTAACCATAATTCATTTTATTGTAAATAAATAATATAAATAAATTTTCTGATGGATTTTTATTGTTTACATCTGAGACTAGAGCTTTACATACACTGTGTAAAGAGACATATTCCCTTTTTTCTCGTTGTCTGACATTGAATCAGACAAAACATTTTTCTGTACCTTTTATCCCTTGTATTTGATTATCTCCATTATGTTCTTCTTACAGTCTCAGAAAGATGTCTTTAAATGTTCCTCCCTGTAGCTTTGGCATTCATCTGGATATTAATGCTACTATGGAGAAATAAAACCACAACAGTAGCAATGCCTGGGAAAAGAGAGGATTCAGTTGAGAAGGACATTTCCACTGCACGTGGCTGCTCTCATGCAAGCAAACCATCTCTCTCAGCACCTGCTCCCAAATCAAAATGCAATGACGGCAACAACCATCTGGCCAGCTGTGAGTCTGCAGGTCTTTCAGTCAAAGGAGCGGAGTCTGATCCTCTCCAGGCCTCCCCGAAGGTAAATTCAGCACAGGCACCGCTGCCGCAGACCCCACAGAAACCCTCAAATACCATCCCACCGATGCTGAGCTCAAGATCTGAGCCTCGGGAGCGCCTCAAGTTCATTCTCGGAGCATCGGAGGATAATTCTTCAGATGAGGAAGTGCTGGTGACAAAACCTCCGAGCGGTGCATCTCAACCTCTGGTTTCTGCATCCAGATCGGCCACTGACCAGGCGTCTGCTGCTGTGTCACCGCCCAGCTCTTCGGTGTTAAAGTAAGAGCTTGTCTCTATCTAAGTAGATCTAGTTCCCACTATTTGAGCTCAGAGGGTGTTTAAAGCCCTGGAATGTGACATTTAAAAGCGTCTGATTAACCAACTAAATACTAAACAGGATAGTTTTCCAGGTCTAAACTTTGATCTTAAGATCACCAACCTAATGTTAGTAATATGTAGTGTCTGGTAATGCGATCTTCTCCTTCTCCACAAGCGTTATCACCTGACTGCACAGAGCTGTGTTATTGTTGCCTGCCAAACATCTCGGCTCTATTATTGGAACAAGAGCCTTGGCCTGTGACTTTCAGAACTGAAGTTTGTGTGACCTGGATCACAACAGATTAATCTTCTTTAGTCTTTAGCTGATTTTTAGATTTCACCTTTTTTCGTGAAACTCTTGAAAGTTACCAGAAATGGGGTTTTTTTTGGCTCAGGCTGAAAGAGCTTTTTTTGGATGGCAGCCAGAGCAGTAGTTTAGTGCTCATAGGTATGTGCTCTGCTTGGCGTGCTTATTCTGGTAACCATCATCATGAAAAAGAGAAAGGTAGGATGCAGTGATGAAGTGGTTGTTCCAATTTGTATTTATATGACATGTTTTATCTTTGATTTGCAACATCACACATTGATTTTAACATATTACTCATCTGTATTTTGGTTTTTAACCTTTTGACTAAATGCATGCAGAAACAGAAATAAAATGCAAGGTAATTTTGCTACTTTCGTGATCTACTTTATGTCTACGTTGAACTAGACCCATATTGCCTAAAATAGATCTGATTAAAATTGTAAACAAAGTTACTAAACCTGCTGTTTCTTTGGGATTTTTTGCAAACACAATAAAGGTAACAAAGTTCAAAAACTGTGCCTTAAAGATATGCTGTTCTGTATTCATAAAATTCACAATTTATAGATTTAGAAATATAGTCCAGATGCTAAATAAAGTAGTGAAATAGCCCTAGACATGTACTGACAATCAGACGCCAATTTCAACATTGTGTTGTTTCATGATTTGGGGAACCGATGCAGTTAAAACCTGGCAACTATTCATTGATTTTAAGGTTAATATTTTCTACTTAAATTTCCAGGATGTTACAAAAACTACACAAACAATCAAAAAATTGAAACTTATGTTTGCAAAGTTATACTTCTAAAATGAACAATGTGTAGGAACCCTGATTATATTTATGTTTGTGTTTCCAATTTAATTTCACACAGAGGACAGGTTAGGGATAAAGTTGTGGAGAAGTTTAAAATGGAGTTAAGTTATAAAACAATTTCCCAAGCTTTGATCATCACAGAGAGCACCGTTCAGTTTGTTACCTTAAAATGAAGAAAGTCTTTTAGAAATATCAAGCAGAGCTTTAAAGTGTTAGCTGTAATGCTCCACTTGTGGAAGTAAATCTGTTGGGCTTTTCCTTGGCACTCATTTCTGAGCGCTACTCCGCTGGACTGGACACGGTTAAAAAAAACAACAAATGTAGAAAGTGAGGCACAACTGTAAATTTATCAAAACATGGTTGTCCATCTTAACAGACATGCTAAGCAATTAAAGTATTGGTCAGAGATGCAGCCCAGAGACCCATTGATTCTGAATATGTCCAGCCTCAAACACCTAATTGACGCAATTATATTTTCTCCCCAGACTGTCTCCAAGTTTTGCAGAAGCCACCTAATAATAAAGTAATTTAAGTCAGCTGTGTTAAAACATCTAGAACCTTCACATCCCTATACCTGAGGACTAGATTTGTCCCCCCCTGGGTTAGGTTTTCTGGTCAGATGAGACAAAACAATAAATGTTTTGCCCTTTCAGTGGGGTGGAAAACTAACACTGCACATAACCCTGAAAACAGTATCCCCATGCTGAAACATGGTGGTGGTAGCATCATGCTGTGGGGATGCTTTTCTTTAGCAGGGCATAGCTGGTTAAAGTGATTGGGAAGATGGATGGAGCTAAAAACAGGACAATACTGGAATAATACTTGTTAAAGCCTGGATACAAAGTTCCCCTTCCAACACCAGCTCTAATCATACAGCCAGACCTACAAGGGAAATAGCTTAGATCAAAGCGTGCTTGTGTGTTTGAAAGGCCCAGTCAAAGTCCAGGCCTAAATCAAATTGAGAATCAGTGGCGAAATTCAGTAATCAGTTTGAACTTTTTTTGCAGAAGAATTTGTATTGAAATTAGGTCTCTTAAGCAACATTTTGATGTGCCTCAGGTTCAAAACACCCAAATCAAACATTTATGCCATTAGCAGGAGTCTGTAGAACATGAGTGCTTTCTGAAAAGATAGTTTAACCATTTGATTCAGGTGCGTTAGACCAAGGACGCATCTCAAAATTGCAGGACAGCAGCCCTGAAGGACTGGTGTTTGATAGTCCAGCTCTGAAAGTTGGTAGAAACATCCTCCAAAAAGAGTCACAGATGTATTTATAAATGGTGGTTCTACTTGGTGTATGACATAAAATCCGCAAAAGATACATTGACGTTTATGATTGTAACAAAACTGAAAATGCTGTGAATACTTTCCCAAAACACTGTAATCAAACAGTAAAAAAATAAGAGTTTTTCAATACGAGTTCTTGTAAATACTCTTTTTACATTTGTCTGATGAACTAATTCTCCTGTTTCCATATGTACGGTGGCCGACAGGTGTAAACGTGCAGTAAACGGTGAAAATGTGCTGCAAACACATGAATGATGCAAACTCCATTATTCATGAATAATGCAAACTCCAAACCAATGCAACAGAAAAACACTGCAAAATAAAAATGCTGCAATCACAGAAAATGGACAGAAGCAAAAGACCAATATGGCGGCTTAAGCACATGTTCTTTTCAACCTGTTGCGCCAAACTTGCTGAATTGCGTGGGCTGAGGCGAGATGGTAAACTGAGTGGAAGTCCTTTTCAGAGCTTTTGTGTAAAGTACCTCTAGTTTATGTCGTTTGATTTTTTTCAACCCTGTAAGATTTCAGTTTTATTACCCCAGTCATGCTTAAAATACAAAGAAAGCTAGACAAGACCCAAACCCCAAAAGAAAATGCAAAGAAAGACAATTTCAGCTATAATGGACCATGACCATGTGTCTGACATGGAGACTAAAAGAGGTGCAAGAGGGAAAAGTGCCCTCGATGATACGGCAGATTTGCTTCATACTCCTTCCAAGGGAGCTCATGTTTGCAAAATAACGAACCATAACACAACAATGGAGGATCTACTGGAAGCCATTCAAGCTTTACAACTGAGATTTGACACCCCATATGAAAAGATGGCAGACATGACCACAAAGTTAACCCAAAACATGGTGATGATCAGTAGTCTTGCCAAAGCTCCAGAGTGTAATGCCACCAAAGTGAAAGATTGTAAGGAGAAGATAGCTACTATGGAGACTGAGGTGTCAATTATGCGTAAGGAAGTTAACAAGCTCCAAGTTAACTTAAGAGAACTGGATCATCCCTCTGAACCTAAGGATCAGAGGGATGAAGGAGACGATGTGGGAAAAGGTTCGGTAGGATGTGATTCAACTCCTGGGGAAGATTGTTTCAGAATGGGCTGAGAGGATGGATGAATACGTTGATACTGTTCATCCGCTGGGGAAGATGGAGGAGAACCGAACCCTCCAGATTATTGTACAGTTTACCAAACGACAGCATAGAGATAGCATATGGAAGATGAGCAAAACCTCTCTGGTTTGCGAGTCCATTTGTGTCCGTTTTATGGTGGGTCTGATGAAGGAGGACCAGCTGGAGAGAGAGAGAAACTGTGGCCACAGATTCTTCAGACTAGAAAGGCGGGGGACCAGGCCTATTACAGCGGGCCCTTCGTATACATAAAGGGCCTTCGCATTTATGCAAAGGACTAAAAGATTTGAAGATACTGTCTAAAGATGCTGCTGAAGATAGTTTTGCAACGAGGGTGGAATTTGTTTTTATTTAGAAACTAGAGGGACGTACTGTCTATTCCTATTCTACTTAAAAAAGAAGCTAAAACTTTTTCATTTAGTTGGCTTTTGGTGTATGTTCTTATATTTTCTTTAGCAGTTACTGTTCAAACAGCATTGCAAATGCCTAAAAAAAATCTTTTATTTATTTCAGTGCAAGAGGACCCAGGGACAATTTGAAAAGAAAAGCATTATTTTTATTTTGTAAAGGGCAAGGTGGGCCCTGCACTTTTCTGCAAGAACCTATAAAATAAGGCTCAGCGGTTCTGATGTGAGGGGGGGGTGCAGAAGCAGAGAGCAGACATGCTCTTCTGCAATATAATTAAAATATTATATAATAACACTAATTGCTCTGGCAAATAAAAAAATGTTACTTCCCCCAGATTCAATCTTAATTGAGCAATTATGCAAGGTTGCCCAATTTCCCCTTATCTCTGCCTTTTAGCCACTCAATTCCTTGCTGACTACATTTCTATAAATAACTAAAAGATATTTCTGTTTTTGGTAAAGAAATCCGAATTAGTCAGATAGCTGACGATACTCCTCTGTTTTTAAAAGAAAACTGTAAAGTTTCCAACTTTCTCTGACGTATCAGGACTTCATTTGAATATTACGGAGTCCGCGAGGGGACATGGGGGGATTTTTTTTTTTTTTTCTTTTGCGTGCCCACGCAATACTTTTGTGTTCGCTCACAAAAGTTGTTAATCTCCTTGAGAAAGCTGTGCATTTTGGAACAGCAGCATATTTGACAAACTACTCACAAAACAAACAGCACTAATATGGCATTGACATGGTTTATTTGTCATATGCTGGTTAACACGCAGTCAACAATGCGATTAAATGCTTAGGATAAGAACTGTTCAACTCACTATAAAAACAAAAGTGGCGTGCAAAAAAAAGTACACATCATGGAGCAGTAATAAGCAAATGAAGTGTCACAGATGTGGTTTCGTGCATTATTGTTGTCCAGAGTTCAGTACTTTGACAGCATGTGGATAAAAACTGTCTTTAAGTTCAATTGAAGATCCTTTTATTTAAGGCCGATTTCAAAATAAAACTCAATAAATCTCAAAAACGGGTCTCCCACAAAGTATTGCGAGATAACGCAAAGACTATTGCGTGAGAACGCAAAAAGTATACCGTGGGAATGCAAAATAATTGCGAGCGAACGCAAAAGTATTGCGTGGGGAATGCAAAAGAAAAAAAAATCCCCCATGTCCCCTCGCGGGCTCCGTAGAAAATAAAAAACTGTGAACTTCTTACGGTTAAAGGTTGTGCTTTATAATCTAAATGTGATATTTCTGTTAAAGAAAGTGTCACATATTTCGGCATAATCATCTCAAAGAACAACTCCGAAAGATGTTCATTAAATTTTGTTAACTGAAAACCAAAAAAATGCCTTAATCTATGGCTTCAAGGAGACCTAAGTTTTAGAGGACGGGTATTGTCATCTAAAGCTGAGGGGATGTCACAACTAATTATTCTGAGCTCTGCTTGGATTTAGACAATCAAACTCCTAAATCTATTGACCAAATATTATTCAATTTCTTTTGGAAAAATCACATACATTACCTAAGAAAATCTTTGGTAATGGACTCTTATGAAAAAGGATTGGTACATCATTCTTGACTTCACAAATATGAATAATACCTCAAAGTGAATTTAATAAAAATCATATTTAAAAGATATTCCTTTGGAAATATTTTTCCAAATTACATGTTTTCAAGCTTAGGTCAGCTCATTTTCTTCCTTCTTTGCAATTATAATATAGAAAAAATACCAGTAAAACTGCATTTCACAAACAAGCACTTCTTTTAATGGGCACTTATAATTAAATCTAATTCAATTCAGTTTATTTATATAGTGCCAATTCACAACACATCGTCTCAAGACACTTTAGAAATTCAATTCAATTGAATCATTCAGATTTCAAGTCGAGTACACACATTCCAATTAATCTTAACTATCAGGCAGTGCAGTCGGATTCAGTTTATTATCCAATCTATCTAAGGGAACCCAGCAGATTGCATCGAGTAAGCGACTTGCAGCATTCACTCCTCTTGGATGAGCATGTAGAGACAGTGGACAGTCGGTTGCATTGACTTTGCAGCAACAGCTGTTTGTGTGTTTTGGAGTTTGCATCATTCATGTGTTTGCTGTGCGTTTAGCGGTTTGCTTCGGGTTTGCACCAGTTGGCCACCGTAAATTGTACTATGCTGTAGTAACAATTTCCAACCAACAATTTACCCTTCAGTACACTGAAACACAGAATACAAGATATGGCATCTCTCGCATGACATCTCTTCCTGTATCTCTCTGCTGAAGTCCTGCAGCATTTTTGCACCAACTAAGGCTTTTTGTCTTTGACTCTGTGGGACATCTTGGTGATAACCTCCCTACCCCACAATATTAATGTCCAGAAGCAACAGTTGCAGCTCTGTTACATATTTGCAGAGAACAGCCAACAATGCGCCTCAGGGGATCTGCAGAAATTGCGCTGATGTTCTTGTGGGAGGGGGGAAAGAAGAAGGCTCACTAGGACCCAGGAGGAAGGACTGTGTGTGGAGACCTCTTTGTTATGGTCTTGGCAGAAATGGCTTTGAAAATCCGCTAAAGAGCCTCAGCGCAGTAAAACGGGGCAAATAATGGATCGGAATAATTTGTTCCCTTACCTCCAGAGGTGAGTGTTTTTAGAAAGAGGCTTCACTCCCCTCTCTTTGTTTAACCCGAGACTTTGATAGCTGCTGCTGCGATCGGAATGTAAACAGTGTTAGCTTCAAGTTTCAACAAAAATGTAGAAAAATAACTGATGGCTTTATGCTTGCAGAGCCTTAAACGACAACTAGAGCAACTTCTGCAGACGCGTTAGAACAGGAAAAAGATCGTTTGCTGGAGTTCACAAAGTTCATTACACTTTAGCGCTTGTTTTAAGGAAATGGTAAAACAATGCAATTTGTCCGTTTTAGAGGAAGGATGTGCACAACCAATAACTTTCTGGGTGTGACCTTATCATGAAACGGTGCAGTTAAAAGCTGGCATTGTTTTTGCTCAAGCGATTTTCTTAAAATACCCCCCTCATGAATATGATTAGAGTCTAATCGTGCAATATAGCATGAGCCTCTTTTAGGTGACCCCTACCTGCTCTATGCTGCTCCACTGTATATAACATAGAGCTACAAAAAACAACGTTATCAGGCTGTATTTTAATGGCAGGCTGTATTTCCTCAGTGTAAGGTACAGTACAAGAGTTAAAGTTCACACCAACTCAGACAGCAGACATTAAGTAATGCTCACACAGGCGGTTGTTATTCTTACCCAACATGGGTCTGAACATTTATAAAGTAAATGGATCCTAATGCATTAAGGACAATAGAGAGAAACCCACGGATACTAATGGTATGTACTTAAACTATTTTTTTAATCAGATGTCAGAAATAGTACAATTTAAAAAAAAAAAATCAGTACCTACAAATAGTTAAAGCTACACACTGGTAGTTGATACTGCTTGAGTTGTTATATTTTTCTTTATAAGCACAGCCAACCCTAAGCAAAAGCAAAATAAACTGTTATAAATAAACTGTTATAAAATGTATTTATGTTTTGTACTATTCATCAAGTGCATCGATTGTGAATATTTTTATTGACCGATAGTTGTGTTAGTTGAATCATAATTTAATGGTAGTACTGTTGGCAGCCGGGATCCAAGTCAAACTCTGCTTAGAGCCTCATTTAGTCTTGGGCCGGCCCTGCTTTCTAGTAATATCGGATACTGAACTGATAGTCAGGATCACATTTCTCTTGTTCTGTTTTTTTTTTGTGGGCCAGAAGGGAAAGTTTGGGAGCCAGAGTGCTATTCTACTGGTCTAAGGATTGAATGTCTTAGTCAGTTAGGTATTGGTGGTATGACACAGAGAGATCTTAATGTATAAACTTGAGTAAAACTACCACTATTTCATAGTATTTACATGTTAATTAAAAACCGAAATGCATAACATTATATAACTGCTTTATTTGTAACAAAAGCAACACATTTTTCAACTGCTGCCAAATTAAGATAATATATTATTACCATTCTAATAATATTATCCTATACATGCATTTATTTATTGATATTGTGATTTTCACACATACTTTAGACCTAATCTTGTTTGCCCTTTTTTTTATATAGAAACCGTGGGAGTATTACAAGCTGATATTTGCGGGTTAATTAGTTGTGCTATCTGCGGTAACCAGTCTGCAGTCAGGTACTCAGCAGTAAGGGCTGCTTGTAGTTTGCCAACTGTAGTTTTAAATAGCCTCACCCTAACAAGAGTAAAGAGTGGTGTCCCTTTAGCTTTAGTGTGTGTGTCAGACAAATTCATATTTCTTGTAAGCAAGGGTAAAGTGTAGAAGCATTCTTTAAGCCAGCTGACTGGCAGTGTCTAGAAACAGTCAGGATAGGGGCCTGTGTTTCTTACAGTAGAAAATTCTGGTCACTCCAGCACTTTTCCTTCAGTATCTCATTAAAAGGATTGTATGCTTTAAGAATAGTATGAGGAAAAATGTTAGTGGGGTTGAAACAGACATTTTGAAACTTTGTTTTAAATTTGTTTGCCTGTTGTTAGTATAATTTCTGTTTCTATAGAACTTCAATTTTAAATTTACAGTTTGTAAGAACCAACTGTGAAAATGATCAAATGAGCCAAAACTTATTGACTTGCCAGCATTGTTTTGCATTTTAAATTTTGAGTTGTTACTTTGGGTCTAACATTCAACTCATAAACCTAGGATTAAGAAGTTTAGGTTTAATAAAAAACGTTCCCTCTTTTCTTAATTATCCATATGTTAGAGGTAAGAGTGTTTTTTGAGCATTGTGATCTGTAAATATATTTTCTGCACTCTGAGCTTAAAGATCTTTCCCAGAGAAATCATGAGGAAATAATTGTCTACGTTTGTGTTGCTGATAGAGAGTTATATAATGGTGTCTTTTTGGAGGCCAGACTTAAAGTAGTTGCACAGTCTGTCTCTGCTGCTGACCTTTCACTCAGATTTTTGGTTTTCAGCGCTGTTTTTCTCCTGTCCTCTTTAACACTGACATAGAAAATTACATGCTTACATTTTTGTAAGGTATCATACCGAGTTAAAAGAACAGAACGAACTCAAGTGGGTGAGTTTTGCCATGTATCTGGCCAGAATACATACCATTCAGTTTTCCTTTTTAGACCTAGCATGTCTGGTCCTCACTTGGTGAAAAAAGGACGTGAACACAGAAAGATGGATCTCCACAGGGATTTCACGGTCGCCTCACCTGCTGAGTTTGTCACCCGATTCGGTGGCAACCGGGTCATAGAAAAGGTATGAATAAATTGTTTGTTTTCATGACACAGCAGCAGCTTCCTGAGGCTAATCAGGTAGTTTCTGTTTCTGTGACACAGGTGCTGATCGCCAACAATGGCATCGCTGCAGTCAAATGCATGCGTTCTATCCGTCGCTGGTCCTATGAGATGTTCCGTAATGAAAGGACCATCCGTTTTGTGGTGATGGTAACACCTGAAGACTTGAAGGCTAACGCCGGTCATTATGCACTGTTACTCAGCAGTCATTACCAAGATCTTATCTGAGTTACAGGGAGAAAGCACTTAATACAGTGAGTTTGCTGTTGAGTCATGAGGCCTGATACTGTTTTCTTCTATTCTCCTGTGCAGAATACATAAAAATGGCTGACCATTATGTGCCTGTGCCCGGTGGCACCAACAATAACAACTACGCCAACGTAGAGCTGATTGTAGACATTGCAAAAAGAATCCCAGTGCAGGTACAATTCACATTCTGCCTCATGGCGTAAGAGTTCAACTTTTATTCTTAATTATCTCAATGATAACAGACCGAATCCACAAATAAACATATATTTTTATACTTGTGTTGTTTTACACAGGCTGTGTGGGCCGGCTGGGGCCATGCATCTGAAAACCCAAAGCTGCCCGAACTCCTGAACAAAGCAGGGATATCATTCTTGGGTAAAACCTCCTTTAAAGCTTCATAGCCTTCATTTGATTTAACCCCCTTTCTTCATCCACCTAATTTTGCAGTGTTTCTCAGGTCCATCTAGTAAAGCCATGTGGGCTCTTGGAGATAAGGTGGCTTCTTCCATTGTTGCCCAGAGCACCGACATTCCCACACTACCATGGAGCGGATCAGGTGATTCATTACTTGGCCACACAGTCCTAGTTCTTACAAAGGGTGGTCGAACATTTGTAGGCTCTTGTCTTGTTGTACGTCTGTTTATGTGCTTATGTGGCATGTCCAGGTCTGAGAGTGGAGTGGAGGGAAGAGGACCAAAGACAGGGACATGTAATCAGTGTTCCTCCAGAGGTCTACACAAAGGGCTGTGTTCATGATATAGATGATGGCCTGGCAGTAAGTGTATAAATGAAAACAAAGCCCTAATGTTTTCTTCTACTACACATTTATCTAATCAATTGTTTATACAGTGTTTTCCACATTTATAGGCAACACATATATTGATGTTTAAAAAAGGCATGAAAAGAAACTCTTTTATTGCAGTTCTGTCACAGTACATTCTGTCACATTTCAGGTTGAAGCATAGATCAGGGGGATCTTTGACAATTCCTCTTTGTATAACCTCTCTAACTAATCCAGAGTCCTGCATCCTCTTTAATGTTCTATTCTCTTCAGCTCACACCACAGGTTTTCTAATTGGATTTTGGTCTGGGGACTGAGGTGGCCATGGAAGGTTGATTTTGTGTTTGGTGAACCATTGCTGTACAAAGTTTGGCACGTTTCGGGTCATTATCCTGGCAATAACGACCTGTTTTCAGTTTATTGGGAGAAAGGCACAATTTTTTTAAATCTAAAAGCTCCTGGTATTTTAAATATGGGCCATAATATCATGCACTCTAACAGGTGACCAGGGCCCTCAAAGAGAAACAGGCCCACAGCATCTCAGATCCTCCACCATACCTAACAGCAGGCAGGAATATTTTCCGCATAATTCTCGTTTGTTTCTTGCTGAGCAAGTGTTTGCTGCCAAAACGCTCGATCTTGTTGCTGAGTTGTGAGTGTTGTGGTTGCAAGTTTGAAACTAGTTGAATTTGACATTTTTCTGGGTCCAACTACTATTAGCAATACAAGCCAATAACAATATATACAGGGGTTGGACAATGAAACTGAAACACCTGTCATTTTAGTGTGGGAGGTTTCATGGCTAAATTGGACCAGCCTGGTTGCCAGTCTTCATTGATTGCACATTGCACCAGTAAGAGCAGAGTGTGAAGGTTCAATTAGAAGGGTAAGAGCACAGTTTTGCTCAAAATATTGAAATGCACACAACATTATGGGTGACATACCAGAGTTCAAAAGAGGACAAATTGTTGGTGCACGTCTTGCTGGCGCATCTGTGACCAAGACAGCAAGTCTTTGTGATGTATCAAGAGCCACGGTATCCAGGGTAATGTCAGCATACCACCAAGAAGGACGAACCACATCCAACAGGATTAACTGTGGACGCAAGAGGAAGCTGTCTGAAAGGGATGTTCGGGTGCTAACCCAGATTGGATCCAAAAAACATAAAACCACGGCTGCCCAAATCACGGCAGAATTAAATGTTCACCTCAACTCTCCTGTTTCCACCAGAACTGTCCGTCGGGAGCTCCACAGGGTCAATATACACGGCCGGGCTGCTATAGCCAAACCTTTGGTCACTCATGCCAATGCCAAACGTTGGTTTCAATGGTGCAAGGAGCGCAAATCTTGGGCTGTGGACAATGTGAAACATGTATTGTTCTCTGATGAGCCCACCTTTACTGTTTTCCCCACATCCGGGAGAGTTACGGTGTGGAGAAGCCCCAAAGAAGCGTACCACCCAGACTGTTGTATGCCCAGAGTGAAGCATGGGGGTGGATCAGTGATGGTTTGGGCTGCCATATCATGGCATTCCCTTGGCCCAATACTTGTGCTAGATGGGCGCGTCACTGCCAAGAACTACCGAACCATTCTTGAGGACCATGTGCATCCAATGGTTAAAACATTGTATCCTGAAGGCGGTGCCGTGTATCAGGATGACAATGCACCAATATACACAGCAAGACTGGTGAAAGATTGGTTTGATGAACATGAAAGTGAAGTTGAACATCTCCCATGGCCTGCACAGTCACCAGATCTAAATATTATTGAGCCACTTTGGGGTGTTTTGGAGGAGCTAGTCAGGAAACGTTTTCCTCCACCAGTATCACGTAGTGACCTGGCCACTATCCTGCAAGAAGAATGGCTTAAAATCCCTGTGACCACTGTACAGGACTTGTATATGTCATTTCCTAGACGAATTGACGCTGTATTGGCCGCAAAAGGAGGCCCTACACCATACTAATAAATTATTGTGGTCTAAAACCAGGTGTTTCAGTTTCATTGTCCAACCCCTGTATCTCAGTATTTAATTGGTTGAAATGCAAAAGAAACTTCTTCAGAACTGGATATTTTACAGCACTGGGTGTGTCGCTGGTTTAACTTTTAGAAGTGCTTAGTTTATAGTTCAGACAGGTAACTTTTACAACATTCTAAAAGCGTTCAGCCATTTTGGATTTTCAGCTTGAGTCTCTTTGGCAAGGTCCCGCAGTCGCAATTCTGACTTCATGGGGCGTTCTGGTTTTTCTGTTTTTCTGTCTGGGAACCTGCAAAATCCATGTTCCGAGTACAAAGACGAGCACCATTAGTCTCTTCTGAACAGGGCGCACAGTTGCAGTTGAAGCAACCAGTAGATTCTAGGAAACTACTCATATTTACAGTTGTGATAGTTTGACAGAAAAGACTGGCATGCCTTCTTAAAAATGTAGTTGATAGATTATCTAATGCTTTTTATGGAGACTTGATGATGTGAAGATGCCATGGTGTTGCAACGTTCTGAAAATGGGCTGTGGATTTTTTTATTTATTTACTGACCTCCCTCCTCACTCATATTCTATTGTCTTTCCCATTTAAAAGGGTGGACCACAAACCTTTGCCTGTTTGTCATATCATTGTATACCCCAGGGAAACAGAAAGTCATAAATTACCTATTGAAAATGATATATAATAAATAAATGTACTCAGATAAAAGGTTGGATTGTTCTATATTTAATAGTCTAGGATTTGGCTGCTGCAATAAAAGATTATTTTATTTTAAGGCTTTTTATACATTTTGATCAGGACTGCCAGTGAGTCCTGAGGCCACTGATTTTTGCCAAATATTATAATTTATTTTCTCTTTTCAGGGAGCTGAAAAAATTGGTTATCCAGTTGTTATCAAGGCCTCTGAGGGTGGAGGTGGAAAGGGCATCCGGAAAGTGGAAAATTCAGATGAATTTCCAAGTTTCTTCAGACAAGTTTGTGTTCATATGGTTCATCAGACAAAACATTTTATCTTTTAAAAATAGATCCCTGCATTTGACTTGTCCATTGTTCTCTCTGAATGCAGGTTCAGACAGAGGTTCCAGGATCACCCATTTTCATCATGCAACTTGCGCAGCATGCAAGGCACCTGGAGGTGCAACTACTGGCGGATGAGTACGGAAATGCAATCTCTCTGTTTGGACGAGACTGCTCCATCCAGAGAAGGCACCAGAAGATTATAGAGGAGGCTCCCGCCACCATTGCTCCTGCCTCTACATTAGAGCAAATGGAGCGGGTCAGCTTGTCTCCCTGCTTAGTTTTATTTGGCTAACCAAAGTTTGGCTCTGTTTAAGAACAATTTGTTTCTTCTCTCTCTCTCTAACCCAGTATGCAGTGCGGATGGCCAAGATGGTGGGCTATGTAAGTGCCGGCACTGTGGAGTATCTCTACTCAGAAGACGGAAGCTTCCACTTTTTGGAGCTGAATCCTCGCTTGCAGGTAGAACATCCGTGCACAGAGATGATTGGAGATGTAAACTTGCCAGCCGCCCAACTTCAGGTAAACTCCAGCGGAGATTTAAAAGAAATAAAAAAAATTATTACAGGTGCAAATTGAGACCTTTTTGCATCAAGACAGTGAACTTGTGTTTTATCCGGTAGATTGCAATGGGCATCCCTCTGTACAGAATTAAGGACATCCGAGTGCTTTATGAGGAAAGTCCATGGGGTGACTCCATCATTAACTTTGAAACTCCAGACTGTATTCCAAGTCCAAGAGGTCACGTTATAGCAGCTCGGATCACCAGTGAGAATCCAGACGAGGTAAAGTTTAATTTCATTAACACTTTTGCACTTTTATTTTCACTAATGATTGTGATCATTGGCTCCTTCTCAGGGGTTCAAGCCCAGCTCTGGCACCGTGCAGGAGTTGAACTTCCGCAGCAGTAAAAACGTCTGGGGTTATTTCAGTGTGGGAGCCACTGGTGGCCTCCATGAATTTGCAGATTCCCAGTTTGGACACTGTTTTTCATGGGGAGAGAACCGAGAAGAAGCCATCTCGTAAGCCTTTTTTTATGATGCTGTGATTTCGGATCTTTATTTAATAAAGCCTTTGGGTGCTTGGTTGATTGTAAGTCATTGCAAATTATGCAATATCTATTCCGATATTGTAACAGCCTGTGACATAATAAAACAAAGCGGAAATTGAGTCCTGCTGACTTTGGTTGAACTTTTTTACATGCATTTCTTAATTAGTGCATAAATAAAACATGCAATAAATCAACATAAGTTCAAACTTCTGAAAATATCTTTTGTAGAAGAACAAATATTTTAAAGGCATTCTGATGTTCCACAGAAACATGGTGGTGGCTATGAAGGAACTGTCCATCAGAGGAGATTTTAGGACTACGGTGGAATACCTCATCAAGCTTCTTGAAACTGAAAGCTTCAGAAACAATGACATTGACACCGGCTGGTTGGATCATCTCATTGCAGAGAAAGTGCAGGTCAGAGTCTTTGCAAGAGTACATACAGTAACTCATTTCGGAGCCAGGTGTTGCATTATGGTTGCAGTGTTTACATTCTTAAAGAGGTGCCCTCCTTCTCCAGGCAGAAAGACCAGATACCATGCTGGGCATTGTTTGTGGAGCTCTGCATGTTGCTGATGCCGTCTTCAGAAAGAGCATGTCAGACTTCCTGCATTCCCTGGAAAGGCCAGTAGACACCCTCTTCTGTTAATGAAGTCTCGCTGTTCCACAATTTGAACTCACAGTAACTGTACCTTTATCTGCTGAATCTGCAGAGGCCAGGTGCTGCCGGCAGAGAGCCTGCTCAACTCTGTCAACGTAGACCTGATATATGAAGGAGTCAAGTACTGTTTGAAGGTATCTTCTCTAATTACAGTGACTTTCTAAAATATTAATACACCTTGCACATTATTTTTACATTGTCATATTACAGCAGCAAACTTCTGTGTATTTTATTGAGGATAATCTTATTGAGAATGTGATAGAGCAACACAAAGTGCATAATTGTGATGTGGAAGGTATCATAGTTTCCAAAATGTTTTACGAATAAAATTTGGGAAGTGTGATGTGTATTTATTTTCAGATCCCCTGAATACGAATGTTTCAGAACACAAACAAACTGCAATTGCATCTGCAAGTCTTTTGTGTTATCTCTTTCTTTGCTCTAGAGGCTGACATTTTAGCCTATTGTTCTTTGTAAAATAGCTTAACCTCGATCACATTAGATGAACTTTGCCTGGACCCATCTAATACATGAATATGTTTTCTTCCAAGATTGCCTTGTGTTTAACTCCATCAGTCTTCCCATCAACTCTGGCCAGCAAAAGAAAAACATCCAACCACAATGACGCTGTAACCAGCACTAGTCACCAGGAGGACATTATGCTTTCTCTACTGCACATAACATTTTGCATGTTATTCAAAACGTTCAGTTTAAGTCTTATTTGACCAGAGCACATTCTTCTAGACGAGGAGTCTGCAACCTTTGCAATCCAAAGAAAAATTTTGCTCTCCATCCAGCTAAATAAAACTTTAGAGCCACAAATGTTACATGGCCTTTAGAAAAAAGACAATTTATAATTTTTTATAAATATTCAATATAGAGTATTTGTTGTCAGTAGCTACCATTTTATTTACATTTTTAGGTTATAAATGCAGAAAAACATCAAACTTTTGCAAAAAAGAAGATGGATACATTATCTTCAATGGGATGTTAAGTTTTGTGGAAAATTATGTTTAAAAAAAAGCATATTGCTTCTAGCCTAAGAAAAAATCTAAATAATATTACTGGTACTTTTAGTGTCACTCTGTTTTGGAAACTCTAAGGGGGTTTCTTGTGGCTTTCTTCTTTTTCATAAAGGTCACATGTGCCCAAGTAAGAGTTGTCCTGTAAACACCTTCTCCCACCGGAGCTCTGGATCTCTGCAGCTCCTCCAGAGTTACCCTTACTGCCTGTAAATTTAGCTCGTTTCGCCCGGCCTTTCAGTTTATGTGCAGTTTATTCCTATGTCTAGCTCAAACTGTAGTTGTGCCATAATCTTTCCATTTGTGGATGATTTTTCAAAATACTGTTTAATAATCTAATCCTCCTTTAAACCATTCGACAACATTTTCTTTCACGCTTCAAGATGCTGTTGGCTCACTAGGATTAAACTACTGAGAATAAATTACTCAAAGGTGGACTCTATTAACTAAATAGGTGACTCATTCTACTTCAAAAGTATGCACTACTTTGTGTTGATGTTGGTCTATTGCAAAAAAATCCCAAATAAAATACTTTGAGGTTTGTTTGTTGTAAATTGACGAACAAATATTCAAGGACTGGGAAGAGTTTATATTTTATTAACTACCATCTATGCTGGCTTCAGGTGGCTCGCCAATCCCAGACAACTTACGTCATCATTATGAACGGCTCGGACATTGAAATAGACGTTCACAGGTTGAATGACGGGGGTCTCCTGCTGTGTTACGATGGCAACAGCCACACTACATACATGAAGGAGGAAGTAAACAGGCAAGACTTTCACTGTGGGAAATCCACAGTACTCATCTTCCTATATCACTTAATGTTTGCTCATTTCCCACAATATTTCATCCTTGTAGCTACCGCATCACTGTTGGCAACAAGACTTGTGTGTTTGAGAAGGAGAGGGATCCCACAGTGCTGAGGTCACCCTCTGCTGGTAAACTGCTGCAGTACACAGTGGAGGATGGAGGGCATATTGTTGCAGGAGAACCTTATGCAGAGATTGAGGTTTGACAAACTCTGAGAAAAGGAGCAGTATCTTGTTTTTAATTATAGTTAGTTTATAGTTTATAATAGCTTTTTATTATAGTTTTGATTGTGCTTTGTGTCCAGGTGATGAAGATGGTAATGACTCTGACCGTGCTGCAGTCTGGTTGCATACACTTTGTCAAAAGGCCAGGGGCTGTACTGGAGCCTGGTTGTGTCACGGCACGTATGGATCTGGACGACTCCAGCAGTATACACAGGGTAGATAACTGCAACAGTCAGTTCCTGAAACAAATATTTTTACCCTAATTATCTAATCACAAGTATTTCGTGAGTTTGATGCTATTGTTTAAGGCTGTGTTTCCCATTTTGGCCTCTGCTATAGGTGGAACTCAACACAGCTACACTACCGCCCCAGCAGCCACTGCCCATGGTCGGGGAGAAGCTTCATCAGGTGTTCCACAATGTGCTAGAAAATCTGGTCAGAGTGATGGACGGCTACTGCCTCGAAGAGCCTTACTTTAGCACCAAGGCATGTATTTACCTTTCTGCTGTCAAACATACCTATATGATACGATCACATTAACTTTTATTGAGCATTTCCATGTTCCTTTGTGCAGCTGAAAGAATGGGTCGCAACCCTGATGAAGACTCTGAGGGACCCATCGCTTCCACTGCTGGAACTTCAGGAGATCATGACCAGCGTGGCCAGTCGTATTCCAGCTACTGTTGAGAAGGACATCCGTAAGGTCATGGCTCAGTATGCAAGCAACATCACCTCTGTCCTCTGCCAGTTCCCCAGTCAAAGGGTAAAAACCTGTCCAATGGCAACATGCTGACTTAAGAACAGCTTTTTTTCTTAATATTTATTGCCTGTTTGATTTCAGATTGCTAACGTTTTAGACAGCCATGCAGCCACATTGCAGAGAAAGGCTGACCGGGAGATTTTCTTCATGAACACTCAAAGTATTGTTCAACTCGTGCAGAGGTTAGTTGTTCAATGTTTTGTACGATATTGAAAACCTACTGTTAATTTACAGATTTTTATTTAATTACTGGCCCGGGCCTGTCTGCAGATATATCATTTTAATTTACCATTTTAGATCATTTCTGCATATGTTCATAGTAGGTTGTGTAACACAATGATGACTACAGTGGCTTTGAAATTTTTATTTAATTCTCTTTGTAATTATTAGTAATAATTAAAATTATGAGGATCGGGAATTTTTGTTTGGCTCTGCTACCGATACAAATCCCATCCCTCATAAACATAATTAAAATCAATCCAACTTATATGCTTGAAAACTTGAAATTTGAAGTTAAATAGCCAATTTTATCACTTTTACATGGTTTACATTAGCACTGCAATTGTGTCACTCATGACACAGAGTCAGAGTTACTCTGTGTTAGCTTTGTGCTTGACCATATAGAAGCTAACTTGGTTAAAAAGTCACTATAATATACTGACAGGATGTCATTTACAGCACAACACTTCAAAGGGTATTTTTAACTGTACACACAGCAACAGTTTTTTATAAACACTTGTCCTGCTGCTGCTGCTAGTCCTAGCTATCAGGGGTCGAATGTAACCAGATGGTGGATGATGAGTTGTCAGATTACACTTAAACTGAAAGGGGGCTTTGGGTGTTTTGAAACATTTTAATGGCGCAAGACTTACAGTATGACAACGTTATATCTGTTGCCTCTGTTCAGATATCGCAGTGGAATCCGTGGGTACATGAAATCTGTGGTTCTTGATCTGCTCAAGCGCTATCTGCAGGTAGAGATGCAGTTTCAGCAAGGTAACATTTTCTAACCAGATGTTTTCTAAGTTCCATATTTAGTTTAGTTTTAGCTGAAATACACACACAGTAACCATGTTTCTCTCCTACAGCTCACTATGATAAGTGTGTGATCAACCTGAGAGAGCAGCACAAACCTGACATGAGTCCCGTGCTTGACTACATCTTCTCTCACGCTCAGGTGTCCAAGAAGAACATCCTGGTAACGATGCTCATTGTAAGGCTATTTTCCTCCTCCACAGATGGACTCCTCTTGTTACTCTTTGTTGCAATAAGAAATATTGATGTAGTGTGCATTTGTGACTTTGCGTAGGACCAGTTGTGTGGACGTGATCCTACCCTTGCAGATGAGCTCATGGTTATTCTGAATGAACTCACACAGCTGAGCAAGATGGAAAACTCAAAGGTTGCCTTGAGAGCCAGACAAGTAAGCCTCCTGCTGCTCAGTCTAAAATATGCTTCTTATTTTGTACATGATCCAAGCATCCTAACAAAATAGCTAAAGTAACATTATCAACTCTTAGGTCTTGATTGCATCCCATATGCCATCCTATGAACTGAGACACAACCAGGTGGAGTCCATCTTTCTGTCAGCTATTGATATGTACGGCCACCAGTTTTGCCCGGAAAATTTGAAGGTGAATTTGAAGATAATTTTGTTGTATATCTGGCTTGCTTTTCAGTGATGTATGATGACTTGCTGCTTTATGTAAAGAACAATGCATTTGAGACTGTACCTTATGTAATATAATTTCCAACTAAACCATGCTTCCACAGGTTTTTGGACAAGTCAGAAAAGGTTGTGACATGAGCTTCACAACTTAGAGATATTGGTGCCCTCAGTTCCCAAACGCTTATTCAGGGTTGTTAAAAGGAAAAGTGATGCAACACAGTGGTAAACAAGCCCCTGTTCCAGCTTTTTTGGAATGTGTTGCAAGCATCAAATTCAAAATAAGTGAATATTTGCACAAAAAAAAACAAGTTTTTCAGTTTGAACATCTAATATCTTGACTTTGTAGTGTATTCAATTGTATTTAGGTTGAACAGGATTTGCAAATCACTGTGTTCTGTTTTTATTTACGTTTTACACAACATCCCAACTTGATTGGGATTGTACTTCTGGGAGATTTATACTTAGTTATTTCATTCAATTATTTTGGCATTTTGAAAATATTTTTTTTCAGTAATCAATGGAAAATCCTTTCTGGCATTACAGCAATCAAACACTTTGTCAACCAACCTAATCATTGGATTCTGCCTGGGCCAAGAACATACGTTTTATTTCAAATCAGAAGAATCATCCTGCTCAAATTAAAATGTAAATGATAAATGGCCAGTACTTGTATAACGCTGTATCAAGTCTGAGGACTCCAATGCGGTTTACACTACAGCCAGTAATCCACCCATTCACACACTGACAGTGGTGAGCCACATTGTAGCCCCAGCTGCCCTGTGCTTACAGAAGTGAGGCTGCCATATAATTGGCACCACCGAGCCCTCTGACCACCATCAGCAGGCAAGGCGGGTGAAGTGTCTTGCCCAGGGACAAAACGACTGAGATGGACGGAGCGGGGAATTGAACCAGCAACCCACGGGTTAGCCCCAGTAAAATATTACTTTAAATGTAAATCTGTCAGGGGTATGAGCTTACAGCAACTGTATACCAGACATAGTCCTCACTGATTCATAATTTAGATAATACTCTAATGTAGCAGCAATGACCAAACAACAATGTTGTTTTATTTCAAGGTTAACTTTGCAGACCATTTGTCTTTCTGCACTGTTGATGATTCACTCACCTTGGCTTGCTGAATGCTTAATGTGGCTCCCACAGGAAAGCAGCCTAACCTATTTTCTGACCACTTGGAGGCACTGGCAGAGTGTGTGTAAAACATTGAACTTTCAACCCAAGATGGCCAACCGCAAAGTATATGTAGCTTCCCTTGCTGTGACGCACTTCAACACTGTATATTTTACATATTTTATCCCAATACAAAGGAACTATTCAAAAACGAGGCATCATAAGCAACTCACATACGTCATAGACGTGACAGGACTTGATATTTTCTAAAATGTGCTTTATTTCTTCTCATTGAGACCAACCACACTTGGCAAGACGGACAGCCTTGTGTCGAGACATATGTCTGTAACAGTCTCTTTGCAGCAACCTAAAAATCAGCTTACGTTTTATCATATATTTGTTACAGAAACTTATTCTCTCTGAAACCTCAATTTTTGACGTCTTGCCTAACTTCTTCTATCACACCAATCAAGTAGTATGCATGGCTGCCTTGGAGGTAAGTTGAACTGAAGTCAAACTAAGTAATTTTTCTTCTTCTTGGTTTGTTTGTTTTGAATGTTTGACTGGCACTGGTGTTTTCTTCGCTTCCAGGTGTACGTACGCAGGGCTTACATCGCCTATGAGCTGAACAGCATCCAGCATCATCAGCTGCTAGATGGAACATGCGCTGTGGACTTCCAGTTCATGTTGCCATCATCACATCCAAACAGGTGAGGGGGTTCCCTTTGATAACAACCTGCTTGGACCTTGAGTCACTATTGTTTGCCTCCTGCTTCCACACAAAAAACTAATAAAGTACCTTATCATGGCATCAGAGGCTGTAAAGCTGTTTCTCTGTTGAAACCTTTTCCTGATGTTGAGTAGGCTTGATGAAAAAAATATTTTCAGTGTAAGAATCCTCAAAGTGTAGCAGTTTGTAAAGAAATCCAGGCTTAAAAATTTTATGTTGTGTCCTTTTGCCCTCTATATCCTTCTTTATATTTGCCCTAAATATATCAGAATAAAGTGCTGAATAGTTGAGCTCTACTCTGTAGTGAAGGTGGAGACAAGTGTGTAAGCTGTTGCTGTAGCTGCTTGTGGCTAACTTGGAATGCAGATAGTTTTCTTCCCACTCAGTAATAATATTAATGTGCACAGATGTGTAGTGAATGCTAGGCTCTAAACATTCTGCACCAAGTTACCTTGTTCCCCTTCATCACCCTCTGCTAATATTCACATATCAATCATCTTGTTACAGAGGGAGCAGCCCTACTCTGAACAGGTAGAGTAAAGCTCCTCCCAACCAGCCAAAAGCACTCCGTCTCTGTATGTCTCACAGCAATGCATGCTGGATGCACCGTGTCGCTTCTTACTTGCCGCCCATGTAGGATTTTTCTAACAAGCCTTAATCACGTTCCAAGCCGAGCTTCGCCAGTTGTCCTATCATCACTTCTCTCTTTCTTTGTGTAAAGCATTTCTGAGCAATAGTCCAACTTTATTTGTTTCATGTTCCTTTAAAAAAAACCTTCAAGCCTAAGATTTCAGTGATTGCTGCTAAATATTGTCAGTCAGTCATTTTCTACCGCTTATTCCATAGTGGGTCGCGGGGAAGCTGGTGCCTATCTCCAGCAGTCTATGGGCGAGAGACGGGGTACACCCTGGACAGGTCGCCAGTCCATCACAGGGAAACACAAAAACCATGCACACACTCATTCATACAACCTAAGGGCAATTTGAAAAAACGATTAACTAACAAGCATGTCTTTTGGGTGTGGGGGGGAAGCCGGAGTACCCAGTGAGAACCCACGCATGCACGGGGAGAACATTGAAACTCCATGCAGAAAGACCCCCGGCCGGGAATCGAACCCAGGACCTTCTTGCTGCAAGGCAACAGTGCTACCAACTGCGCCACCGTGCAGTGGCGCAGTTGGTTGCAATTGGATTTTAACAAACAAACTTCAGTCATGTATCATAACAATCTATTCTGGGTAACAGCAATTCATAATTTCCTTTATTTCGGCACATGAATCAACTGCTTAGTAAGGACTCGAATTAGAGTCAGACTCAGGCGTTTAAACCTGGACTTGAACAGTTTTCACAGACGAATGAGTTTAGTAGATTAATGGGAGATTTTAATTGGTCCAACATTTAGGTGGTGAAGTGGGGATTTTGTCACTTACAGTGTAAGGGGAACAGTTGAAAAGATTGTGATTTTTTTATATTTTAAAGCTTATACCACAATTAAAATCTCTTCATTGTTCTTTCCATACGACAGTAAGTTCTTGTGTCATAGCTTCTCACAACTAGATTTTACCACTGATGGGGGAAAGCAGCAGAGTAGCCAATGTCCACTTTTATGACTCATGAAATCAGATCCAACAAAAGTCAGTTGCAGGTTAAAGAATAAAAGGGAATATTTCCAAACATATCTTCAAACAGCATCGATGTACCAGTTAAAAAGTCAGCAGAATGTGTTTCTGTGAAGTATCGACTCAGGCTTGAATACAGATGCACGCCACACTTTTCAGATTTCTAATTTTAAAAAGTTCAAGGGGTATGAATACTTTTGTTTGTGTTAGGCATAGTAAAAGCTGTAAATGTAGACTCGTACTGCACTTGAATAGGGACTTCGTACTTAAGACTTCAGACTTGTACAACCTTGACTTTGCCGCATCTCATGTATGTGAATTTGTTATACGTCCTATTCTTTGTCAAACAGTAGACAACATCTGTACTTGCTTTTTGCTCTCTGTATGAATCTCTGCACATTCAGCGGTTCTGTCTCCTGTTCAGGCTTCCTGTGGCAGCAGGTGGGTCAGGCCAGTTTAAAGTGAAGCGGCAGGGCAGTGAGCTCCTGATGGACGGAGCCTTGTCTCCACCTTGCCAACGAATGGGAGCTATGGTAGCTTTCCAGTGCTTTGATGACTTCAAAAGGTCACTCTTCTCTTTATGATACCTCCTGTTCAGCATTTACAGTCCAAATAGATATGAATATAAGCAATTTCCTTTTGATGATGTTTTCAGGAATTTTGATGAAGTTCTGTCAAGTTTCGCTGAACCGCTCTTGGAGAGCAGCTCGTTCTTAGAGTCCTGCTCAAGTTTCTATGAGGAGGAGAACTTGAAGGTGGGTCTATTGTCATGTAAGGGTTTAATGTGAAGTAAGATGTTGATCTGTTTCTGCAGCCAGCAGCTTCTCTTCTGCTCTTTAAAGAACAACAGGGAGAACCCCATCCACATCATTAATGTGTCGATAAAAACAGCTGACACAGAGGACGACGACGCCTTGGTCACAGCCTTCACCGCCTTCGCTCAGTCAAAGGTCAGCAGCCATGTCTGTAATAAGACTATCATTTGTTTTATTTAATAATAACATTTTTTATCCATATATATCTACAGAAAGCCATTCTTTTTGAGTATGGGATCAGGAGAATGACCTTTTTGATTACTCAGAAGGTAAAACTAAAAACATTTAGTTTTGTTGCAGTAAAATCTGAACCTTTTTTGCAATATATTTTGATTGTTCAATTGTTTTTATAATATTTTACAAATCCTAATGAGTTCAAAACACATAATACAGTATACTCCAACCATTGTTGTGCTGCTTTGTGATTCTTTAACAAAAGTGTGTTGTTCTTTTGCTTTAAATGACAAATATAACCCAAAATTACTGAAACAAATAACATTTATTTTGAATTAATGCCATTACTGCCACTTACTTACTTCTCTTTCTTTATTTAATTTAACCAGAACATCCTGGGAGTCCTAGTTAAGATGAGAAAAAAAAACATTTCACACATTAATGTATAAACCTAAAAGAACAAAAGGCTAAAAATAAAAACAACACAAAAACTATAACACAAAACAAATAAACGAGACAAAAAGAAAGCCAAGATCATGACTATCCTATACACTTAATTAAATGCATGTACGTTTATGTCAAAGGTCTTTGCAAAAGTTTAAAATGACTGAGGGAAATTAATCCAAATAATGTTCTGCAGTTTATTACACATGTAATTAACAAATGTTAGAAAAACTGCAGTTGTGGTTGATTTTGTAAACTTATTCTACACACTGGAGCTATATTTGAGCAAAAAATAAACATTTGCGTACGATGATCAATATGGGCTTTAAAGGTTAAGTTATCATCAAACTATAGATGCCAAAATACATAAAAACATAACTCTCTCCAATTAAGTGTAGTCTAATGTAAGGTTTGTAATTAATAAGGAGGAGAGGGTAAAAAACATATATCATGTCATTTTGACATTAAGTACCAATTTTAACTTGACTAAATTATTTTAAAAAGCGTAAACATAGTTTGATGTGAATCTCTGGCTACTTCTAAAGATGATAACAGTATATAAACAGTTAGAACCACAGCTTGATCCAGACCTGTTCCAAGTTTAATTTTATAAAGAAAACAGAACTAATCCCAGGATTGACCCTAGAGGAATAACTGTCCTTATTTCCTCTATCGTTGTCACACTCACTGAAGTAACAAATTTGAATCTAATATTTAGTGAAATGTTCAATATGCAGGCATTTTATTTTGTTAGTACAGTTGCTCCTAACTGGTTAGCAGCTTAACATATACTTATTTAACAAGTTAAGAACAAGGACTTCTTTTAACAACTACAGTCGAGCAGCATCTTACTGCATTTCTTGTAGTTTTAAGAACATTACTCTGGTATTATCTAATTTTTTGTCTTTCTTCTGTTTGATTCAGAGAGAATTTCCAAAGTTCTTCACATTCAGGGCTCGAGATGAGGTGAGTTTTCCTTACTCTAACTGTGCTGTAAAAGCCAGTGTGTGGATCTTCAAATACTTAATGATTTGTCCTCCTCCCCTTCCATTTTGACGTCTTTTTTCAGTTCCAAGAAGACCGAATTTACAGAAATCTGGAGCCAGCTCTAGCGTTTCAGCTGGAGCTGAACCGAATGAGGAACTTTGACCTGACAGCAGTCCCCTGTGCCAACAAAAAAATGCACCTGTATCTCGGAGCGGCTCGAGTCCAAGAGGGTGCTGAAGTAACTGACTACCGCTTCTTTATACGGGCAATTATCCGCCACTCTGATCTCATTACAAAAGTAAGGAGAAGATCAAAGAAACATGCTGTAATAGGATGTTTTCGTTAAAGGCAAAATAAATCTAATTTGTGTTGAGATACGGTTTCATTTCACATTCTTTCTTTGTAATCAGGAAGCGTCATTTGAGTACCTGCAAAATGAAGGAGAGCGCCTCCTGCTGGAGGCCATGGATGAGTTGGAGGTTGCCTTCAGTAATACCAGTGTTCGCACAGACTGCAATCACATCTTCCTTAACTTTGTCCCTACTGTCATCATGGATCCATCTAAAGTCAGTTTGCAGTAATTTCTTCTACAATTAGGACTTACTGTAAATTGCTAAAGGTTTGCAGAAACAGCAGTGGCTAGTATTAGGTTATCCATGCATCCATTATACTGTGCTTTGCAAAAGCATGAATAGCCGTTAACTTTTTCTCATTTTGTCATGTTACAACCATTACAACCATTTAGTTATGATTTTGTGTGATAGACCAACGCAAAGTTGTGCATACCTACAAAAATGTTACATTTTGGTCTCATCTAATCAGAAAACCCTCTTCTTTGATCTATGCAGTGCATAACTAACAGCTGGTTCTCTACAGCTCCCTCAGAGTGGCAAAGAGCCTCTTGGGTGCTCACTAATAATCTCTACCAAACCTCTGAGGCCTTCGGAGAACAGCTGGATTTTGACTGAGATTAAATTAAACATAGTGGAACACTATTTACTAATTATCTGACTTCTGAAGGCAGTTTGTTGGACTAAACTTTATTTGGGCGTATCATAGTAAAGAGGTAAAGAGATATCAGTACACACTGCACCTTCCAGATATTTGTTTGTAAAACATTTTCAGTAACATGGTAAATGGATGGAACTTGTATAGCTCTTTTCCAGTCATACCAACCACTCAGGGTGCTTTACACCAGAGTGTGTTCACCCCAGTCACACTCACGCACACATTAATACACTTATAGGCAGATCGGTTGGCAACTTAAGGTTTAGTGCCTTGCCCAGGGATTTTTGATTGCAAGACGACTACTCTCCCCACTGAGCCACAGTCGCCTCGTATCGCCATTTCCTTCTTCGTCACAGTTGTATTCTACTTGGCGTTGGTTTATCATTAAAATCCCACTAAAATCCATTGAAGTTTTAAGTTGTAACAAGACAAAATGTGCGCTTACCGTTGCTAGGTAGATTGTATGTTTGCCTATCTTTCTTTTTTTCTCATTGTATTATGTCAAAATATTTTAATTTAATGTTAATTGGTTTGTGCTTCTGTCCATAAGATAGAGGAATCAGTTCGCTCCATGGTGATGCGCTACGGTAGTCGTCTTTGGAAACTACGGGTCCTGCAGGCCGAGCTAAAGATCAACATTCGCCTGACACCGACCGGCAGTGCCATTCCTATCCGTCTGTTCCTCACTAATGAATCGGGCTATTATTTGGACATCAGTCTGTATAAAGAAGTCACTGACCCAAGCTCTCGACAGGTGAGGACAGTGGGCTGAGCATTTTGTGAGTGTATTAGAGACCTTATTCTGTGTGTTATGTGGCTTTGCACTTGAAAAAATTATTCCCTTCAATTTTGCTTGAGCAGATCATGTTTCAGTCTTATGGAGACAAGCAGGGTCCGTTGCATGGTATGCTGATCAACACTACTTATGTGACCAAAGACCTCCTGCAAGCAAAGCGCTTCCAAGCTCAAACTCTGGGCACTACTTATGTGTATGATGTCCCTGAGATGTTCAGACAGGTACTGCTAACTCACTGAGCTGCATTTATTTCTGCTGTGAAGTCTTGCAAATGTTTTGCTCTCCATAAATTGTTATTTCAGGCATTATTCAAGCTGTGGGTTCCAGGAGACAAATGTCCTAAAGATGTGCTGATGTGCACTGAGCTCGTTCTGGACCCAGAAGGTCGACTTGTTCAGATGAACCGGCTGCCAGCAGATAATGACGTAGGACATTTTAATGGGAACATTCAAATCAACAGCCGTGCTCTTTCTAACATTCATGCTTACCTTTCTTCTCAGGTGGGAATGGTGGCCTTTAAGATGAAGATGAAGACCCCAGAGTACCCAGAGGGCAGAGATATTATTGTCATCTGTAATGACATCACTCACATGATTGGGTCGTTTGGTCCTCAGGAGGACGAGCTGTTCCTCAGGGCATCTGAGCTAGCTCGGGCTGAGGGAATCCCTCGCATTTACATCGCAGCCAACAGCGGAGCTCGCATCGGGCTCGCCGAAGAGGTCAAACATATGTTCCAGGTGGCCTGGATAGACCCTGCTGATCCCTACAAGGTCACTACCGCAACAAATTTTTGTTTCCATTTTGTAATTTGTGGCAGCAGATGAGACTTTGTGTGGTAAAAGTTTTGCAATGTCTTTCTTATATCTCTTCCTGCAGGGTTTTAAATACCTTTACCTGACACCGCAGGACTACACCCGGATCAGCTCCACCAACTCTGTTCACTGTCAGCATGTAGAGGAAGGAGGAGAGTCCAGGTAAAATATACTTGCTTTATCTTCCAATAAAAGGGCAACATCACCTTTGTAAATATCCACATATTTCATTTGTATTTCAGCTTTCTTAAGTAATCAGGATTCCTGCAGGGTTCATAAAACCCTGGAAAATTACGTAATTTGGTTTTAGCATTTTTGAAATCCAGAAAGTATGGAAACAAAAAAAACATCTTCACTGTTGTGCTTCTTTAGCACAGAAAGCCAGGGTGGGCATATGCCAGGCTAGATCTCCATGTCTTGGCTTCATAATCATCTCCGGATCCCCGGATTATTTCGTCCACATGTCACCACAGAGTTTTTAAATATTTTACCAAAACTGTCTTCTCATCGACGGAAGGTGCAAAATATATATCAATTTTGGCAAAATATCAGGGTTGGTGTAAACAGGGTCTTCAAGTAATTATTTAAAATAGAAGTGCTGAAACAAGAGATGTTCTGATGTGATATTGATCAGTTAATTATATCATTTTAAGAAACAAACACATTTTTTTATAGATAACAAGTTGAGTAGGTCTTGTGTTTCACCCAATTTGATCAGTCAGCAAACAGTTTAAGATCATTTTATTGCAAGATCAGGAAATATCTCATTGTTAGTTCAACAAAACAAGGTCAAGATGTCAGTAGCACAAACACAACAAAGAGAACCAATATATATTTATCTATTTGTAAGTGCTGTAGCATGTGTTATAACATTTATAGCATAACTATTCTTTCAATGTTATGATTTTTGTTATTTAGCTTAATCTGGACCTTAAATCCTCAAACCTTTTGAGTCCTGACTCCAACTTGGGGATCTACTGGATAGAGAGCGCTGATAGTAAACCCGAAATGGTGTAAGAAAATACACAGACTCCCCTTAAACAGATGTTGTTATAATTGTCAAAGATGAAGAAATTTACCTTTTTAGTCTGGAAAGGTCTGTTGATTCAAAATTGAAAACATGTAATAATGCTGCTTATTGTGTAGCCGGGATGACGCACAGACATGTAACTAACTCAAAAATAAAAAGAACTGAAATAAGTTATAAACTTTGACCTTTTACAGTTCATTTTTAGGTTAATTATGATCATCAATTTTCCTTGCTCATTACAGATACATCATCACTGACATCATTGGGAAAGATGAAGGTCTTGGTGTTGAAAACCTGCGAGGTTCAGGAACCATCGCAGGGGAATCTTCTCAGGCCTATGAAGAGATTATCACAATCAGTATGGTGAGAACGTGCGTCTGATTCCTATTAGAGGCAAGAAAGTGCCCAGTGTTCCTGATTTCCCTCCGGGTCTATTCACAGGTGACGTGTCGTGCGATTGGAATCGGAGCCTATCTGGTCCGTTTGGGACAGCGAGTGATCCAGGTGGAGAACTCCCACATCATCCTGACCGGAGCTGGTGCGCTTAACAAGGTTTGTTGTCTGATTCCTCCTCATTTTATATCAGCTTAACAGAAAATAGATTCAGTAAATATATAGATTAAGATTTTTATTGTGCTTGTTGGCAATAATTTGATTTGTGTACATCTCGGTTAACTTTTCTTTGCAACAGAAGGTGTTTTTTTTAATTCTACATGGTGGCCAAATTGCTGTGCTTGGAGACTTAGTGTTCAGTTCAGCTGCAAAGTCCATTGGTAGATGTGTTTTGTTTTGTGCATGTTGCAGAGTTATAAACTTTGTATACAGGTCCATAATAATAAAATTAATCACCATCATTATTATTTTTAACAACTATACATAAAAACAAAACAATTAAGATAAATTATAAAACATTGACAATAATTGTTGAAAGACTAATAATAATGGTGGTGTAGATGCAACAACAGCAACATAACAATTCTGTAACTGTAGATAAATACCAAAAGAATAAATGGTGTAAATTGTAATCCATTACCTAATTTATGGACACAATAATAATTGTAATAATAATGATGTTGTTGTGTTTAAGGGGAAAACCCAACATTTAGATGTTTTTTGATGTTATTTAATAAGCAGGTGGTTTAGTTGCAGTAATTTGTCGTTTCTCGACTTGCATTGGCCAATAAGAAAGATGCAACACTCATATGTGTATGATAGGTGCCGGTGCAGATTTTTCAAGATATGAAACACTTTCACCAATTATTCTAAGAAATTGTTTTATTTTCTTCCATTAGTCACAATTGTGTAAGTCCTTGTCTCTGCCCAGGTTCTAGGCAGAGAAGTCTATACGTCCAACAACCAGCTGGGAGGAATTCAGATCATGCACAACAACGGGGTCACACATACAACGGTTCCTGATGACTTTGAGGGTGTCTTCACCATCCTGCAGTGGCTTTCATACATGCCAAAGGTTCTGCTGAATGTTTAAATCTAAACACAGTTATGGTGGTCAGGTCATTTACTAAAGTTTCTTTATGTCCTCACAGAACAACCACTCCCCTGTGCCTGTTATAGCAACCACAGACCCAGTAGACAGAGAAATAGAGTTTGTTCCCACAAAAGCCCCTTACGACCCACGTTGGATGCTGGCTGGCAGGCCTCACCCCAGTGAGTTATGCCCTTTAAGCAGTGTTATTAACTAATGTGGATATTAAGCTCAATCATTTCATTTCTCTCATGTAAATTGTTAGTGTCAAGAGGTGTGTGGCAGAGTGGATTCTTTGACCACGGCTCTTTTATGGAGATCATGGGGTCCTGGGCTCAAACTGTGGTTGTAGGAAGAGCAAGGTAAAATGGTATAAGATAGTCCTTGTGTGCCAACTAAATTAATCAATAATATGAATATATTTTATGCATTAATTTAGGCTGGGAGGAATCCCCCTTGGTGTAATTGCTGTTGAAACACGTACAGTTGAGCTCACCATCCCCGCAGATCCTGCAAACCTGGATTCAGAATCTAAAGTAAGTCAATACTTCTACATGTTTTCATTTTAATATGCTGTGTTTCTAAATAACAACATTTAAATGAATGATTTTTCTTTGTGATCTCTTTAGGTTCTGCAGCAGGCTGGCCAGGTTTGGTTTCCAGATTCTGCGTTCAAAACAGCTCAGGCAATATGTGACTTTAACCGTGAGCATCTGCCTCTCATGGTGTTTGCCAACTGGAGGGGCTTCTCTGGGGGAATGAAAGGTGGCTATCTTTTCAAGTGCATAATCAAAGTTCAAGAGTTTTGCATGTTATTCTGGTTCCAACACATTTTAGTTGAACTAAAGCTGCAGGTTTTACATAAAATAGTGAAGTCGAAATGTTTATGTTTCTCAGTTTTACTGTGTGGATGAAAAATGCCATTTGAGAAACTAGGTTGCATTTTAGCACATTACTTAATCTGCTCTGGTGATGCACTTTCTCATTGTCACTGCAGTTGTGTTTTAACCGCTTAGTTATTTTATTATAGTCCTAGTCGAGTAGAATAACGCTCCCTGGAAGAAAAGATGTTTAACCCAAAGACAGTCGTAAAGATAAAAGCTACATTTGTATAACGAATATTACAAATATTATTTATATCAATTGTGTACAGAAGTGGACTAAGAACTCATCCCTGGGGAACACCTTTGAAGAGAGATAGAAGCAAAGGCAGAACATCTCCTTTAATAAAACTTTGTAGTCAATCAGAGAGGTAGTTTCTGAACCATAGACAGTTATAGTTGTCCAAACATAAAGATGGCAACAGTAGTGTGAATAGGGCGTGGTCAAAAGGCTTAACTTGCAGCAAGAAGGTCCTGGGTTCGATTCCCGGCCGGGGGTATTCTGCATGGAGTTTGCATGTTCTCCCCGTGCATGCGTGGGTTCTCACCAGGTACTCCAGCTTCCTCCCACATTCCAAAGACATGCCTGTTAGGTTAATTGGTCTCTCTAAATTGCCCTTAGGTGTATGAATGAGTGTGTGCATGGTTGTTTGTATGTTTCCCTGCGATGGACTGGCGACCTGTCCAGGGTGTACCCCGCATCTCGCGCGTAGACTGCTGGAGATAGGCACCACCTTCCCTGCGACCCACTATGGAATAAGCGGTAGAAAATGACTGACTGACCTTCTCTCTTTATATGTTCTCACTTGAGGTTAACCTTTCTTCATCCTACACACAAGCACTCTTTAGTCTCTAAGAAAAGTTAACCACAAGTAACATTGCAAAAACTCGGGGTCTTGACTGTACAAATCTGTGCTGTAAATCTAGAGTAACTTTGTTCTGTTTCAGATATGTATGATCAGGTGCTGAAGTTCGGGGCCTACATTGTGGACACCTTGCACAGTTTTCGCCAGCCCGTGTTGGTGTACATCCCGCCACATGCTGAGTTAAGAGGAGGATCTTGGGTGGTAATAGATCCCACCATCAACCTGCTGTGTATGGAGCTCTATGCTGACAGGGAGAGCAGGTATATTTTCTAATTGGTGCTTTTAAACGAAGCAACTGCTATCTGAAATCTAAGCATATTCCTCACATTTATGGTTATGCTTCTTTGATTCAGAGGGGGGGTGCTGGAGGCAGAGGGCACAGTGGAGATTAAATTCAGGAGGAAGGACCTACTAAAGGCAATGAGAAGACTTGATTCGGTCTACGCCAGTCTGGTTGAGCAGCTCTGTAAAGCCTTCTGATTCTAATTACAAAAATGTGCAAGTGTTCAGAACTTCAAGGTTCAAGACATTCTTTTGTTATTCTAGCTTCACTAAAACTGTCTGACAAAGAAATCAAGCAGTTGGAGGAGAAGCTCAAAGCAAGGGAAGAATTCCTGTTGCCCATCTACCACCAGGTGGCGGTGCAGTTTGTCGATCTGCACGACACTCCAGGCAGGATGCAGGAGAAAGGAGTCATCAATGTGAGTTATCTTCTGTTCAATGGGAAATTTAGAGGCGAGCAGTACAACTAATTTGACCTTTTATGCTTTTTAACAGGATATTTTAAACTGGAAACAGGCGCGAACCTTCTTCTACTGGCGTCTGCGGCGGCTCCTGTTGGAACAGGTGGTCAAGTGTCAGATTATGGAGGCCAACAAAGATCTCAGTGATGGGCACATGCAGTCGATGCTCCGAAGATGGTTCGTTGAAACGGAGGGAACAGTGAAGGTGTGTGAGTTCACCCAATGCTGCAACACCTTTGCACATACAGAAATGCACACAGCAGAAAAAAAAACACAACCTATGGAGAAAACAGCCTTTTTTATTATGATCATGTACTTGCTTTTATTAATTGAATTAACTGTAATTGTTAAACAGTTCCAGTGTTGGACCACATTTAAACATCTAGTAATAAATTGTATTTGCCTGATGAAACTGAGCTGATCTGATGTGTATTTGCTTTTACAGGCTTATCTTTGGGATAACAACCAAGCGGTGGTGGAGTGGCTTGAGAAGCACTTGTCCATAGAGGATGGCACCCGCTCAGTCATTCGAGAAAATATCAAGTACTTGAAAAGAGAAAACGCTTTAAAGCACATTCGCAGGTATGTACAAGCCCAGTTTTCACATATTTGATAACTTTCAATGCCTTTGAAAAGTATTCATAGTTGTTCATATTTTGTTAGGTTCTAACCTCAAACTTCAATGTATTTAATTGGGATTTTAGGTGATAGACCATCGCAAAGTCTAATTGAAGGAAATATGTTTTAGAAATGTTCACAAATACAAATCTGAAATGTGTGGCATGCATAGATATTCAGCTTCCCTGAACGCCTGGTTCACAAGGCAGGATTTTTGCCACGATCTTTCCCTTTCCAACATGCCCCGATCATCGGGGTGGCTCTTAAGATAATCTTATGAGATATTCCTGCTGTGTGTGGTGGGTTAAGAGTGATCTAGTCTGCTTGGAAGGACGTCAGGACCGCTCTGACCTCAAATCGGGGATAATTCAATATGTTGGATTGTCTTGGCTCGATATCCTACCGTGTGGGGTGTTTCCCGAGGACAAACGAGCATGCAGCCTGCTGAATGTGGCGTATAGCTAATCAGAAAGCAAGGTAACAGAAACACAGAAGGGAATTGCTATGAACTAACATGGATGGGGTCATATTTCTCTTATTCAGTACGGCGCCCGCGAGGGGACATGGGGGAATTTTTTTCTTTTGCTCCCCACGCAATACTTTTGCAATCTCTCGCAATACTTTTGCGTCCCCACGCAATACTTTTGCGTTCGCTCTCAAAACGTTTGCGTTCCCACGCGATACTTTTGCATTTGCTCGCAATACTTTTGCGTTCCCACGCTATACTTTTTGCGTTCTCACGCAATAGTCTTTGGGTTATCTCACAATACTTTGTGGGATTAAATAAAAGGATCTTCAGTCGAACTTAAAGACAGTTATTATCCACATGCTGTCAAACTACTGAACTCTGGACAATAATACTGCATGAAACCACATCTGTGACACTTCATTTGCTTATTACTGCTGCATGATGTGTACTTTGTTTGCATGCCACTTTTGTTTTTATGGTGATTTGAACGGTTCTTCTTATCCTAAGTATTTAATCGCATTGTTGACTGCGTGTTACCTGCATATGAGAAATAAACCATATCAATGCCATATCAGTGCTGTTTGTTTTGTGAGCAGTTTGCCATCTGTGCTGCTGTTCCAAAATGCACACCTTTCTCAAGGTGATTAACAACTTTTGCGAGCGAACGCAAAAGTATTGCGTGGGGACACAAAAGAAAATAAATTCCCCAATGTCCCTTCGCGGGTTCTGTAATTTAGCATTCTTTCTTCACATTTAGTGAACTTCTCGCATTTATTGGGAAATGCTGAATATAAATCTTAAATCCATATCTAGAAATATATCTTAAATCTAAATATTAAGTCTAAATATATATCTTAAATCTAAATCTTAAATCTAAATATGTATCTAAAATATTATTATTAAAGCCAAAGCATTTTACAGCTGTTACTTTGAGCTGAGCCTCTATGATAGCTAATGCCCCCCCCCCCCTCACTGTTCAGCGTATCGACGGCAGTAAAATCCCTGCAACACCGACCCCACGCTACACTAAATAGCTGGCTGGCAAAGAGCAGATTCCTCCTGAACTCACTTATGTACAGAAGTTAAGTGAAAAAACTGTTGTACTTATCAGAATTGCTGAGGGTGGTGCATTCGGGAGCGCAGCCTGCACACCTGCCACTACAGGCCATTCAATTTCCTCCGCATGCAGCGAAACCGCCATGTTGGCTGTTGACCTCCCCGTTCTTCTCATTCACGGCCCTATGCGCTGGGGGTGTGGCCCCGAGTTGAAGGTCGTGGTTAATTAGCATATCTTCCGAAGATTTAAGTTTGAGATGAAGATTTAGATTTAAGATATATATTTAGATCTAGATTTAAGATTTAGATTTAGATTTATATATAAGATATAAGATTTTGATTTAGATTTAAGATATAAGATGTAGATTTAAGATATAGATATAAGATTTAGATTTAAATTTAGATTTAAGATATAAGATATAAGATTTAGATTTAGATTTATATATAAGATTTAGATTTAGATTTAAATTTAGATTTAAGATATAAGTGTCACGGTGTGACATTTTGGACTTTGTTTTTTGGCCTCTTGTGATGTGTTAAATTTTGCTTTGATGTTTCTGTGTTTTCTTCTAGCTTCTCTGTTTACTTTAGTTCATAGTTATTTTCTTCTAGCTTCTCTGTTTACTTTAGTTCATAGTTATTTTCTTCTAGTTTCTCTGTTTACTTTAGTTCATAGTTATTCTTGTTCCTTCCCTCCTCTGATTTATTATCTTTCTTGGTTTGTGTTTTCTGTTTATTGTTTATTTAGTTTTTTCACTCCTCGTCAGCCTTTGTATTTGTTTCACCTGTTCCTCCTGCTTCCCTGCCTCCTTGTCGCACCTGTTCCTTGTTCCTTTGATTACCTGCTCTTTGTCCCCCCACAGTATATTAGTTGGTTTGGCGTCATTGTTTGTTGCTGGTTCCTTGTTGCTTGTCACCCCTCGTCCATGTCCTTGATTATGCTTTGTTTATTTTGCCACGCCTGGAATTCTTTGCCTGGGAGAACCTGCAGTGTTTGTGAGTTTTTTTGTATTTTGGACTCTGGTTCATGCCTGCAGGGGTTTTGCATTTGTTTGGGCTTTGTAAATAAACCGTTGGATATACAAAAATGATTTTTCCGAGCTCTTGTCTGCACTTTGGTCCGACCCAAAAACACATCGTGACAATAAAATTTAGATTTAGATTTATATATAAGATATACAGGGGTTGGACATTGATCAAGACGTGCACCAACAATTTGTCCTCTTTTGAACTCTGGTATGTCACCCATAATGTTGTGTGCATTTCAATATTTTGAGCAAAACTGTGCTCTTACCCTGCTAATTGAACCTTCACACTCTGCTCTTACTGGTGCAATGTGCAATCAATGAAGACTGGCTACCAGGCTGGTCCAATTTAGCCATGAAACCTCCCACACTAAAATGACAGGTGTTTCAGTTTCATTGTCTAACCCCTGTAGATATAAGATTTAGATTTACATTTAAGATATAAGATTTAGATGTAGGATTTAGATATAGATTTAAGATTTATTTTTAGCATTTTCCAATAAATGCAAGAAAAATTCACTAAATGTGAAGAAAGTGCTCTAAATAACAGAAACGTGCAAATGACATTTTTTTTTTTTGCTGAATTTTTACATTCGGCACCCCATTCACATGACAGTTTTACGCCTGTGAACCAGGCGTAAGTCAGTTTTTTGTAGAACAACCTTTACCTTGTAATGTTGCTGTAAGTGTTCTTCTGACAGTTTTTTTTCCTCGATTGCCAAGTACTTATCTCAGTGTGTCTTCACATCTACTCTGAACAGCATCCCTGTACCGGCTGCAGAAAAGCATCGCCACAACATGATTCTGCCACCACATTGATTCATTGTGGGGATGGTGTGTTCAGGGTCATGATTTGCTAGGTTTTCAGCACACATGGCATTTTTTTTATGTAAGACAAAAAGGTCAATTTTAATTTCATCTGGCCATTCATCTCCTTCAGCATTTTTGCTGTGTCCTCTACATGGCTTGTAGCAACCTGCAACCAGGTCTTCCTATGCCTTTTTTTAACAACAGAGTTCTTCTGGCCAGTCTTTCATAAAAGCCAGATTTATAGAGAACACAGCTGACAGCTGGATCTCTGCAGCTTCTCCAGATAAAACATAGCCCTCTTGGCTACCTCTCTGATTGAGGGTCTCCATGCCCAGCCTGTCACCTTTAGGTGGACAGCCATTGTGCCATACTCTCTGTTTTCAGATGAAAAAACTATACAGTGCTCTATGAGATTTTTTTTATCAGAGTATCAGTGTCCTTTCTTTCCTTATTTTATTATACGGTGCTCTTTTGGGAAAAATCTCATTGGCTTATTTTTTTGAACATTTGCCAATGTTACCGCTTACAGAGTTTGGAGGGATTTTATTTTTGTTTCAGAGTGTTATCAATGTGAAAGACTGAGGTTATGGCTGCAACACAAGATCAGATCTCCTGTTCATTTGCCATAAATGAAATGAATGAGTAATTCTCCACCCATGAAATAAATTTACCACTTGTTACAGTTACATCTCACACAGTATTTGGAAGAACTTTACAGGTGTTACAGAGTGAAGCTGCTGTGACAGAGCACTCTGTTAAAGTTGTATTGCTATAAATCAAGACTTTAAATTTTTCCCTCTCTCCCACACACTTGGAAAGACTCCAGCAGTAGCTACTCTGAAAAATGTAATTAAAATCCTGACAGTTGTAACGCACATAGCAAACAGCTAACGGGAAGTTAAAGGTTCAGGGCGATTTAAGTTCTGAGGGATAAAGGTTCAGGGTAGCGTATGGACCCTGATATATCACCTTTAGCTTATGTTTTTTTTATTTAAATTTTAGGCATGAGTGTTTTTTTATTCCTACCTATATTGAGGTATTCATCATTTGCATCTGAACTAACAGTCAGAACCTTAAAAACAGTTTTTGCCTAATATTGCATTTATTTTGTATACATAGAATAGAAAGAATATGGCAGACGTTTTAAAATAACTGCAATTTACTTTGATTTCGACTACACAAAATTCTGTTTTGCATTGCTTTTCATTTCACTGCTATAATTGTGCTTATTTGTGCAGCTTGGTGCAGGCCAACCCTGACATAGCCATGGACTGCATCATTCACATGACCCAGACTATTTCTCCCTCCCAGAGGGCCTCGTTGTTGCATCTGCTTGCGACGATGGACACCACTAGCACCAGCACCAGTTAAGCTCTGGGACTTCATCAACTTGTGTGGTTAAAAAGAACAAAAACTTAATTGTACTCTCTTGTACTGTTGAAGTGTGCAAGCACAGAGTCGCTTTAGTGTTAAAAGGTCCAGGACATAAAGCTAATAGAACATAATTTTAGCACTGAAGTAATAAAATGTGCAAAGACAGTGATGGAAAATCAGTGCTGTTAAACTTCATTTTTATGCTCCTCATGATCTACGGGTTTATTAGTGCCTTGTATGTTTAAACTAGGAATTTAGAAATGTTGACCTGTTCAGTCCAGTAAGCCTTCCTCTCCACTCGACAGCCTAACACTGTAATGCACACCTCACTTTGCTGTATTAAGCACATCAGTGGTCAATGTTATGACCTCAAGTCAATGCAATTTTGCTTTACTGGATTGTGTGCCATGTATTGGTGCTTCTTAAAATAAACTAATTTTGTTTTGGTCCCCAGTTATTGTTTCTAATTAAAGTTATTACATGAGCATGTGTGTTTGTCTTTAAATATCGGTAAAAAGAAGCTCAGATACCACTCTTTTGGGTTCTTTAATAAAACGTCTGAAAAATAAGAGAAATAGAAAAACCGCAGAAAAATATCATTACTCTCCTATTTTGATTCTGTGAGCAAACCCTTTCATATACAGGCACATTACCACTCTTAGTAGTACAACCTTTGATGAATTATGAAGAAATAGAAATAACAATCTAATTACTGATCATTATTTTCTGAACATTGTATATCACATACCATTTGCATTTATTCTGATTCTCATCTTCATTTGGAGTAGTATTATTCTTGTGAATTACGACAAAATAAAAAAATGGATTGATCAAGGGACCCTTGATAGAGCCAAATGAACTATGAGAACTCCCCAGCAGATTGATATCAATATTGCTGCAACATTGCCACAATTTCTGACTGTTGACTAGTAGTAGATTTGAGCAAATTATGTTAAAGGTGGCAAATCATGCTTTTAAATCCTTCCTTTTCACACTTAAATCATTCAGTTGTTTATATAAAGTGGAACTGCAATGCTTTGGTCTGAATTCCTTGTTATTGTAAAAGGCTCCTCTTTTACCCCTGTTCTGAGGTGCTTCTGAGAGCAACTCATTTTGGTGCGGCTTCTTTAAATGCTATTGAGCCACTTCACACCCTGCCCCCCTTGAAGTCAAAAAGTGCTGCACTTTAACCCAGCCACTTTTGTAGTTTAATAATTATCTAGCACTGCAAAAACGAGAAAAATAGCAGAAACAATGCAAAACTGTTCATGTAATAATATTCAAAACAAGCAGTATGGTTCTCTGCTCAAAGAGCTAAAACCAACACACAGCACTAACATAAGCAGAAGGCCAGGACGTCATATAAACACACAATCAATTCAATAAATAAAGTTTTTTATCATTTTAGAGTTATTTGCAGCTTACCGCTTTGCTGTGTTCATCGTTTCCATAGACAGAAGGACATGACCTCTTAATCAGATGAAGTCTTTCAGCAAATCGTTCTTGATAGTGGCCGAGGTTGCTCATCCTTGAAGTGATTCGTGCAGATGAAGAGGAATTTCCATGAAAAATAAAAATTTAACCAGGCACTTCGAATAGGTTCTGATGCTGGGGGCCGGTGTAATGAATTGTGTGGATTAATGCACCCAACAACCGAACTGAACTTATCCTCTTGCAGCGTAGGAGCTTAGACTACAAAATCGCAGCGTGAAATAAAAATGGTGAATAGACTAAATCCATCAGCCAGAAGTCCATGACCTTATTTAACTGTTCCGCAGCAAATACTGTGACATTATGGTTGGGAAAACATAACAGATGATAGAAAAAACTGCACGGCCTGAAAAGTATTACCCAAACAGAATCAAAAGATATCTCTGCAACACCTGGAGAGACTAAATTTAACTTTTCTGCACTCCTATAGACTCATACAGACTCCAATTGCACAAAAAAATCTATTTAAAGGCTAAAAAAGTGCATGATATGACCCCTTTAAATCATGGGTTTTATACCAACTATAAAACATCCCCAAGATGATGTTTTGTCAACATTTTGTCAAGATGAAATCTTGCATGGTTGGAACAAATTTCTGGGGCTGATGGTTCCTATTAGTACTTATTGGACAGACAACCAAAAGTGCAAAATGCTGAAGGAGCTGGGTCCAGCATGTTAACATGGATTTGTGTTGAGGGTAGGCATCTGGTGCATCTCATTAAACTAAAATATTGTGGAAAAGTTTTGTTTTTTTCACCAATTTCATTCAGAAAGCGTAAGTCATATAGGTTGTTTCCACTCAGAGCCCTATGACTACATGAAAATACAAAATGACATTTCTGAGAAAATTACAATATTGCATAAAAATATATTAAGGGATGCTATCCTATACCCTACACAATAATGAGGAAGAATGCTGACTTTAAAGATGTCCAGTAGACAGTCAGTGACTCCCTCAAGATGGAGGGTAAGTCTCAAAAGATAAGTGCTAAAAAAAAGTTTCTGTTTACAGAGTGCCTTATTCAAGCATACTACTGGAATGTTGAGTGGAAGGAAAAAATGTGGAAGAAAGGGATGCACAAGCAACTACAGCCTTGAAATTATTATAAAATAAAGCTCATTCAAGTGTTTGGGGGAGATTTGCAAGGTGTGGGCTGCAGCTGGAGTCAGAGTATCAAGAGTCACCACACACAGACACATTCAGAATATGGTGTACAGATGTCACATTCCTTGAGTTGAGCCACTCCTGGAACAAAGACAATGTAAATATCTTACTAACGAGAAAACTGACTGGACTGTGTTCTGAAGTCCTCTTTTCAGATGAAAGTAAATTTTGCATTTCGTTTAGAACGTCCAGAGTCTGGAGGAAGACTGGTGAAACACCAAATCCAAGTTGCTTGAGTTCCAGTTTGACGTTTTCCCAGTCAGTGATATTTAGAGTCATGTTGTACTGCTGGTGTTGGTCCACTGTGTTTTAGTCAGATCAGCTGTCTACAGAAAATTTAAGAACACCCTGTGCTTTCCTCTACTGACAAGCTTTATGGAGATGCTGATTCATTTTCCAGGAGGACTTGGCGCCAGCCACCAATGCCAAAGGCACCGATGTCTTTTTAAGTGACTATGGTACCACTGTGCAAACACAGACATCATTTTCAACAGAAAGGCATTTCTGAATTAAAAATCGTTTTTTTATTGGACTTCTGTAATATTGTAAATCTCATGAGAAACTTAACTTTAATTTTAATTAATTGTCTGCCATAATCTAAATTAACTGAAATATACCAGTGTGTATGTAATAAATATTAGTTTAGCTGTTTTAATTGAATAACTGAAATAAATTAACGTTTCAATGATACTTTAATTTACTGAGATGCAACTGTGTGTCAACTGCTTGTCATTGTGACAGTGTATGTGATGTGCCTAAACATCACATACACTGTCCCCTTCAGTTCGTTGTGTTTTACCTAGGGTGTTGTGTTTTACCCAGGGATGTTTTTTTAATAAAACATCATGAATGTATTTAAATACAAATTTGCTTCCTTTATTTACCCAGTTTTTATTATGATCAAGTCAAACAGCAAAGCAGACATCTTCCCTCCAGCCATGCTAATCATAATGTGTGGAGGAGCAGTGAGTGAAAGCTGGCTTACTGGGTGTGTTTTGAAAGGATGTGGGTAACACCAAGTTCAAACGATGAAGTATGTACAACAAAACATTGATAGAGTCGTCACCTTCTCCAGCTGTCTTTTATAAATATAAATAAAACATCACAGCAATGAAGTCTAGCACAATACAACAGACAAGAGTTTTTGAGCTACATAACAGAAAGGAGAGCAACAGAGGAACAGGTAAGAGCTAACTTACATGCAGTTCTCCACACAGTCTTTGTACTTATACAGGTTTTCAGTCTTTGCTTGGCCAAACTAAAGATTTTGGGTCTGACATTTTTTTTCTTCTTCAAGTCACCATTTATGTAGAACTTTCACCTCTTCGAAGGGAATTAAACTTCTTCAACTGTCGTCCGAATGAAAGGGGAAAAAACCCAGAGTGAATAATTTTTAATCTTTTAGGAAACAGTTTGGCTTCTTTAAAGCAGGGCAATGGGTTTGCTATTGGGTTGGCTGCCCATGTACTGAGAGGATAGGGTATCCTGTGAGGTGTATGAGGTGTACAGCCCCGTCACTTGGACATCTGACAGCGGCACGCTCACTCCGCTGGAGGCTGGCGGGAGGCTCGCCGATCCCAAGTCACAGTCTGATAGTCGCAGAGGGGAGTTACTGAAGGTGCCCAAAGCATCCAGGTTAAAGCTGTCGTCTTTCATTTCTTCCCACAGGTTCCCTTAAAAAACATTAAGGTGTTAGTGCAAAGAATCAAAAATATTTTGGTTGATTTCTGACATTTACCTATGTAGACACATCTCTAATAATTAAGTTAATATTCAAAATTAGATCCAACTTTATTTGTAGATGACTGGAGCCAAATGTTTTGCAAAGGTTAACACATTACTACAATGGAAAATTTACTTTGATCTGAACTGGTATATATTAAGAAAATACATGATAAAGGATGAAGAACGGAGGAAACAGAGGAAATAAATGTAAAAATATACCAAGGCACAAATTCTGAAACTTAAACCATTAGTTGAAAAAAATAAATAGATAGAAAAAAGGTAAAATACAATGAAGTTGGTAAGAATGTGAAACTTTTAAAAAGTTGTTAGCTTAATGAAATGGAAATAAATAATATATACAGTGTAACTAAAAGCCTGGGTGATGAGATAAATAGTGTGAGGGATCTGACCTCTCACTAACAGGTGCTGGCTTTAGATTTAATCTCTGTCCACCAAATTATTAATTATACAAATGTATTAATTTATTTTTGTATTTCTATTTAAGATGGGGCTCAAACTCAGTTCATTAATGTAACTTAAAGATGTTTTTCTAATCATCTGCCTTTTTGAGGTCACCTAGTCATTCATTGCCATGGAAACACGGCAATTAGCAGTGCTGACAAGGAATTGTTGTTTTCAGGGTCAGGACTTGGATTGTTTTTGGGTTTGGTTTAGTGTTTGGTTTTGACCTTAGGTTATTTTAGTTCAGTGTAAATATGTTGGCAATAATGTTTGTATATTTTCCAGACATTTAATTTAGTTAATATTGTTTTTGTTTATAGAAAATGTGACTTTTGTCTCCAAGCCTTTGATTAGCAGTGCTATAGAATGTAAGACTAACAGCTGGGTGGTCTGAAATTGTTTTGGTGCTGGTTGAGGCAGGGACCTCATGTCTTTCTGCAAAGTGTAAGGCAATTTTTTTTGAAAAATACAATGCTCTGCAACTTTGGATTTTGTGTGATTTTTTTTTTGTGTGTGTATGTTTTCCCACCTCAGCCATTCTGAAGACAAAGTTGTGACCTCCCCTTAAAACCATACAAGTATGTTTATATAATTAAGTATTCAAAAAACTTATTTCACTACGGATCAGTGCTGGACTTCAACGAATTAGCAAAGTTCAGTCAGCTTCTTGTTTTCAACATTTTCATACTGCACATTTGATTTAGATTTGCTGATGTAAACTGATATAGTCTTTCTATTTATTCCAGTATAAATAAATATAGGAAACAGTTTTTTAAGGATGGCTTATTTTTAGTTTGAAAATGTATTTTATTTGAGATGTGTCAACATTTTAATCAGGCAGGATGTGTGGGGATATAGAAATATATATACAAAAAAAGTCTTTAAATTGTCAAGGGCCAAAAGAGCCATCAGTCCCCAAAATAATCTCTATAATAAATATCTGTAAATGTTTGCCTTTAAATTTGAATATAATTGTAATAAATAAATTGTGTAAATAAATATTGTATCTGTAATAAAAATTTTTATTACATATTTTAATGGAGGATTCATTCAAAAAATTTTTTGAATCAAAACAATACAGGAATCTGAAAAACCTTAAAAAGCATGTTGCTGCTTGCATCAAATGCACGTTAGTCAATTGTTTTCATAATTGCTGTTTAAATTATGTTTTTAATTAATTTAAATGTTAACAAAATGATCAATGCATTTATTTATTAATGTAAGGTACGCATTTCCAGTTTTGTTTAAATGATCACATATATATTATGTTATATTTTCATACAGCCTATTTTAAAATCTATTCACCTTGAAAGGCAAAGTCCATGATGCTGGGGTCTAGTGCATCCACCTCTGTGTTTGTGTCGCTCTGGACACTGTAAAAATCATCAGGAGGCTTGCTGGGTTGCTGGGTGAGCGGACTGTGGGAAAGGTCAGGGACGGTGTGAAGAGGAGGCGTCTGAGCCGGGGCAGGAGACATGGGTCCCAGTCGAGCCTGAGCCTGGAGCTGAGCTTGAAGCTGGTGGTGCTGATGCATGGGCAAACACGGCAGAGACAGGGTGACTATGGGTTGAGACTGCATCTGGGCCGGAACTGGCAGCGAGAGACCAGTTGTACAGCCGGTCAGGTGGGTCATGCTGGGCTCTAGAGGCTTCTGTCTGCAGTTTTCTGGGCGGTCGGTGATGAGTTTGTCTAGCTCGTCTGTAAGGAAGCAGAAAAGACTTTCAGACTAAGTTCAAAGCATGATGTTTGAACTTTAAAATTTTCAAAAATACTTTTCTGACCTGGGTTAGCCATGCTGCGGCGAATAGCTGGAAGATCCTTGCGTTTCCACTTCTGCATCTCTTCCTCCATCTTGTCAATTTTGGCAGGGTTCAGTGCCCACAGGCAGCCTTTACGGGAAGAGCTGCTTGTCTTGTTCTCCACCTTCTCAAAGCATTTATTTAACGACAGGTTGTGTCTGACTGAATTCTTCCATCCATCAGGTGCAGTCTGTCCAGAATAAACATATTGCACAATTAGCTGCACTCTTCATGTGAATATCACAGTACCTTTTTCGCTCTGTGTTTATCTGCAATATGAAGCAAATCAAACCTTAAAATATGGAAAGTGTTCCTTCATAAAGCTATAGATCTCACTGACTGGGAGGCTGCCTGTTTTGCTGTTCTTTAAAGCCATGGCAATCAAACAGCTGGAAGAAAATAACATGATTTAAATTTTGTTCAAAACAGATCAGAAGAATGAGTAGACCCATGAGGCTACTTTGTGTATGTGCTCACCTGTAGGAGTAGATTGGCTTGGGGAAAGACTTAGGCTGCAGCTCCTGTTCTTGTGGGGCCAGACGAGGTTGTGTGAACAGACTTTGGTTGTTGAAAGAAACATTGCTATAAAGTCCACCAGCTGAGCACTAAAACAGAGGAGAGTAAATGTGAAGCTTTCATCCTTTCATACGTTGGAGGAAATAGACATTGAAAACATCACTATTTTTCTCTGTAAATATATTTCTAGTTGGGCTGTTGACATGAAGTTCAAATCAGATGTTGATAGTAACCAAAGTAATTCACACAAACAAGAAATCAAACCATATTAGTCCCTAAATTAAGTCATATGCAATAAAGTGGAGTAATAGAGGGGATAGGTTCTAAGTACATGAAGAAAGGGAGCTGCAGAGACGCATAAAAAGGCAAGAACCAGCTGAAATTCGTGGATGTTTAGTAAGCAGTCTTGCCTCATATTCATACTCATTTGTGTCAGCTAGTTTAGTCCTAATTGACAGCCTTTGAATGGGAATTATTATTGTGAAACATACTGATGAAATTGGTGGTATTTATAAACATCTGAATGCTTCAGTGAGGATTATTTGGAATGATTACCATAATCCCAAAGCAGAAAGCGAATCATTTCACCATAAACCAACCACGGCCAGGTGCTCCTAGCAAGATTTCTGATAGAGGAGTCCAAAAAATAGCCACAAGATTTTTTTTAATAAACAGTTTTTCTCAACAAAACAATAAGTAATGCACTCAATCACAATACCCTTTACACAAAGTTTAGCATGTTTAAAGCTTGAACATTTGGAGAAACCAATGAAATACTATGGGAATATAGTTTGGTCAGAGAAATTGAATTCAATTAGAAACCTATTTAGTGCATAGATGACAACCCCAGAACCTTTCAGATTTGAAGACAGTTTGTCTGAAATGAGTCCAAATCACATCTAGGCCCTGCATGTAATTACTTTTTACACACAGGAGATGTGCTAATATAAACTTCTGAACAAGTATTGAATACATTTCTTGAAGTGCATCCAATGACTTGTTCTCCAGTGTACATACACTTCACGTATTATGCAAAACTTTATTTATAGACTTACTTGTTTTAATTATTTGTATGTTATGTTTGCTTGGCTTGTCACAAACAGTAAAGATTACATGTCATTGGGCCTCATTAGAAAAATATTTACTCAGAAAAACATTGAAGTGTTTGATGCTTAGTTTGCCCACTGTATTTTACATTGATAAAATTGTCAATTCATAGAGCTTCACCTGTTGTCCAGTTTGGGTTAGAGAGTACACCTGTTGGGATGCAGGTTGGTACACTGAGGTAGGGCACTGATAGCCTGGGGATGGCAGCCCATTCATGGAGAAAGGAGACATCTGTGAAACAAACGCAGACACCTTTGTAATCAAACTATGCGCCATAAATATTAATATTTATTGTTATGCTGTGATCACTCACATTTCCACTGTGGGTGTTGATTATACTTATTCCAAGGGGGCTGTGCTGCATGTTACTCTGAAGGTGCAGCATGGAGCTCTGACTCACTGGTATCGTCATGCTATTCAACTGAGCTACACAGAAACAGAACACAAAGGTTCAGGTGACTGTCGCTTCAAAAAGGTGTATATGCATCCAGGTGCTTGTTCTGCTTTAAAGTCACATGCTGTAGTGCTGTGGCTCTCAGGTTTTTCAAGATCCAACACACTGACAGACATTTTAAAACTGTAGTACATGTAGTACAAACAAATAATGATCAACAAAATTATGCAAAAGTCTCAGACCCCATTTTATATTGTGATTTCAAGCAGCCAGAGCTTAAACATACTCTTGATCCTTTTTCGTCAGAGAGTATTTCAAAGTTTATCTTTGGACATTTACCACTTTCAGAGGAATATTTTTTTTATTGTTTTTAACATAAAAACCTGCTATAGTTATAGAATGAGCTATTGCTGTCTTTACGTCTAATAAACAACTTCGCAAACTTTGTTAGCATCAAATAGTCACAGAGACACAATTGTTAGGTAAAATCTATGATACAAAGAACAATAACACAGTGTAATGCCTAAACTAGCATTGCAGTACCAAAGGAGTGCTTCCTAAAGAAAACTGAAAACCCGTACTGGAGTCCAGTGTCGGGTCTTAGATGGATTTTTATCCCTATTTCTTAAAGACATTACTTTTAGACACTGTCCTACAGGTTCAACCCCCAGGTTCACTTTTTTGGTCTTCAAGATTTTACCTTTTCTCATGTTTTACACATGCACTGTAAAATATGCTCACATCCTTAAGTGCAAAGATTTTGCAGAAAGTGAGTGAAGGGCAGCCAAAATCATAAAAAGAAAGAACTAAGAAGACATTTTAGAAACTTGGGGAGCATCTGATCAAAACTACTTTAAATTATTAAAAGAAAATTAAGTCCTTGGATGGACAATGATTTGTGGTGGATCGTCAGTAGATGGCCTAAGATATAGGTTGTAGTACTCACAACTTTTCACAGCTTAGAAAATAAAAACAAAATTAATCATTGGTCTTTATATGGCAAACATGTTTAATTTCAGCTCACCAAAAATAGGAAATAATATCAATCTTTGAAGCACGCTTTTGCATTGCAGAGAAATTCCAAAAATTGAAAAAAAACATCCTTGTACTTTGACATAAAGGGTCTTACCCTTGAATTTTTTTATTTTTTGAGAAGTAAGAACTACAAACTTCCATCCATCCATCCATCCATCCATCCATCCATCCATCCATCCATCCATCCATCCATCCATCCATCCATCCATCCATCCATCCATTTTCTATACCCGTTTCTTCCATACTGGGTCCCGGGGGAGCTGGTGTCTATCTCCAGCAGTCGAGAGGCGGGGTACACCCTGGACAGGTCACCAGTAACTACAAACTTCTATGTATTTTATTAGTATTTCTTGTGATACAAGGCGGGGCATGCGTTTGAAGTGGGAGCGAAAAGAAACCAAGGTTTTAAAACAAGTCTTTTAGGGTATGTCTGTGCTGCTTTAGTAGATGCATAGACTGAAATCTTTGCCAATTCTCATTGACTCTTCACTCTTTGGCAAATTGCTCAAGTTCAGCCATACTGAGTGGAGAGCATCTCTGTATATTAATTTTGAAGTCTTCTCTAATAGATTTAGTTCTGGACTTTGAATGGACATTGCTAACATATGAATATGCTTTGAACTTAATCATTCCATTGTAGCTGTGGCCATATGATTAGTCGCCTTGTTTTGTTGATAGGCGAAGGCTTTTTGCAGTCATTAACAGGTTTCCCTCCAGGATTGACCTCTGTTGAGCTTTGTCCTTCTTTTCATCAACTTCATACAGCTCCATCTTGTCCTTCCTAAAGATAAGCATCCTCACAGCATGATGCTGCCAGCAGTTAGTCTTCTGTCACACACTGCGTTTTGAATGTCAATGGTGGAGGGTATGACCAATACTGGCACTAGTGAAACATTCTCCCACCTGAGCTGGGAATCTCTGCAGCTTCTCCAGAGTTACCAGGGCCTCTTGGATGCTTCTCTGACTCATGCTCTCCTTATCCTATCTATGTATTTAGGTGAATGCCTGTGTATAGGTGGGTTCACGCTTGTGCCATATTCTTATCATTTTCGGATGATGGATGTTGGGAAAAGGATGAAAAATGCTCCATGAGATGTTGAAAGCTTGGGATGATGTTTTCCCAGTCCCCGTGTTTTAAACTTGTCCACATCTTTATTCCTGACCTGTCTGCTGTGTTCCTTTGTCTTCATGATGCAGTTTGTTCACTAACGCTCTCTAACAAACCTCTGAGGCCTTCACTGACGGTTTTTTACTGACATTAAAGTACACACATAGGTGGACTTTATTTACCAATTAGGGCGACCTCATCTGATTACACTGAATTTTATATAGGGATATCAAATTAAAGATAGCCTAATACAAATGCTTGTCCAACTTTTGATATTTTCATATGTAAGAATAATTTATTTTCAACAATCTTTTCACTTCATTGGTATACACTATACATTTTGATAATCCATTAAATAAAAACTCAATAAAATCCATTAAGGTTGGTTTTTGTAATGTGATAAAGTACAAAAAGGTCAACGTACAAAGACTTTGAGTTTTTGTGAACCAATAATATAATAATAATCAATGAGAATAAATCTGTTCTGATTTATCCAATCAGAGAGCAGATGCAGTTTTTAAATGTTGTCCCTTCACCTGTCTGTTGCTCCAGCAGGCTGCCCTGGGAGGGCCCGTTGCTGTGGCCTCTGCTATCAGCCATCTGCTGTAGTCGGGGTACATCCACCGAGGTGAGCCATGACAGGGACTGCAGGTCCCCAGGGAGGTCCTCCACTCTCAGCTGGGAGGGGTCCGTGGTCAGAAGCCTTCAAGAGAAGAGGGAGGGGGGGCAGGAATGAGTTTTGCAAGGTTAACACAGCTGTCAGCAGACAGATCAGAGGGGAAATTTAAATCTAAACACATTGATGGAGTATTTCTTATCTCTGATAGACAAAACCATCTGTGGGGTTTTAATAAGGGGAGACGGGGTTGAAAGCTTCTGGGTAAAGCTCTGTTTTAGCAACTCAGGATTAAGTATAAGAAGATTAAATACAAGTGTTATATAGAAGTGACAGTTTAAATCAGCAATAAGGGAGATAAATAAGCTTTTTATTCAGATAATAAAGTCCTGTGACTTTATCAATCATGTAGACATTGTTTATTTGTTTAGACCCACAGATTCAGTAATGTTTGTGTTTGTTTTTACATTTGATATTTTTAAAGGAATGATTCAATGAATTCTAGGATAAAATGTAAAGTGAATGGATTTTTTTGGTTTAACTAGTCAGCCCACAGTTATGTATTTTAAATGGAAATGCTTGAAGGGAACGAATGAAAAGAGAGGAATCCTCTTGAATCCTCTTCAGCCTTCTCAGCAAACACACCCTTCTCCGCAGTTAGAGTCTCGTCTCGATGACAGCATGCAAAATTCAGTTACTTAGTGGGTCCATGAACAGTGCAGAAGTACACCAACCCCCTCCCCATCTAGACACAGCACATCTTCTAATAAAAAAAAACCTGCCCTGTGTCAGGTGACCACAGTCTCGCCTCACCCATTGGCTGAATCATAAGTAAACAACACATGAGATCGTTTGAAACATGGGACGGCGGCACATGTTGCCTGAAACAGTTGGCCCCATCTATTGAAAAATGATCACCTATTGTGTCCCAAACGACAAATCTGCCCAGTGGCACGTGTCTCTATTGTCTTCCCTAGAGCCTTCCTTGATTGTCTCTGTCATTTCTTTTCTTTACCCGGCCCCTTGCATTAATCTGCTGGAATGACAGCCCTCACATAAGAGGGACAAATAGGATGCCATCTGCTTCCCTGTCCCTTTCCAGCCCCTATCTGCACGGAACCTACCGTTCCCCAACCCCCCACCATTACCCTACACTAACGGAGAACTCAACGGGCCTCGGGACTGGGGGAGACTGGGTGTGTGAGTGTAATTTGTGGTCGGGCTGTTTGTTGATTGTCCTAGGTGACATCCTTGCTGCCTTGAATCCCCATTAGAGGTCTAAGACACTGGTAATGCACATCCCAGGATCACTTTTTTGCCCCCATACTTTTTAACTGTTTCCATTTTTCTCACAGGAATACATTTTCTTTCATTTTTGACAATATACATTATAGCAGTAACACAGTTGAGGAGTCCCAGCCATAATTTTATTTTTACAAGTACTTTATCAATCATATACATTCAAAAACATCCTTTACTATAACAGCTGAATATGTTCTAATGGTAACCATTCAACAGTTGGCAAATTAGGGATGTCCTCACACCCCTTCTGTCCCTGGCAAAGCATGGAAATTGCTCACTGATGCAAAACATTTAGCTGGTGTTTCCATGTCTCATCCTAACCTTACCCCAGAGTTCAACAACTCTAAATATTGGCCCTCCTCTTTCCTTGCAACAGCACCCTCCACCCCTGCTTCTTCTTTTCTAATTGGGGACCACTTGTGCACACTGGTGACCCAGAGTGCCCCATCTCCCCCTGAGCTGGGCAGCCCAGAGGCTCAGGCTCTCCGTGCACCGACAGCAGGAGTGTAAACAGAGCTGATGGTTTCTGACAGATCTATTCAGAGCGAAAATCATTTATTCTTCTGGATTTTTTTTTCTTCCTTCTATTCTTTTCATGGAACCCCTCCAACACAAAAAGAGCTGTCCATCTAACACTAGTATAAAGATTGTGGATTGGAAAATATCTTCCACAGTGATTCATAAAACACTTTTTTCATTTTAAAATATTTCTGACTATATGTCACAAGAAAATAATACCTGTAGTCCTGTGGTGATGGATGATGCCCAGCATTGTCAACTATTCCTGACATCCTGGAGGTTATTCCACCTTCTATCATTTCCTGGGATATGTTGTAGCCTTTTTCTGCGGCACATGACACATATACGATTACATACATTTGCCTTTTTAACAGAGAAATAACAAACTGTACAGATGTAATTATCCTTGCATTGCAATGTCCAGCTTAAGTACATGAACGCTGTGAGAAAACGTGGAGTATCACAATGTATATAGAAAAGAATTAGAAAAAAAGAAATAGAAAAAGAAAACCAATAAAATGAATAAATATAAATATCTATTTTAAAACGTAAATGTAGTAAAAATGAATAATCAGGTTTGCATAAGTACGTTTTTGTTGATGCTAAAAATCTTCCACACTAAACACATTTATAATTACCATCTTTTCAACATGCAGAAAAACTGTTTTTTTTTTTTGTTTTTTTTTTTGCATTTTTAACATTTTGAGATGAGATTTAACTATAAACATATTTAAAATAATTTAAACAAACTCCATCTAAAAATTAGACTAGTTTCCTAGAAACTTGACCTTAGAAACATGGCCTGGAATAAACCTACCTGTTTTGGTTTATACTGAAGATTATGAGAGCTGGTCCTGAGCCCCTGTACTGTATCCCACTGTGTTGGACCTGGTTCCTCCAAAAAACCGTTTTTAAATTTCCCTCTCTGGAGCTGTCCAGCACTCTGACATGCGCAGTAGAGACCTGAGCAGAGCCCGGGGTGAAGGAGGATCCCGAGGGTTTGACAGCTGTTAATGCATAGTCTGTCAACATCCAGCACTTCACCTGCAGGTTTAGAAAATCGGGGCCGATGTTTGCTTTTTTTCTCCTATGGGCATCGGTGCGCTCCTTACTGGACATCCAGCAGCATACTGTGAAAATTACACGCTTTTAACATTCAGGTCGTAATCCACCAGGAAGGTTTAGGTGAAAGACTATAAACTGGAGGAGTTTATACGTCTCAGAGATTTGCAGTTCTTCTCATTACTGAGACGCACTGTCTCAAAAGTGCGTCTCAGTATAAAAAAGCATCACTTTATTCCTCAATCCTGCTGAGTCTATGTGGTAAACTAGATCGTAGGACCATAAAGTTCATAACATTTATTTTAAAATTGTTGATCCAGACAGAAAAGAAAGATCCTCAGTGAAATATGTTTTTAAAGAAGAAAGGACTGATGAGTCAGTGTCCGTGGTGCGCCTCCTGTCCGGGTTATTCCCAGCAGTTACTTCGCTCGGCTCTGAAATGCTGTGAGTCCCAACTTGTGGTGGCATCTGTGTGTGTGTGTGTGATTTTTTTTTTTCCTTTGAGGAAGTGCTTGTAGATTATTTGCTTCCCGCCGCAGAGGCCGCGTCCTGCTCCTCTCAGCAGTGGGAAAAGGGAGCCCGGGAGGCGGGTAAAGGGAGGGCATAGGGTAGGGTGGGCTTTTTTTTAAAACATTTTCTCGAGTTTTTATTTTTTTGGAACAATTATCCAAACAGCAAACTTTTTCCACTGACTATTATTATTTTACTGTCTGATTTATAGTAACCTATATGGTGGAGGTAAAATTAAAAGAAATACACGACGTAAGAACACTTGAACTGATCAGAGATAGTGAAGCCTAAGATGGGGTTTTATCATTATAGATATTGTCCCTTTTATTTGTAGTCTACAGTTCCGTATCTATAATTTTGGGAAACGGCCAATTCAAACAGCTTGTTCTGATTTAGAATAAATTGGAATTAATCGTGAACAAGTAATTACATAGATCTAAATCAACAAAACAAATAAATAAATAAATGTATAAATCATCCTGTACAACAATCAGAGGGTGCAGCTGGCTTGGTCTTTTAACGCCAGGTGAAAATATGAAACCAGTTTGAGGTTAAACTGCGACTGGAAATTAAGGATAGACTGCTCTATCGGCAGCATCAGTCCCATGGGACCCTACAGATGGCCTGTCACAATAGGCACAATCAATGATTACATGCATGAAGGTAACGGACAAAAACAAGACCATTCTCAGAGAGGGGGTCCTGTAGGTCCTAAAGCCCGTGGGGTTGTGACGTTAGAACAGGCTGCTTCCTTAACCTTGTGGAGAAAAATAAAATTGATTCACTGGATGATGATGATGATTGTGGTGGTGTAATTTAGTTGACAGTGTGACCCCTGAGTGACGAGCACAATGGTAAAAACAAGCAGCTGGTGGTGGCCAAAATAACAGAGCGCCCTCAACACATCCTCAGCAATTTGTTGATTAATGATGACGGGCATATCAGAACACTGAACGACAATAATTGTGGAAATTAGTTTTTAATTTGAATGTTTATTTGAACACTTGCCAGTTTTGACATATGTTGATTCAATCATATTGTTTTTGCTTTTTAGATTCAGTTAAAGCAAACAATGTGATGTTTGGAGATGTGTTTTTTTTTTTTTTTTTTTTTTTTTAGAAATCCAAAACTAATTGGAAATGATAGTAAATAGTAAAGTAAGTTAGGTCAGCATCTATGCAGTAAAGGTGGGTTAATCTAAGTGCAGTGGTTCAGTGTTTAAGGAATCCTTGTTTGCCCTGTTTGATTTAGATCTTGGACTAAAATGTTAAGGATGCTAACATATTATTTTGAACTTATGGGTTGTAGTGTGTAGTACTTAGTTCCCTGTAGTGACAAAGTTCCTACCCCTAAACTCTAAATAAATAAATAAATACATACATACAGTGTCTTGTGAAAGTATTCATACCTCTTGAACTTGCCACAACTACAAACTTCAGTTTGTTTTATTGGGATTTTAAGTCACACCAACACAATGCAAAACATATGGATGGATTTATATAGCGCATAAACAGAAAACCGGGCAGATCAACGAGGAATAAACATGGTATGGTATACTGAGGTAGGGAAGGGAAATGACAAGCAAACCAAATGAGTTATCAGAGGAATGAGTTGCAGTTGAGGCAGAGAGAAGGGCAGAGCCGCTGAAGGAGGAAGACTAATGGGCCAGATACAGAGCTGAACAGAAACAAAAAGAAAGCCAATAAAGTATTTAATTGCAATCTAACAGGAAAGAAGAAAATCTTCTAAACATTTACTGCATGACTTGCGGGAAATTGCTACCAGGATGTTTTATGACTTTCTTTCAACATTGGCTTTCTTCTTGCCACGCTGTTCTGTTGCCAGGATAGTCTAATCCTTTCCTGGTCAACAGATTCTCTACCTGAGTGGTGGATCTCTGTAGCTCCTCCACAATTAACATGGGGCTCTTGTCTGCTTCTCCGATTAATACTGTCAATGTTCAGCCTTTAAGCTTAGTTTAACAACTATGTCTTGATAGTTCAGATGATTCATTTAACAGAGTTCTGTTGGATGGTCAAAGTTTGGGATAATATTTTATAAGCTAACTCTGCTTTAGACATCTAGCTTTTTTCTTGACATGTATGTCATGTTCTTGGTCTTCATAATGCTGTTTGTGCAGTAAGTAAGTAAATTTTATTGATCCGGCACTTTTCCCAATATTTAAAAAAGAGCACTAATGTTCTCCAACAAGCCTCTGAAGCCTTCAAAGAACAGTTGGATTTACAATGAGATTAAATTACAATAGGGTGGACTCTATTTACTAATTGAGTTACTTCAGAAGTCAGCTGGTTGCACTGGGTTTAATTTTAGCGGTATAGGGGGTTGAAAACAAACGCACGCCACACCAGGTTTTTATTTGTAAATACTTTTGCAAAATAAGTTTCTTGTGTGCTTCTCTGCCTGCTTCAGCTATCCGTCCATTTCACAGTTGTGTGCTAATTTTTGTTGGTCTTTTCCATAAAATAAAAATAAAATACATTGTGGATAAGCGGCTGATTACTGTTATGAAGAGATTCTATCTTTTCTCATAACAAAAAAAGGTTTTATTTTCTCTAAAGGTCTCACAGGATTACCTTTTCACTGCTTCTCATAGGAAGACAACAGTCAGTGTTTTGTTTCTTAGTTCTTCAAAGTTCCCGCTGTCCTTTAAACTGTAGAACTATGTGAAAATAGACATTGAATTCTTGTTGCAATAATTACAAACTAGCAAGATTTAAAACATGGAAGTTAATTACAGAAGACAATGTGGTTTATGTTAACCTGTGTATGTTTTTTCTTAAAACTGGCAAATAAAATTTGTCCTGCTGCTGTGCATGCGTAATAATTGTTATAACTGTCGGTAAAAAAAAAAAGATTTGTTGTTAACTTAATGATGTCTTTAGGATTTTTAAGGTCATGTTGATGACCTGTGGGCACATCTGAAGGGGTGACCTGGCTCAGTGTAATGAATACACCCTCTAAAGAGCAGGAGGAGTTCCTACAGCGAAAAAAAAACAGAGTGGTGGCTCTCCTCTCTTTTCTCATCACCTCTTCTGGGGTAATGGAGAAACAATGGGATCACCAGTTGAGGGTTGGCTCGTGTTTGCAGCCTGTGTTTTCATCTTGCACCAAATGTTTACTCAAAGCACACCAGGTCCTCTGAGAATGAGGTCAGCCAATCCTCTAATCGCCTCAGGGCAAAAACATGGTGTCCCCCAGAAGAGCTCGTCACCTAGAGTGACCTGATGGACATACAGAGGAAGAGGCTGTCAGCCATACTTACCCGAAGAGCAGCATAGGTACTCAATATTGTCCAGTGCACAAAAGAGACAATATCTGTAGGCTTACAGGCTGGGATGGTGTTCCCCTTTTTTATTAATAAAGTGGAACTGAATAATATGTTCTAGCTATCTGTCACGATTCTCTAGTGTTTGGTTTCTGGTTTTCATTAATGATGTCCACATTTTTATTATTTTCTCATGAGGTTTTTCAGCTTTTTCTCTTGGTTCATGTTATATTGCATTTATTAATTTTGTTATGCTCTTTGTACTTTTTGAGTTATTTCTGTTAGATCTAGTTTTGCGTTCATATTGCACTTGCATGCCATTGCTCCCCACTCTAATTAGCTTCATTCTGTCCACCTGTGTTATGGTAATTAGTTTCCCTGTTTTCACCTGTTTGTTGTACTATTTATACTGTTTACTTCTTTTTACTCCTCGACGGTGAATACCGTTTCTCTCTTGCTAATGTCTACCCATGTCCATACCTGCTTCTGCTACCTCCTGCCAGGCTGTAAGTTTTTATTTTTGTTTTTTTATTAAAACTTTTTCTGTTCACCATGCTGCTTCTGCCTGCCTCTTTCTATTTTGGGTCCACTTTGAGAACCACATCCTGACCCTATCGAGTAATCACTCTTCTCGCTTTCCCAGTTTCTCAGTTTACTCCAGGGTATTTGAAAGGGGGCACTGACTGCAGAAATGTCAGATTCAAGTGGAAGAGTGTGGCATTTCTCTCAGTCTGGCACAGTAGACCAGATCTAACTTTGCAAATCTTCTGAAGGGGATTGAAGGGTTATGTTTTTTTGTTCTGTTTGCATGTTTGTTCAGTCAATGTGTTTTGTGGATCTGGAGAAAGCATATGACCATGTCCAATTATACATTCTAGTGGCAGTGGTAAAAGAAGGTACGATGTGGGGGTTGCCGTTGCATGCTATCAGGTGTCAGCAACCACAACTTTTTGCTTTTTAAGATTTGTTTTGGCAGCACTACTGGCCTCTATATTGTCATTTTTGAAAGTAGGTAGACAAGAAAAGGGGCAAAGAGAGAGGGAAGACATGCAGCACAGGTTGCCGTGGCATGTACTTTAACCAGGGGACAGCCACGTTAAGGGCTGAAGCCTCTATACGTGGGTTGGTCACTCTACCTTTACCTCTGCGCGCTCTACCTCTGCACCAGAGCAGATCACTCAGCCTTGCATCTTACTTTAGTGTCTCAACTTTTTGCTGCTGTGACATTTCTCTCTATCTATCTATCTATCTATCTATCTATCTATCTATCTATCTATCTATCTATCTATCTATCTATCTATCTATCTATCTATCTATCTATCTATCTATCTATCTATCTATCTATCTATCTATCTATCTATCTATCTATCTATCTATCTATCTATCTATCTATCTATCTATCTAGGTTTATGAGAAATGCCCTTGCAGGTCATGTCTCTCCTTTGTCTCTCTGATGCAGAAGATAATTTCTCTTAATAGAATGGTGCACTTTTCAATCCTGCTGTCCTTGAGGATCACAGAATATCCTTTGTTGGATCTTTACAGAGGTCACTCGTATTGACCTTTGGGAGCTTGTGTTAACTTCAAAGCCTCTGGTGAAAGGCACCGTTGCCCTGGAGGGTAAAGATCCTCCAATTTTTTTACAGATAACACATTTGAAAAAAGATGCATTTCCACAGTTTTTTGTTGGTTTACAAGTCTGAGCTTATGTAACCAAAATTTTAGCAGTCCAATTAATTTTAAGTATTTTTTTCTTTTTTTTTTTTTTTTCTTTTCCAGAAAGACAAAAGCTCTGTATGGTGAGTTATGCAATAATCTGACTGACTCATTACTTTGGGACTGAAGTGATATGGGGCCCAGGCTTTGTTACGCTGCCTCGAAATATTAGAATAATGCACTATGAAAGCACAGTGCATCCAAAGAAAAGAGAGGAAAAAAGGATTTAGGGCAAAGGGAATTAGATAGGAAGATACAGAGAAATAAAACGAGAGAAACAATGAAATGGACAGAAAATGAGAATCAGAAAAGTGTTAGGGGGCAGCAGTGAAGTGACGTGAGTGTTATCATCAGCTCTCATTCTCAGCATGGAATCTATAATGGGAAAATCAACCTCTCTGATTCCTGTGTAATTGGATTTGCCGGGTCTCGTGCTGAATCAGAGCCCAGTGGGTAGCACAAAGCTTGTTAAGATTGGACAAGCATTGCTGGGCCGGTGGAGAGGTGGGGCAACAGAAGAAGTAACCTTGACAACTTTTCTCAAGAGGAGACTGAATAATTTATTATGCTGAACACTCCCATGCTCATCAATTACAGTCAATTGACTCAATGCTTTCCAGACACTAATTAGGTCATAAACTGACTGAAGCTTTAGTTTCGTTTCTTTTATTTCTCTACTGTAAGTCACCAGATCAAGGGAAAAGGACACTTTTGTTACCTTGGTGGTTACCAAGTTACACAATCAAACACAATGGTAATCTGTAGGTTTCAAAACTATTTACTCTCTTTGGATGTATCCACCTTCTTTTACAGCCCAATGACCAAATTCAGTGTATTTTACTGTGATTTTATGCAATAGACTTGTGTTTGTTCTGATAATCATCAGGTATACAGAGAATTCCCTGTTAGCCTTTGCCCTAGTGATGGTCGCTTTACCATACTACTGGTATATAGTGCGTAAGTACCCACCATCCCTGACCTCTGAAGGCTAGGGTTAAGCTTAAGTAAGATCATGCGAGGCAGTTAGCAGGAATTCTCTTTGCATTGCTTGGGTTTTGTGTATTTGTAACATTAAACACCTTTTTTGTTATTTATGTTTTGTGGCAGAGAGCACATGAATATTCCCTTCAGCAGGCTGAAATGGAAATTGAAAAGATGGAGATCTGGTTTCAAGTTTTGAATGATTCAAGTGAAAAGGGTAAATTGCTGCAGTTTAAAAGGGCAAACGCTTTTAATCCATCCTTCAAAGTTATGGTAATTTGTATATTATTAGATGAATTAGCATTTGACTTGTTAATGATACACCTGTTTGCATAACTGTCTGTTTTGGACCATCTGTATTTAAGGTAGTCATAAAGAACATTTCCCTTGTGCCTATGATGTGACCTTTGGTGTTTTGCAGAGGCCAGCCCACTTTTGGTTGGATAACTTTTGTTGTTGTTGGCTGTGTAGCAGCAGTGACTTTCAGTGAGGTATTGGACCATCCTGATAGTGATCATTTTGTGGGTGTCTCCAATTTAGTTAACTACTTGTATAGCTGATTTGTTAATGTTGACACTTGTTGCTGCATTTAAGTTGCACACATGTTTTTGTCTTATATACAAAAACTTATATATCTACAATATATACATTATATACATTTGGTCGATTTATTTTTATTGGGCATTTGACTTTCATGTGCACCACTGATTGTTGATGTGGGACAACTTAGGACCTGGTAAGGCTCTGTTCCTTTAATTAATTTGTGTCAATTCTCCTCGAAAGGTATGCTGCTACATTTTGCTTTCTATATTATTTTCATTGCACATTAAAACACTTTCACATACATCCCCCACTCATGCACACCATACACCACTGATTAAACTGACTTTCACACTTCATCTTAGAAACCTTTGATTTTAAACCTTAGTTCAACCTGGAAAGACTCACAAATGAGAGAAACACAGAGATGGCAATTAGAGGAGTTTATTAGCTGATGTTTGATTTCTTTTGGCGCTCGGACCCCGGTGGAAGACATGGATGCTGATAATGACATGAGCTTGAATAAACATCTTAGGGTTAGAATTAGAGAAGTCTTCCCCTGGGATCCTGATACTGCCTCCTTCCCATCACCATAATCTTTAACTCCCTTCACAGAATATCTGTCAGATTCAAGTCAGGACTCCAAAACCTTAATATTACTTACAGTCAAAAGAAAAATGTCATTAAAGTTAAAAGATTACTTTTAATCTAATTCTGTCAGCCTTATGCATATGTTTTAGGCTTAACTAAAAAGACTTTGACTCAGTATGATGGTTGCTTCTTTACATTTTTTTAATAATTATTTATCGTAGGTATTGCACTTCAATGTAATGCAATGGTGGCCTATGGGTCTACATAAATAACAACAAACTGAAACGAGCCAATGTTTGCTAATTTCTGACGTGGATTTTGTTCTTTTAAATGCATTCTGTTTTTTAGTCTTTTTTAAATTTACTTAAACAAGAACTAAATGCCCAGTAAACCTCAAACAGCTTTCACAAAGGGCTCTGATGAAAACCTTGCAATGTAATTTTTGCTTTTACTCTGGCAAAAAATAAAATCAGGGGGCTGCATTAAATCAAGAGAGCCAACTGAACCATGAGACTGGTTGGAACTCATGGAAGCAGGTGATGATTAGTCTCTGTAATAACTCATGGACCAGAAACCAGGCCTGACGTGTGACAGCAGGAATAATATATCTGGGAGCTTCTTGGTTTGGTTGTGATGTAATGAAGATTGGAAAAATAAAGAGAGAGGTAAAGGGCGATATGTTGGTGTGGTTTGGATCTTGTTTCTGTCTTGTTACGTTACACTCAGCAGAGCAGCAGATAGCCAAGTAAGCACTGAATAAGATCTCTCCGTCCCTCCACCTTCTGAGACATGAATGATTAAGCAGCTCTGAGCTTCAGGACATCAGTATTTGCGTTCACTGGTCTCCATGTAACTTCACCAACATTGTACTGACACCACACACAACATGAGCGAGGACATGAGAAGAAGACAATAAATATGCTGCTGTGTAAAAAACAGTTCAGGGTTAGTCCATCGGTTCACTAATGGCCTCCATGCAAGCAGACACAGGAGGACTCCCTATTTTTGTCCAACTTCTCCAGAAAGAAGGAAAGCCTTCGGCTTTGGAGCTAAACTAACACTCTGCAGCCGGATAGCAGACTAACCAAGCTTCTGAAATGCAGGTTTGAATTTAATTTGTGTGGTTAAAGAAAGGAAGAAAACATGGTAGGTGACATGAAATCAAGTTTAATGAGAAAAGGTATTGAGATATGTCACCAGAAGTATGAATTTTTCTTGGTTCATATGTTGCTTTGGGGTTGAGACGATATCTTAGGAAAATTATTTTCTTGAAGAAAATTAGAAAACTAGATTGAAACCTGAAAATTCGGAAGCAAAATCCAAGAATAGATGAAGGAATTGCAACTGAATTTGTTTTAAAATTAGAAACTAAATGTATTTATTATTAATTCTATACTTATTTAGGAAGTATATAATTAAAAAACACATTTGTTAAATCTCTTGGGTAGGAAAATATTCAATGTTGGTTGAAAATATCTTATACTTGATTTATGCTGTTTTTATAGACGTTTTTATAGAGAACTTTTAGGACATCATACTGAGTTATAAACTGTGTTCATTTCTAACTTAGTTTTAGTCAAAAAGACCAATCAACGTAAAGTTTTGAAGTAATATGCTATTTATGATACTGATCAGACAGCTACCCATGCAGCATTTTACTTTTAGTTGCTAATATCAAAGTAGTAGATAGCTTTGCAAGATACTGCCCTATTAACACTGAGGTGAACTGCTGACATTTTTTCCATTGTAAGAGGAGGATAAATTCTCTTGTCTAGGAATAAATTAATAAAGCACTCCTTCCCTCCCTCTCTCGCGTGAAGGTATGTCCACCTCTCCCACAGATGAGGTCACTCTGTCTCAGGCAACAATGACACTCTAGACCAAGGGACCATCTCTTAATTAAAATGCAATTGCTTACTCTCTGAGGCAATTCACCTGATCTGACAGTGGCTTTGAGGATTCATTACACAATCTCACTTTCCACACTGCGTCAGATTAGATGGTCTATTGTTTAATTGAACTGTTCAGCATGTGTTTTAAGTATACAGGTGCATCTCAATAAATGTGAATATCATTGCAAAGTTATTTTTCTTTAAACAGATGCAATACACACAGAGTGAAGTGTTTGTTTGATTACGGCTTACAGCTAATGAAAACACAACATTCACATTATTATATTACTCAAATGAAAATAGAGTGTTAATGCTGACATTTCAGCATTAACACATTGTACTATACACTACTTGGTTGGGGCTCCATTAACATGAATTACTGCATCTATGCAGTGTGCCGTGGTGGTGTCTAGGGCAGCAAAAGTACATGAGAAAAAAAGGTATATCAGTTGCATCCCAACAAGATTTCTATTGCTTTTTGTCATTTCCATACAACATTGAGTGAGTTACTGGACGTCTGGTGCTCAGTGTAAGCACTCTTAGAAAATATGCCCTTTAACTGCATCTGGAAATCAAATATATTTGTGATTCAAGATTCCCGTTTATGCTAAATTAAAAGGCTGTTTCAATATTTTTAAAGGATGTGGACTGGACAGGATCAACTCTATTTTAAAATCTGAATTACTTTGACTTGGTAAACTTGACCTGAATAGATTCTCTCTGGGGTTTAGGTCAATCAAGCACAGTAATACAATGGTAAATAAACCGTGTATTGGTAATTTTGGCAGTCTTAGCAGGAACCACGTTCTGCTGGAAAATGAAATCAGCAGAGGGAAGCATCATCTGTACAGAAGATTTTGGACCACTGAGCAACAGTACATTTCTTTTTCTCTTTGGCCCAAGACAACACTGAAGTCTCTCAATGTAACAAGTCAAGTCAAGTCAATTTTATTTATATAGCGCTTTTCAGCAACAAGGCACTCAAGGCGCTGTACATAAGGCAAAACATTACAATGATACAGAAAATCAAACAACAGAGGTAATTAAAAAATAAAGAAAATACAACGATGGATAAGAAAATGAAAGGAAAGTTGGACTGAAAACTTAACTAATAATGTTTAGATAACACATTCAAAGGCCACTCCAAACAAATACGTTTTTAATCTTGATTTGAAGCAACTTAGGGTTTTACAGTTTCAGGGAGTTTTTTTCCAGATTAGTGGAGCATAAGAACTAAAAGCTGCTTCTCCATGTTTGGTTCTGGTTCTGGGTATGCAGAGTAGATTTGAGTCAGAAGACCTGAGAGGTCTGGGTGGTTGATACACTGACAACAAGTCTGTAATGTATTTTGGTGCTAAGTTATTCAGTGATTTATTGACTAACAAAAGTATTTTAAAGTCTATTCTCTGAGCTACAGGGAGCCAGTGTAGGGACTTTAGAACAGGGGTGATGTGGTCCACTTTCTTAGTTTTAGTGAGGGCGCGGACAGCAGCGTTCTGGATCAACTGCAGCTGTCTGATCCACTTTTTAGGCAGACCTGTGAAGGCACCATTGCAGTAATCAATTCTACTAACGATGAGCGCATTAATTAGTTTTTCAAGGTGCTGCGGAGACATTAGTCCTTTAATCCTGGAGATGTTCTTTAGGTGATAGGAGGCCGACCTTGTTACTGTCTTTATGTGTCTCTGAAGGTTCAGGTCTGAGTCCATCACTACACCCAGATTTCGAATCTGATTGGTGGTTTCTAGCTGTATTACCTGAAGCAGTGTGCTAACTTTTAAACGCTCTTCCTTTTTGTCCAAAGATTATTACTTAGTTTTGTTTTGATTCAGCTGAAGAAAATTTTGGCACATCCAAGCATTGATTTCTTCTAAGCATTTTCCCAGTGTTTGAATGGGTTCAAAGTCACCTGGTGACATCGTTACGTATAGCTGTGTGTCGTCTGCATAGTTATGATAACTTACGTTGTCAGTCAGTCAGTCATTTTCTACCGCTTATTCCATAGTGGGTCGCGGGGGAGCTGGTGCCTATCTCCAGCAGTCTATGGGCGAGAGGCGGGGTACACCCTGGACAGGTCACCAGTCCATCGCAGGGCAACTTACGTTGCTGTTTATTAAAATCTGAGTTAGGGAGAGCATATAGATATTGAATAGGAGGGGCCCTAAGATGGACCCTTGGGGAACACCACATGTGATTTTTGTGGTCTCTGATGTAAAGTTACCTACTGACACAAGAAAGTCCCAGTCATTTAAGTAGGATTTAAACCAATTGAGTGCTGTACCAGAAAGGCCGACCCAGTTTTCAAGGCGCTCTAATAAAATCGAGTGATCAACAGTGTTGAATGCTGCACTAAGGTCCAATAATACCAGCACTGTGGTTCTTCCACAGTCTGCATTTATACAGATGTCATTGAACACCTTGACAAGAGCAGTCTCTGTACTGTGGTGAGCAGGAAGCCTGACTGGAAGACATCGAAGCGGCTGGTCATTGTAAGGCAGTTGTTTAACTGTTGAAACACAGCTTTTTCAATAATCTTACTGATGAAGGGGAGGTTTGAGATGGACCTGTAGTTCTGCAGTAGCAGCTTGTCCAAGTTGCTCTTTTTCATTAGAGGTAGGTTATAGCCCATGTCCTAGTGTATGGTGGCTCCAGGCTCAGTCCACACCTTGTGAATCTCCTTTAAACCCTTGAATGGGATTGTGTCACAGTTATTTAGAGCAGGAGTTTCCCACTGAGGTCCCTGAGAGCCACTGTGCTGCGACATTTAGCTGAATTATCAAATTCCGAGGCCTAGTAATGAGCCGTTTATTCTTTTCAGGTGTGCTGGAACAGCGATGCATCTAGAAGTTGCAGGACAGTTGTTCTTGGGCACTGGAGTTGGCAAACCCCTGCTCTAAAAGCTACAGTTTCCACGCTGGATGTTCACTTTGTTTCTACAGCATGTTTTCCTTCCCCTCAATTTTGCATTTATATGCTTAAATAAAGGACTCTGTGAACAACCAGGTTCTGTATGAATGATCTCTGGTGGCTTACTCTAATTGTTAAAGGCGTCAGTAACTCTCTCCTGAACAACTGTTAAGTCAGCAGTCCTCCTCATAATTATGGCTATAACATGGTCATAACATACCATTTCTTTGTTAAAAATCCATTTTCCCTGTCACAATCCTTAAGAATTTATGTTAAGACTTTGTGTTTTCTGTCCCTTTAGTTTTCAGTGTTATTTTTTTCAAACGTATACGTATTACTTTGTGTTCTGTTCATTTATTTTTATCCATGTGTTCTACTTTCCTTGTTTTTTGTGCTTTGTTTTACTATGATTTCCCTGTTCACTGTTGTCTCTTTGGTGTATATTTTGCTATGTCCAGCTGTTCTCTCTGAAAACCTGGCCAATTCTGCCACAGCTGCCGCACCTACTGTTAATTACAGATCCTCGTTAATTACAGATCCTCATTGTCCCAGTATTTCAACGTATTGTTTTCTAACACCCCTGGCTCAGTTCTGCTGTATTTTCATATTACGATCCTATTTTGTTTTACATGCTGCCTGGCTCTTTTATGTTACCTGTGTTGTTTAGTCGGTTTGGTCGTCCTTCGCTTATGATTTTGGACGTTATCTGATTAAATTAGAGTTTTCTCATTATTCTGCCTGCGGTTGGTGATTAAACGCCACAATCCTAGGCATTTTATTGGTCTATTGGAAGAATTAAATTCTATGAGAAATTACAGTTTAGGTTTTAATTAGCTGTAGGCCATATTCAACTTAATTAAAATAAACAAATGCATGAAATATATTCCTCTGTGTGTGATAAACCTATATTTAAGTTTCAGTTTTTTAAATTAATTGCTGAAATAAAGTTTAAACCATTTCACAAGTAAATTTTCAATTATTTCTTTTATCTATTGAGATGGACCTGTGTATGAGGTTGTAAATATGAAGAAAACTTCTCCAATTGTCAGGTTCCTCTTAGAATTAGGCTCAGTTGTCTTCCTGCACTAAGAACGCCCAGTTAGTGTTCAGCTTTTTAGGCCTGGTGTCATTAAAAACACTTCTGCTTTCTGAAAAAGTATTACCTGAATGGAAACGGCAAACCTCCAGATCTGCTTAGAAAACCGCAAACATCAGCATTATTATCACCTCTGAATTAATCAATCTCATCTCCTGACAGAAGCTTATCTGCCCGTGTGATTGCTTGTTACACTGTATGGCACCCCTAAGTCACGCTGTCCCAGCACATTGTCCCCTTTTGCTTCTCTGAGAGATGTTTGTTCCCATGAAGGAAGGGGGTGTCACAGATATCCTGCAGCAGCACCACTGCCATCATATCAGCAGATTGATTCTGACGTCCAAAAAAGGGTTCCTTCAATGATATTGTTCACCTGTCTCATAGGCTTAAAGTGGGTGAGTGGAAGGGGAGTGCTGTGGGAAGGGGGTCGTGTGAGGGTTATTGGTGGGGGATACAGGGTGAGGGGTATTGTTCAAGTAAGGGTTGAGAGGATTGGGGGTGCGGTGCTGACAGGTGGAAAAAAAAAAAAAAACACCCTCATTTGACTAGCCTCCTCTGTCCGTCCATGGGGCCCCATATGAGCAAAGTAATGGAGTCCAAATTACAGCACAGGATTGCTAAGAACAAACCTCTATTGTTTGCCCTCGGGGCACACTAGAGCACCCTAAATGAGTGTCACAGCAAGCAGCAGGGCACGGACCGTTACGCCACTATTTAGTCTGTCTCGTTGTCTCAAGACGGCCCCGTTTCAGAGGTTCTCAGATCAGACAAATACTGCTCCCCTCCTCCCCCCTCCATCTTTTCCCCTTCCTCTGTACAGCTAACCCTCCCACCCCACAACTCCTCACCCCAAAATAGGCCAAATCTCCTCCATTGTGTTTTGACTGCCTAGTGTGAAATTCACTGTGACATTAAATGTTTTCTAATGAATAATTACTGAATGGATATGCAGGGAGAATATGTGTAATGGATTGTAGACTGCATTTTAAATACGTCTTTTTTGTCTCTCCTCCGTGGTATTTACAGGACAAAAAGCCCCTCGGCCGTTCTCAGAAGAAACGAGAGCCATAGGAGGATGGAGGCACGAGGGAGGGGGGAAGGAGGGCTTTGTGTCAATTAGATCCAATGGATTATCTTTTTTAAATGTTTTAACAGAGAGAGTTGAGAATCAAAGGATTTCTGCTTCCAAAGAAGGAGTGAAAAAAATACAAAACCAACAAAAGCTGTGAAAACCTTTGGTCAAAGTGTTGGTGCTGTGAATGCTAAACAGATTGGTGGAATTTTTTTCCCACTATGCTTCTGAAACACGCTGCTTTTTCAGGCTCTGCCAGTCCATTTTGCACCCTGTGTTGTGTTTACTTGGAGCATCAGCTCAAGTGAATAAAGGGCTGCTAGCCAAGGTCCTTGTGAACTGTGTAGCATCTTGTGTTTGTTCATATGTACAATTAAAGCCTTTGCTTCAGAGACCTTTAGGACCTCAAGACTTTTATTTCTAAAGGTACCTCAAATACAATGTTTGAGCTTTTCCTTGCCTTTTTTTTTTGCTATGCTCCCCCCCACATTCCCCCTTACATTCATCCAGATGCAGCTGTCAAAACAGATTTCTTGAAACTTTATGTATGCACAATTGTTACAGGTGTCATTTATGAATTTTGCATTGTTTTTTACTGTGCTCTATTTCCTATTATTTGCAGAATCAAACAAACTAGTATTATTACTAGCTTATTAAAGTTATAATAGTAGAAATAAAAATTTAGTAATAGTAAGGCACAGAACAAATACCACTGGATTAATAGAAAAAAAACCCAATAACACTGGATTTTAAAAATACCATCCCAGGTGCTTTTAGCAATGCATTGAGCTCCATAATGATTAATACTTGTTGCACAGGGTCGGTTGGACATGGAGGGCGCCTTGACTGCCAGGGACCGAGTGGGAATCCAGGACTTTGTTCTTCTGGATGAAACCACAGAGGTGGCCGTTATCAGCAACCTAAAGAAACGTTTCACCAAGGATCTTATTTACGTAAGTCTGAGAAAAAAAAAGTATATCCAAATTAAAGTACGTGTTTTCATTAATGTAATAATTGTCATTTTTACTCTATAATTTCCTTAGACTTACATTGGCACGCTGTTGGTGTCTGTGAATCCGTATAAGGAGCTGGACCTCTACAGTAAAAAACAGATGGATGTCTACATGGGGGTAAACTTTTTTGAGCTTCCACCACACATGTGAGTATGTACATGAGTATGGACATCCAAACATTCAGAAAATAACAAAAGCAGCGCACCTGGTTTATAATGTTCCACATTGAAACAGTGGCCTTGTAATTTAACTAGCAGAATATTAGCTCAGAGCAAAAATAAAACTTGATTTATTTAATTTAAAATTTATTAAAATACAATGTCATTTAAATACAAGACATTAAGTATATAGTATGAGCAGATAACAGGCTTAATAATGGTGTATCATTGTTGGAGAATTCTCTGGGGATGTGTTGTTGGGCCACCTGACTATTTAAAACACATCAAAGTTGCTAGAGATGCAACCACCAGGTATTTCTCACCATTACTGATTTTATTCACCTAAAGAACTAAACACGATAAGATAGAAACTAAAAATGTGCCCCAGGCTCATTGACAAAGGTGATAGTTTTGAATTCAACAGAAAAAGAAGGAATAACTAAATTAGCATGTATGTTTTGAAAGTATTCATCCCTAACCTTTATGTAATTTTTGTTAAAATCAGAAAAGTGCATCAAACTAGATGCTGTTGGTTGGTGTGTTTATGGACTGGAAATTCTGACTTTGGGGCATTACATTAATAGAGGACATTTGTAACACCTGAGCATTTATGAAGAGCTGATAACAGATCAGTGATCAATAGATCATTGTTTGATTCTGATGTCTAGCCGATTGGTTGCTGCATGACTGAATAAAGGTCTGGTCAAGTAAAGCTTGTAATTTTTTCATTCTGCTGTCTGGCTTCCTTGTGCAGCAGCGTAGAAGCCATCTGGCTGTAAACTTAACCATTGATGTTAAAAGAATCGATTGATGGTAAGAGAATCCTGTGGTTTGGGGTCTGTGTAATATATATATATATATATATATATATATATATATATATATATATATATATATATATATTACGCACACATACAAAAACATATATACATACACATATAGTTAGAAGCAAATACTAAAGAAACAAGATGTTCAAGAAAATTACACTTGTATATATTGATATTGGCAAGAAAATTAAAATGACAATCGTTAGGTTTTGGATGAATTTGTGGCGTTCAGAGCAACAACAGCTTTTGGGTAAAAGCTTCATTCTTGTCTTTATTGCCCTGAAACACCTCCCTAAAAGTAAGAGTTCAAAGAGGTGGTGACCAGGGTTTGAGGGGTCCCTGATGATGCCGTAAGCTCTCCTGAGGCAGATCCCCTCCAGAGATGGAAGAGGGCAGCCAATCACTCTCTGGGCAATGTTTTTGACCCTCTGGAGCTGCTTCATCTCTGCTGCAGTGCAGCTGGGGAACCACAGTGAAATGCTGTGGCTCAACACCGTCTCCACCGAGCAGCGGTGGAAGGTCATCAAGAGCTCACATCTCAGGTTGTTTTTTTCTGAGAATCCTCAGAAAGTATTCTCTGCTGTGCTCTCTTCAGGATTGAGGTGGAGTTTGCAGTCAGGTCTTCACTGATGTAAGTGCCCAGGAACCTGAAGTCTGGCACCATCTGCTCCCTGACCCCATTTATGGTGATGGGCTGAATGTCCGGTTTACACCTCCTAAAGTCGATAATCAGTTCCTTTAATTTGGAGGTGTTCAAAATGAGGTAGTTGGTGGTGCACCAGACAGACAATGTCTAATACCAAGAAAACATATCACTAAAACAACAAAACAAGAAGGTAGAAATTGAAAATTAAAGAAAAGAAAACATTCTGAAAATGCTGGTAGAATCTTAGAATAAATTGAAAAGTCCATGTTCAGGGAGAATAAATAAAACAAGGTTAGATCAGAGTCTCAAACTCTACTAAAATGAAAACCAATTAAATAGACGGGTTTTCAGGAGCCAGTCCAGTGTCCCAGCAGTCTTTATCTGCATCAGTAAAATGTTCCTCAGAATTGGCCCAGCCACTGCAAAGGTGTTATTTTCAGCCCTGTTTTTATGTGTGGTTCACAGGCATCCAGTAGTATCTGATTAATAGACCTAAGCTCTCCTTATGGAGTACAGTGGTGTGAGAGATTCGGTAAATAAACAAGGACCAGCTTTATAGAAAATCTTTAAAATCCTAAAATCTATCCTGTAGCAAACAGGAAGCCAATAGGATAGGAAGGAAATGGTTTACTGTTTCAGCTGGAAATACGGCACTGATAAACTCAAAGGAACTAATCCTTATCACATTTAGCTTTTTTCATGAAAGATATGCGATTACCTGCCAACATCTTTTTGTTTAATTTAAGAAAGTTTAACTTCAACCATGCTTTACTGTCATCTAAGTCATTCAAAAATGGCTGCAAAGATTCTTTGGATCCTATTTTTTAGGGCAGATTGATTTGTACATAATCTGCCTTGAAAGGAGAAGATCTTGTGTTTAGTAAAGGCAACACATATATAGAGATCAGGATAGGCAAGGCAAGGCAAGTTTACTTATAAAGCACATTTCAGTAGCAAGACAATTCAAAGTGCTGTACATGAAAAAAAAGAGACATAATAGGAAAAGTACATCACAGTGGCATAAAGGTAATTAAATAATTAACGAACACAAACAATTCAAGAGAATATAAATTAATAATTAAAATGACAAGATTATATTAAAAGGGATAAACAATTAAAAATTAATGATAAAATGATAAAATGAAAGTTGGATTAAAAACTCAGCTAATAATGTTTAGATAGCACAGTCAAAGGCTACTCTAAACAAAAAATAAAACAAATACGTTTTTAATCTTGATTTGAAGCATTTTATGGTTTTACAGTTTTCTGGGAGTTTATTCCAGATTAGTGGAGCATAAGAACTAAAAGCAGCTTCTCCATGTTTGGTTCTGGGTATGCAGAGTAGATATGAGCTAGAAGACCTGAGAGGTCTGGGTGGTTGATTCACTGACAACAAGTCTGTAATGTATTTTGGTGCTAAGCCATTCAGTGATTTATAGACTAACAGAAGTATTTTAAAGTCTATTCTCTGAGCTACAAAGGAGCCAGTGTAAGGACTTTAGAACCGGGGTGATGTGCTCCACTTTCTTAGTTCTAGTGAGGACGCGGGCAGCAGCGTTCTGGATCAACTGCAGCTGTCTGATCGACTTTTTAGGCAGACCTGTGAAGACACTGTTGCAGTAATCAATTCTACTAAAGATGAACGCATGAATTAGTTTTTCAAGGTCCTGTTGAGACATTATTCCTTTTGTTGTGATTATTAATCTGACAATATTATTTAATATTTAATATTTTATCAAATAATATTTCGGTCTGTTAAGGGTTGTCCTGTGAATACCAGCCCAGTAAGGCGATGGTATTAGGACAAAGTTGAAAGGTGTGAGCCAAGCTCTGACATTATTGAATAGCATAAACTCTGTACACAAATGGAATGAACTCACACAATTTCTTAAAATACAAGAATTTATTAACAAAAATAAGTCAACTCAAAGTCAAACATATTTCAATCAACAAACTCTTTACTATGCTAAAACAATCCAACTAAACTACCAAGCAGAATTAAAAAATAACAAAGACTAATGGGCTATGTACAATATAAACAAGTTGATTAAAGATGATTGAAAATCATGACCAAAAGAGTGATGCAACATTACCATGCAATGTTATTTACAGGGGTTGGACAATGAAACTGAAACACCTGGTTTTAGACCACAATAATTTATTAGTATGGTGTAGGGCCTCCTTTTGTGGCCAATACAGCATCAATTCGTCTTGGGAATGACATATACAAGTCCTGCACAGTTGTCAGAGGGATTTTGAGCCATTCTTCTTGCAGGATAGTGGCCAGGTCACTACGTGATACTGGTGGAGGAAAACGTTTCCTGACTCGCTCCTCCAAAACACCCCAAAGTGGCTAAATAATATTTAGATCTGGTGACTGTGCAGGCCATGGGAGATGTTCAACTTCACTTTCATGTTCATCAAACCAATCTTTCACCAGTCTTGCTGTGGGTATTGGTGCATTGTCATCCTAATACACGGCACCGCCTTCAGGATACAATGTTTGAACCATTGGATGCACATGGTCCTCAAAAATGGTTCGGTAGTCCTCGGCAGTGACGCGCCCATCTAGCACAAGTATTGGGCCAAGGGAATGCCATGATATGGCAGCCCAACCCATCACTGATCCACCCCCATGCTTCACTCTGGGCATGCAACAGTCTGGGTGGGACGCTTCTTTGGGGCTTCTCCACACCGTAACTCTCCCGGATGTGGGGAAAACAGTAAAGGTGGACTCATCAGAGAACAGTACATGTTTCACATTGTCCACAGCCCAAGATTTGCGCTCCTTGCACCATTGAAACCGACGTTTGGCATTGGCATGAGTGACCAAAGGTTTGGCTATAGCAGCCCGGCCGTGTATATTGACCCTGTGGAGCTCCCAACGGACAGTTCTGGTGGAAACAGGAGAGTTGAGGTGCACATTTAATTCTGCCATGATTTGGGCAGCCGTGGTTTTATGTTTTTTGGATACAATCCGGGTTAACACCCGAATATCCCTTTCAGACAGCTTCCTCTTGCGTCCACAGTTAATCCTGTTGGATGTGGTTCGTCCTTCTTGGTGGTATGCTGACATTACCCTGGATACCGTGGCTCTTGATACATCACAAAGACTTGCTGTCTTGGTCACAGATGCGCCAGCAAGACGTGCACCAACAATTTGTCCTCTTTTGAACTCTGGTATGTCACCCATAATGTTGTGTGCATTTCAATATTTTGAGCAAAACTGTGCTCTTACCCTGCTAATTGAACCTTCACACTCTGCTCTTACTGGTGCAATGTGCAGTCAATGAAGACAGGCTACCAGGCTGGTCCAATTTAGCCATGAAACCTCCCACACTAAAATGACAGGTGTTTCAGTTTCATTGTCCAACCCCTGTATGTCTGAGAACCAAGGATTATCTTGAAGAATCTGGAAATGAAGTTAAGTTAGTCTTGGAACTAACTTAGGCATAATCAGTATACCTTTAGACAACCATTCACAATGCAAGATCAGATAAAATATTATTTTAATAAAATAATGTTTTAAAGAATGATCTGCTGAATAAAACCAACCTTCTGGATGACTAATTCTCAACGGTGTCTCATTAGCTGCCTTTATTTATTGAAATAATATTTAAAGAAATATTATTAAAGGTAACGGTAAATTATTTAAGGAAATATCTTTGAAAAGAGCCAAATCTTTCTGGAGAAATGGGCTTAATGGTGTTTACTTAGTTACCAAATGTAGTAAAATGATGATAGGGACATTATTTACTGAATTGAAAACTAAACCGTTCTGGGTAGATACTCTTCAGCAGCAAGCACATGGCCTAGGCTGTTAGCAGTTAAGCTAACAAAGGAGGCTGATAGCTTAGCAACCAGAATCAAAACACACACACTTAAAATACCATCAATAAAAGGGTTAAAATGCATCCTCCACCAGAAGCTCACTCAGCTCAACGTCCCAACCTCCACCTGTCAGTGGATCAACAGCTTCCTGACGGACCGACAGCAGCAGGTCTGAGACTGGGGAGCATCTTCTCCCGAACCAGATCAATAAGTACTGGTGCCCCCCAGGGGTGTGTTCTATCCCCACTCCTCTTCTCCCTGTACACAAATGACTGCACCTCAGCGGACTCGTCCGTGAAACTCCTGAAATTTGCAGATGACACCACTGTCATTGGACTGATCCAGGACGGTGATGAGTCTGCATACAGACAGGAGGTGGATCGGCTGGTACACTGGTGTAGTCAGAACTGCCTGGAGCTAAACCCACTCAAGACTGTGGAGATGGTGGTGGACTTTCGGAAAACACCACCTCCATACACCCCCCTCACCATCCTCAACAACACCGTGTCGGCTGTGGATCACTTCAGGTTCTTAGGAACAACCATCTCTGAGGACCTGAGATGGTCTTCACACATAGACACTGTTCGGAAGAAGGCCCAGCAGAGACTGTACTTCCTGAGGCAACTCAAGAAGTACAACCTTCCACAGGAGCTGCTGGTCATCTTCTACACTGCCATCATTCAGTCTGTCCTGCCTTCATCCATCTCCGTGTGGTTCGGTTCATCCACAAAACAGGACAGGTCCAGACTGCAACGAACAATCAGGTCTGCAGAGAGAATCATCAGGGCTGACCTTCCCTCCATCCAAGACTTATACAGGTCTAGGGTCAGAAAAAGAGCTGCTAAAATCTCTGCAGACCCCACACACCCTGCACATAAACTGTTTAGAGTTCTGCCTTCAGGCCGACGCTACAGAGCGCTGTTCACAAAAACCAGCCGCCACAGAGACAGTTTCTTCCCCCAGGCTGTTTCTCTGTTGAACATTCAATAAAATACAAAACAACAGCAGACAGATGTTGCAAATGCACCTTTTTATTTATATATGTGTATATTGTACATTGTAAATATGTATATTCTGTAGTGCAAAAACAAAAACCGAAGAGCAAAGTGTACCGGAGTCAAATTCCTTGTTTGTATGTACGAACTTGGCAATAAAGATGATTCTGATTCTGATTCTGATTCTGATAAGCGCGGACGGCGCGTTATGAGCAACACTCTGTGTTTAAAATCACCCTTTAAATAAAGTTTGTCTTAACTTTAAAAACACATAAACACAGAACACAAAGCTGATCACGTGTGCAGATAGACTGCGAGCACTAAGATAGCAGTTTCACACAAACAAAACCAAACTTCATAAAATGAAAAACGTTTAGATCATTTCATCCTAACTGTTATTCTGCCCAAACCTAACCTCTGACCACGTTGAGGAAAAGATGTCCGGGGTGGCGAAGTTTGAAGAAACGTCCACAGTCAACAAGTGGTTACCTAACGAAGCTGTGGGGGCGGCCTGTCCTGTTGGCCGGACAAAACTGCACGTTACCGGTGATGCGGGGTCGTCCTTCTCTCAGGCAAGGAAAACCGCTTCGCTCGGGTTGTAGAGACCGCGTCTCTGCTGGGGACTTTTCTCGAACACCGTGTGCTTCTGCAGGGCTCGGAGAGAAAGTCAACAATGCCGGTGCCTTAATTCCCCGTTCGTGAATGAATACCGGATACACAAACAGCAATTCATTCAATACTCAACTTTTGCATGTGATCGGTGATCATATGAGACTCTTGGATCCAGTTTGAAGAGTTAAGTCTTTTTGCCAGCAAAAAGACTTCAACGTGCTGTGTCTACTCCTTGTCCGATGGTCAACCGGTTTGGAGAGGTCGGCTTGTGGGAGAGGGGGTGCTTTTATACAGCCAGTGGCATCATGGGAAGTCTGCTGCTACCCCCCTTTTTCAGTTGCTGGAAGTCAGTTAAATGCAATTTATTTTGAAAACCCCAGAAGATTTTGTACCGGAGTTTTAATGTTGAAATCCATGGCTGGGTCCCAACACTTTAATCCTGGAGATGTTCTTTAGGTGATAGAAGGCCGACCTTGTTACTGTCTTTATGTGGATAGAGTCTTGAAGAACTCCTTATGTAAGTGTAGCTGCTGCCTAGCAAACCCATTTATCTTGGCACAGACGTTTCTGTCTGCTAAATATATTCTGGAACCTCTGACCCTTTATTCCCAACATACTGATCATTTCTTGATACGAGTAGGTAATGATCCACCATGTTCGAGTAGCACTCGAGTCTAAAGGCACACGTATTTTTCACTTAACTGGACCATTGAGGTATAATGATTGTTATCTATCCTTTCAGCTACGCCTTGGCAGACAATGCCTACCACACCATGCTGACAGAGTTTAACAATCACTTCATCCTCATCTCTGGTGAGAGCGGAGCAGGAAAAACCGAGGCCTCCAAGAAGATCCAGCAGTATTACGCTGTCAGCTGTCCGAGCACCACTTTAATGAACAACGTCAGAGACAAGATGCTCATGTCCAACCCTGTCTTAGAGGTTCAATAGTTGCTTCTGATTTTACCAGAACATTGATAAACAAATAAACTCAGAGGTGATTACTGCAAATATTATGAATGAAAGAGCTTTGTTTTTACTACAGGCTTTTGGGAATGCAAAAACTCTGAAAAATGACAACTCAAGTCGGTTTGGGAAGTACATGGATATTCAGTTTGACAGCCAGGTAAGGACAAATGCTCCTTAGAAAAAAATGATCAGGAAAAAGAAACAAAGAAAAAAAATGCATAAAAAAGTATTTTCTAAGGGTGCACTGACTTTTTACTCAAACTTACAGTAAGTTTGACTGGTTATCACAGTTTTTATTTTTGCCTTACAACAGCACATTACAAATCACATAACAAACTCAACATTGCATGTCATGTTAGAAAAATGGGAAATAAATCATGATGTCTGAAGGGGAATGCTGTTGGAGGCCACATCCTGAACTACCTGCTGGAGAAGTCGAGGGTTGTGCACCAGAATCACGGGGAGAGGAACTTCCACGTCTTCTACCAGCTGGTGGAGGGAGGATCAGATGACCTACTGAAGCAGCTGGGCCTTAAAAGAGACGTCCAGCATTACTACTACCTAACACAGGTTTATATGACTTCATAAGGATATTCTTAATAATGACTACTAAGAACGTTCTACCACCCTACAGTTTGTCACATGGTTCTTGTTTCTAACAGGGGGAATGTGCCATTGTGTCATCTATTAATGACAAAAATGACTGGAAATCTGTCAAAAATGCCCTGCAAGTCATTGAATTTGATGAAAATAACACTAATGTAAGTTGAATGCTTTTGCAGATACCAGCATTTAAATGGACATATTGGTAAAAGACTTGAGTGCCTCTGTACAGCATCTGTTTAGGGTCGTTGCAAGTGTTCTCCATTTGGGAAATGTTCACTTTGATGCGGACAGTAAAGGCCACGCCCTTCTAAAGAACAACACAGAGCTAAACTGGGCTTCAGATGTAAGGAAAGCAAACATTCCTAACACTGACATCCAGAGCAGGCTCAGAAATACATTTGATGACTCACTCCAGTTTTCTTTACAGCTTCTGGGGGTGGATACCAACAACCTTAAGGAGGGACTTACATTCCGGAAGATTGAAACCAAAACAGAACAGGTTCACAGACACCAGAGCCTCTTTTACCGCAATTGAATGCTAAAATTGTGTTTTTCCAAAATACAGCAGGGATCTTTTTTTTCTTTACCAGGTCCTCAGCCCATTCACAGTTGACCATGCCATCTATGTCAGAGATGCCCTGGCCAAAGCCATCTATGGAGAGACTTTTACCTGGTTGGTCAACAGGATTAATGAGTCCATGGAAAACAAGGTGAGGACCACATACCAGTGGCATTTCCTGCGCCTAAAATTATTTACGAACCTTGCACTTTTATCCTTTTTTCCTTTTACAACAACAAACTTCAATATATTTGCTGTAATTTTATGTGATAGACCAACACAAAGTAGTTTGTACTTGAGAAGTAGAAGGATACAGGTTTTTACAAACATTTTTAAAATCTTTGTAGCACTGCCTTTTCCAGCAAACACATCTGGAATACTTTTGGGAGCTGTTTCTACCAGCATTGCCCAATCTTCTGCTAAATAGCTCAAGCTCAGTCACACTGGATGGAGAGCATCTATGAACATCAGGTTTCAGGTCTTGCCCCAAATTCTTAATTGGATTTAGGTCAGGTTGCTTTGACTGGGTTTTATTGCATGGAAGTGCTTTGATCTAAACCACTGCATCACTGCTCTGGCTCTATGTTCATGGTTGCTGCCCTGCTGAAGTCAAACCTCACCTCAGTCTCAAGTCTTTTGCAAGGTCTAACAGATTTTCTTCTAGGATTGGTCTGTATTTAGCTCCATTCATCTTCCCATCATCTCTGACCAGGTTCCCTGTCCCTGCTGAGGGAAAGGCTGCCACTGCCATGTTTCTCTGTGGGTCAAAAGGCTCTGACCAAAGAATCTTCTTCCACATGTTAGCTGTGTCTCCAACTTCATTGTACCAAACCACAAATGGGACTTCTAATGGCTTTCTCTTCTAAACTCCTCTTTGAAGGCCAGATTTGTGGACTGCACAGTCAATAGTGGTGATGTTGTCAGATTCTCGCACCTGCTCCATAGATCTCTGCAGCTCCTCCAGAGTTACCATGGGCCTCTTGGCTGCTCTCTGGTCTTTTAGTTAAGGTGGACAGCGTGGTCAGGTTTGCTGTTTTGCCGTTATCTTTTTGTTTTCAGGTGATGGATTGAACTCTGTGAGAAGTTGAAATCTTGGGAAATTCTTATATAAACTTACTCTGCTTTAACCTTTTCTGCAAACCTAATACCGACTTGTCTGCTGTGTATCTTGGTCTTCGTGATACTTTTTGTTCCCTAACATTCTCTGAAACATCTCTGAGGCCTTTACAGAACAGCTGGATTTATACTAAAATTAACTCTGTAACTATGCTCACCACACTTTTGTTTGTAAACAATACAGAAAACCATGCATCATGCACTTTCACTAAAGGTCAAGGGATGTATTTTATAATAATATTTTCTGCTAGGACTCCTCACGAAAGACTGTTATTGGGCTTTTGGACATATATGGATTTGAGGTGTTCTACGTCAACAGGTTAGCTGTGTTCTGGATTATTATTAAATACTCTGATAAATATTATTGACTGTTGTTGCAAGAAAATAAAAACAGATGTTACAAACATACCCAAATCTTGCACAAAAAAACAATATTTGCCCTGTTTTTCATTAGTTTTGAACAGTTCTGTATAAACTACTGCAACGAGAAGCTGCAGCAGCTTTTTATCCAGCTGACACTCAAAGCTGAGCAGGAAGAATATGAAGCAGAGGGAATTGAGGTAAGACTGATCAAAGCTTGAAAAACTTAAAAGGAAAATGAATGATGATCAACATTAATTAGCTTTAATCTGAGTATTTTCTTTTCATAGTGGGAGCCAGTTCAGTTCTTCAACAATAAGATTATCTGTGACCTGGTTGAGGAGAAACACAGAGGAATCATATCAATACTGGTGTGTAATCATGGGCCATGAAGTCTTTTTACATAAATTCAGTCATATTCAATAACTTAAAATATGCCGTCCAAAGAGGCTCATTGTCAGATTAAAGGTAACCTTTAAGCAGGTATTTAACATACTTTTTATTGAGTCCACATTTCTGTATTAAAATGTTTTTTTATTGGTCTGATGTTATATTCTAATCTGAAATGTTGTTTTCATTAGCTGTTTATGGAAAATAATCATGAATAACAAAAATAAAGGCTTGAAAACATCAGTCTGTTTGTAATTCATGTGTTTACTGTGTTTTACTTGGTGAATTGAGGTACTGAAATAAATTAACTGTTCAGTGATATTCTAATTTACTGAATATGGTTGGATAACTGATGTTTAACACACCTGATGATACTGCAGGATGAAGAGTGTCTCAGGCCAGGAGATGCCACAGATCTCACTTTTCTGGAGAGATTAGAGGAAAAGATGGGAAATCACCCACACTTTGTAACGTGAGTTAAAGTCTGCGTTATTATCGAACAGGGTTCCCTCTCAATCTATTCCTCAGGGTTCTGCTCACTGGAGTGAACTGTGGCTTCATAAAGACAAGTGATTATAATTGAACCCTCACGTTTCCACCTCCTTGACTGCAGACACAGACTGGCTGACAACATGACACGGAAGACACTGGAGAGAGGAGATTTTCGACTGTTGCATTACACCGGGGAGGTCACCTACTGCGTTGTGGGTAAAATAAAACCACAATCCTAATGCCTTTTTTACTTTAAGATCTGGACCATTGCAGGTTTATAGTGGCAGTTCTGTGACTTGGAATTTTGTTTTTGTTTTTTTACATTTTTAGGTTTTCTTGACAAAAATAACGACCTGCTATACAGGAACATAAAAGATGTAAGTCTGGATTTTTGCAACTATAATTAATAAGGCACTGATATGTAATAGAACGGAATGTCTTTGCAGGACTGCAGTAAATTAAACAAGATAAGAATGGATGGTAATTGATAATTTATTTGACAATTTATTATGATGTGAACGTATGCATTAATGTGCATTATGACTTATATTTATAGCTGGTGTGTCAGTCAAAAAATTCCATTGTCCGCGAGTGCTTCTCCGCTGTGGATACAGCAAACAAGAGAAGACCAGAAACAGTAAGTTCTCCTGTGTTTTGATTCTCATCAAAAGCAATAAAACTGTGTAAATAAAGTTTAGTTCCGGTCAGACGTTTACACAGAAACATCATCGGCATGAATGTCATTAATCTGGGGCTTTTATCAGTTGAATGGTCCTTTTCTAGATTACAATGATGATGCAACAAACATCTTGGAATTTTAAAAACAGGATTTGGGTATTTGGCCACTTTTCCTATCAGAAATGGTGCAGTTTTTCAATTAGCTCATTTCCTGACATGGAGCCATTATAATCCCACTTCAAGTATTTTTAGTAGGATTGAGCTCTTTTAGGAGGCCATTAAACCTAATGTAAACTGTCCAAAACTTGTTTTGAAGTGCGTTTGGGATTATTGTTGTGTTGGACCACCTGATAATCTCCAAGTTTGAACTATCTGACCCAAAATATCACTATCAGATGAAGGGAAATAGGAAGAGACTGGAACAAAAGTCAGTTTACCACCAATATGGTATGAGAGTGCTCTTGCTCAACAATCTGGACCTTCATGCACAACTGAAATATACACTTGTGTAAAAAGGCTTTATAGTCAAACTGGACAAAGAAGGAACTGTTTTACCACAATCACAAAAGGGTATTTTTGAAGGAGTCAAGATTTTCAAGCCTAAAGAAACCTTACCAACAGACGAGCATGGTGATGGTAGCAAAATGCAGAATATACGTTCATACATAAACTCATTTTTAAATGTCTGACTGGTACTGCAAAATATTTTTTAAAGAGTTTTACCGGCTATAATCTGATCTGAAAATTTTAACTCATACATACTGCATCTGCCAAATGAGCTGCTGGTTTATTATGACCCTTTGGGTGTGTCTGTAGGTAGTGACCCAGTTTAAGAACAGCCTGCAGAAACTCACAGAGATGCTCATGGCTAAAGAGGCCTGGTACATACGCTGTCTGAAGTCTAATGAGTCAAAGCAGCCAGGTACGTCAGCTCCGAAAAGGCGGAGAATGTTAATGCAAACAACATAGACATGTTATCATCTCTGTCATGCAATCACAGGACAGTTCGATGAAGCATTAATCAGACACCAGGTGAAGTACCTGGGCCTAATGGAGCATCTCAGAGTCAGAAGAGCCGGTTTTGCTTACCGTCGGCAATATGAAGACTTCTTAAAAAGGTACTGAGAAACCATGTCTTTCTCCATGAATATGTGCTTGACTTTCACTTATAAAAGCTTTTCCTGTGTGGGTTAATCTGGCTCATGTCGCAGGTATAAACCCCTGTGCCCAGCCACCTGGCCTCATTGGAGAGGAGTGCCTGCTGACGGAGTTGAACTGTTGGCTCAACATCTGGGCTACCTGCCTGACGAGTACAAAATGGGAAGGTGAGGAAAACGTTCTAATTCAGCTGGGAGATTATACCCAAAAAGCCAGTTTCAGAAAAAATAACCATCCTTCATGGGATTTTTATAGAACCAAAATATTCATCCGTCATCCCAGGACGCTTTATGCCACAGAGGATGCTTATGAGAAATGCAAACATGACTTGGGTGAGTTTAAACCAAATCTTAAAAGCGTTCAATATAACTTTTTAAGACTTATGGGCTTTATGCTTTAATAAATGCAGCAACCAAACTTCAAGCCAAGTATAAAGGATACAAAGTCAAGGGAGAGTTCAGGAAACAGAAGGAGGCTGGTAAATAGCAGAACACACAGCATTGAGTGGTGCTTACATTTTTGTAAACTGAAAGACAACCAACCCAAACCACGATACTACCACCCTATTTTGGAATGGAAAACAGTTGTTATACCTTAATGCCTTTTATATCTCCAAAACATATTGTTTTAAGGAAAACCTTATGATTTAATCTTGTGAATCTTCAAAACATTCTCCCCGTCACGTTTTTGCCTAGCTCATGTGATCTTGCACAAAGTACAGATGTTTATTGCATGTCCTCTGTGTCCTAGAGGCCAAGCAGTGGCATCCAAATGCTGATACCACCATAAAAAAACCCACATTCTTATTTTATACAATAAAACAAGTGCACACAAATTTAATTTTATCTTCACGTCCTTAGCAACAAAGATTGAGACGTGCTGGAGAGGAACACAGGCTAGGAAGGAAAAAGAGAAAAGAGCGTGGGCCGTAAAAGTCATCAAGAAGTAAGCAAGAAGATTAAAGTTGCACCCTGATTCTAAATCTTATTGCATCATTTCATATAAATTGTATTTTGTTCTCCTGTTTCAGGTTCATAAAAGCCTACATAAACAGAGGGGAGGCAAAAAGCACAGATAACTCAGAGTACCTGGCGTTTGTGAGACAAAGCTTCTTGAACAGACTGAAAAATAATCTGCCAAAGACTGTTTTGGATAAGACTACCTGGCTAACACCCCCAGCTGCGGTTACTGAGGTAGTTCACTGTAATATCAACTCAGCCTGATGGAACGTCAAATTTTGGATAATTTTATTGTTTCATTATAGGCATCAGAGATACTGCGTAAGCTTCACTATCGTCTGATGGTGCGGAGGTATGTGCGAGGAATCCCACCACAGAGAAAGGCGCAAGTAAGAAACACCAATCACGTCATGTAAGACTGAAAAATGTTGTAGTTCTGTTTCAATAGTTAATTTTTTCACATTTCTTGTTCTTTCAGCTTCAAATGAAAGTTGTCACCGCCTCTATCTTCAAAGGCAAAAAGGAAAATTATCCGCAGAGCATCCCTAAACCTTTCTTGGACACAAGAATCAGTTAGTCTCAAATAAAGCAACTCCACACACTTCGGTTTATCGGCAGTCATATTTACATTCTCTATTTTCTCCAGGTGAACAAGAGATAAACATCCAGGTTCTTAGTATGATTCGCAATGAGCAGATTAAGGTAATAAAATAAAATGATCAGCTTGACATAATCCGGAGCCACATCGAGCACTGACTGAGTTGGGTCCTGTGTTTCCGCAGTACAGTGTCCCAGTCATTAAGTATGACAGAAACGGCTTCAAACCGAGGCCGAGACAGCTCATCCTCACCATGACTGCTGCCTATGTGGTAGAGGAGGCCAAGGTCAAACAGCGAGTGTCGTACACCTCTCTCAAAGGTTTGAAAAGCATTAAATAGTTCAATGGACAAGACAAAAGAAAATGTTTTTTTTTTCAGTCATGTTTTCACCATGTCATTAATCCATTTATAAATGTCACAGTTCCAAATTAAATATTCTATTAGCAAATCAAATTTTTAGTTTGCAAACCAAATATATAGTTTACGAACTAAAGTTTACAAAGTATTTGTTTAGTTTACAAACTAAATATTTAGAGTATAAACTAGATATTTAGTGAGTAAGCTAAATATTTAGTCTGTTGAAATATATAAAAATAACTGGAAAATATATATAAATATTTAATTAAAAAATGTATGAATTACTTTAAAAAATGAACCCCGTTTTTTTTTCTCTTATGATAGGCTAAATTACTCAAAATATTGCTGTCAGTTTTTGACTGTATAACTTTACAAATGCCCCCCCCTAGTTAACAATCTTTATTAGTGTTCTCATGCAGGGTAAAAACTGAGTTTGGACTCATTGCAGGGATTTCTGTCAGCAACCTAAGCGATGGCTTCATTGTGTTCCATATTACCTGTGAAAATCCCAAACAGAAGGTGAGTCAGTTTGCATTTTTTACATTGTAGTACATTACACACAATGTATTTTATTGGGATTTTATGTAATAAATCAACACAAGGAAGCAAATAATTTTGAAATGGAAGGAAAAAGATTTTTTGTTTACAAATAAAAATCAGAAAGTGTGGTGTGCATTGGTATTCAGCACCCTTACTCTGATACTCTTAAATAAATAAATTATGTGCAACCAATTGCCTTCACAAGTCTCAAATAGTCAAACTTTACTTAATTTAAGAGTTTAGAGATGGTTAGTGAACAAACAGCATCAAGATGTTGTTTGTTAAATGAAATCTCACAGGGAGCTGTTCAATCCATCATTTTAAAATAGAAAGAGCACGACACAACTGCAAGGAGAGCATTAATTAGAGAAGCAGCCAAGAGACCCATGGTAACTCTGGAGGAGCTGCACAGATCCACAGCTCAGGTGGGAGAATCTGTTGGAGGGATCAATTGAGAACCTCACAAATGTGATTTTTATAGAAGAAGGTTATTGTAAAAAGAAGACATTGTTTGTAGTTTGCCAAAAGTCATATGGCCACCTTCCTCCATACACACATGGAAGAAGGTGCTCTGTTCCGATTAGACCAGAAACTGTACTTTTGACCTGCATGTGAAACACTATGTGAAATAGAAAACTAATTCTGATCATCACCCTGAATTCACCATTTCCGCTGTCAAGCAGTGTGATGGCAGCATCGTGCAATGGGAATCATTTTCTTCTGGTCAGAGTTGATAGGATGTATGGAGCTAAATACAAGTGAATCTTAAACAGAATCTAAAATTGGTGGAGGCTGACACTTGAGCAGGACTACTCTTAACCAAGCACCCAGAGCTGCAATGGTAGGGATTACTCGAGGCACAGATGTTTAAAATGGCCCAGTCAAAACACAGAAGATAATGCAACTCAGAATCTTAAAGACTTGAAAATTGCCAGTATTCTCAATTTAATCTGAGTGAGCGTCAGCCAAAAACGAAGAGGCAAAAATGTCAGTCTAAAGCTGTTGGAGATTTACCTGAAAAAACATTTGATCCAGGGGTGGCTGAATACACATGCATGCCACACTTCTGCAAGGCACTGTATCTGGGTTTTATTACAATAATGACATAGGTAAAAAGTTTATGAAGATTCAGCTACATAGACTATATCCTTATATTCCCTGGTAAAAAAAACAACAAAAAACTAAGGTCATTTTGTTACTGTTCTTGTATTAGGGGGATCTGGTCATACAGTGTGACCACCTGTATGAGGTTTTAACCAAACTTAGCATCATTGCTAACAAACAGAATGTAATCAAAGTGGTTCAGGGCAGGTGAGTTCAAGATCTCAGAATCAAACGCATGGTTTTACCACACAGATTGACTGAAATAACCTTGTTTTCCTTGTTTCTCAGCATAAAGTTTGAATTCCAGTCAGGCAAAGAGAACGCAGTAGACTTTAGCACAGGGCAGGAGCCAATGGTGTACAAAGCCAAGAATGGACACCTCATGGTGGTGAGTTAAAAAATAGAAAATAAATCACGCCCTGTCCTAAAAATCACCTGCAGAATGAGATAAAACATCACTTTTTCGCTGCAGGTCGCCACTCGCACAAGGACACGGTAACATGTGGAGCTGAAGACGACACACAAGAAGCCCCTGCATATTTAACCAAGAGACCCCTAAGGAGAGGATCATGTGCACAGGATACACACCTGACCTAAAACAGCTGCACCCCTCAAAGCAGCTAAAAGCCCATTCATCAAACAGAAACCTACTTTTCATCTGTTTTTAAACCTGGGATTAAAAGTTCATTTCCAACACAATATTTAACTGCATTAAAACCTACAGTTATGGATACTGTTTTGTAAAGTTCAATTTTAACACAATCCAAAGAATTACTTTAAACCGAAAAAACTCAAATAATCTGCAAAAACAATTAGAGTTCAGGGAAACCACATTACTCACATACTTGCTTCAAACAACAGGTACTTCTAATCTTTGAACAATGAAGCCATGTGTATTTTAATTTTGTATTTTCACTGCAAAGGAAAATGTGGACATTAAACACATACCAAACAAGTGCATCTAGAAATTTATTTGTGATAAAGTATATATAAATATAAAACATTTGTTCACTTCTGTACAACAGATCTAAAATCAATGCTTACTTTGACTTGAACATATAGTGTGCAAACAGTATCTTCTCTGATGAATGCAGTGATGGACAGGTCTAATTCCCCTCTCTGTTAAAAGGTTGTAGACAGGCATCCCCTTCCTGCCAGGCAGCTCTCTGGTTGCACCAACTCCCTTAAACCTCAGCAGACATCATTCAATCAGCTCAGTACATTTAACACCTTCGGTCACAGATCACATTTCCTCTACTGGAACATAAAATAAAATGTTTATAGTGGACTGAAGGGAATTGTATAAATCTTAACTAAACAGAGTATATGCACAAGAGTGAAATGTTGCATTCTTCCATGATATCGTAAAAAACAACTATATTTTTTTAAGTTTTAATAACTAAATCAACAGGCTACAATATAGCCATGATAACGTTTCAAGAATAAAACAGTGCCATCGTGTGGTCACATTGGGGTACAACACCACTGATAAGCAAGTGGATCAGTCACACCCACAGTAGGAAAAGGTGAACTAGAAAAGGTTTCTAGATTACTTTAACTGATTACACCATTGTACTTCTTGTTCTGCTTTATGTCACATAGCTTGGACACTTAAACAACAGATTTATATTGACAAAAAAACTCTGTACGTCTGACAGGTAAAACCTTTTCTCTGCTGAAAGCAAACATCCATGAAAGCAAGGGTAGATAAACGCCATTTTGGACAATACACAACAACTTGACAGCAAAACAACTAAGACAAGAAACAAAGACATAAATCACCACTACAAACTGCTGTACGACACGCAAAGCAGTCTCCTGGAGTAGCTGGTAAAAGAAGACGTGAAGTGAGGGAGCCAGAGATTTGCTTGGTGTTGTAAGGCACAAGCATGGTAGAGACACAGACTGCTGGGTCAGAAGAGGGAGGTCACTGGTGGTGGTGTGTGCGGTCATCAGGCCGTTTGATATGGATCCTGCGAACTCTTCCTACGGGTTCTTCGTCGTCATCCAGATGGCTAGATCTTCCCGCAGCACCTCCTGTGGCTTCCAGCAAAGCATTGTCTGGACCCCGACCGTCGTGGGACTCGTACAGAAGGATGTTGAGGGTCTCCTCATAAATGCGTGCCTCGGGAAACTCAACCTAAATGTTTCACAAGAAAATAAATTCAAGAGTTATACAGTAATATGTACTGCTATGTATGTAAAAAAAAAAGTTGTACACGGCAGTGTATTCAAAATATTAATTGAAGTTATTTTTACATGTAATTATTTAATTATGCATTTACAAAATTACATAAATAACTATACACATTTTTATTCTCCCGTTTTCAGGCACTTCTTTCCAACTTTAATTTAATGATACGCAACTAAATAATAATTGATTTCTTGGGTTGTGATGTTTTGAACATCTAGAGTTGCACAAAATGGCATTTTTACCTTAGTCTGCTTCTTTTCTGTAGCATAAACAATAGAAGTGCAACACACTTCTGCAATCTTACGACCCTGGCCGTAAAAGGACCAGCAACAGATCTCATCCCCGATCACATCTTTGATGAAGAGGACCCGGCCGTTGAACCGCAACGACAGCTTGTCAAACAGCTCAATATTTTTTAGCATGTTGTCATCGGAATTGCTAGATAAGAGATAAAAAAAAAAAAAAGAAAAGGTTGATGAATAACACTTCAGGTCATCTGGGTTATCACCCAGATCTAAGAAGCCAACCTAAACCCAGTTAGCCTACAGAGGAGACTCACCTGGTGTAGGAATATTTATTGTTGCTTCTGTTATACAGTAGTTTCACAGTAGGCTGCAAAGACAAAATGCTTATTTAAAAAAAAACAAAACTCAACAGCCCCATAATATTCAGCACACGCTATAAGAAAAAAAAATCATACCTTGTTTGAGGTTGCAATGAGTCTCTGCTCTTCCTTACATGATGTCATAAGAGGCACTTTACAAAGAGGTTCATACGTTTCCTTCTTCTGAAAGACAGTTTTACATTTTTTTTTAAGTGCGGATAAAATACAGCAAAGCATTCAACCAAAGGTGACAATAAATGTACAGTATTTAAAGAGGTGCTATGTAACTGATAAATGTCTACCAGCAGGAGGATCGGTCGGTTATTTCGGTTCTAACAGTGGTAATAATGACTCCTATGTTACCTAAACAGGGATTACAGCCAGAATAGAATTGGGGGCGAAATGCAAAAAAAGAAAAATGTAATTAAATATCAATCAAATTTAAGCATTTTTATGGGTGCATGTTTGTCCATTAAATATTTCACTGCAGAGAGAAATGGATACTCAATGGCGAATGCATGAGCAGGGAAGGGTACGTTCTTGAGCACGAGAAAAAAGTAGATCCAGACAAAATGATAAGGCTCGAATACAAAGCAGAAAACAAAGTAGCCAAGGAGAAAAGCAATGAGGAGCCGACTGAGGACGCAAAGAAAAGAATATTTGATCATCACATGTATGCTTTCAAGTTATTCTTATATAATCGTTTGTTGATTTATTAAACACACATTTCTACATTCAGCCACTTTATCAGGTACGCTTGTTTAATTGCTAGTTAAAACAAACAGCAAGTCAGCTAATCATGAGGCAGAAACTCAACCATTTAGTCATCTAGACGTGGTGAAGACGGCTTCCTCAAATTCAGAAGGCAAAAGAAATGGGGACAGACAAGACTTTGAACACATTATGGTTGTTGGTGCCAGACGGGCTGGACTGAGTATTTCAGAATTTCCACACTCAACCATCTCTCTGGTTTACAGAGAAATTAAAGAGAAAACATCCAGTGTGTGGCAAATTAAAAATGCCTTGTTGATATACAGGAGAATGTGCAGAGATGGTTCATAGATGACAGAAGGTTTACAGTAGCAAAACTAACCACTTGTTACAACTAAGGTATGCAGAGTACCATCTCTGGACACAATGAGCATTGACGCATATTAGCTACAGCAGCAGAGCACACTGGGTTGGGACTTAGCTGCGACATTAGGATTGTACAGTAAGCATGAAAGCAAGGATCCATCCTGCCTTGTTGGTGGTGTAATCTATGGGGGGATATTTTCCAGGCACACGATGAGTATCATCCAAGTGCCACAGCTTCTTTAGTATCCTGACCAGGTTACCTTTATAGGAACAGTGTACCCATCTTCTGGTGGCTACTCCTAGCAGAAAATGGCACCATGTCATAAAGCTTAAGCCATCTCCCATTGGTTTCTTAAAAAATAATAAGTTCACTCCCCTCCAATAGCCTTAAAGCCACCAGACCTCAATCCAATAGAGCACCATTAGGATGAGGTGGAATGGAATATTCACATCAAGGATGTGAAAGTCAACACATATAAAGAACCTTTGTGATCCACTTGTGTCAATATGAATGAAAACCTTTGAGGAAAGATTTGGACAACTAGTTGAATTGATGCTATTAAGAATCAAGGCAGTTCTGAAGGAAAAAGGGGATCCAATCCAATATTAGCAAGGTGTATCTAATGAAATGGCTCAACAGTGTACATATTAAAGCCTAACATAAAGTAAACATGTTCCCTCAATTTAGGAATTTAAGCACGACCTCGCTCTAATTAAACCTGATTTTTAAAAATCAAGTGTTAAGGAAACTCAGATATAATTTTAAAGAAGTGAAACTGGTACCTGCAAGGCTGCTGAACATTCGTCAGCTAAGCCTTGGACAAGGTAATACTTGGCTTCTGCCAGTAACTCTTCAGTTTCCCGACGGCTCTCTGGGAGTGGGACCGCCCCATCCCTAAGGTAGTTAAGGATTGTTCCAAAGTGTTTTCCACAGCGATCAATTAGGATCCAACCTATAAACAGGACATCATTAGTGGGTAAAACCACAAAACATCATGTCAAGTAGACGGGTTGATATTACTGTGTATGACATTTACATGAAGAGCTTACCTTCACTGTCTGTGAGGACCTCCATCCGCCCACTGAACATAGCTTTAAGCATGGTGTCCTGTTTTGTTAGTGTCTGCATCGTAGTGTAGTACAGTGCTCCACCCACATTTAACTTCACATACTTGGAACTGGGGCTGGAACCTTTGAAGGATGTAGTCCTGGTTGTAGCTGCTGGCACTGCCGAGCTCACCACACTGTCTCCTGACATCTCTTCCTGGTACAAAACAAGAAATCACTGATAGAGTAAATCAGTGTGTGAACAACAGCCTAACTGCTACTGAGCATCCACCAGGAAGAACGCTATGAACTTGTTTAAACGAGTAGCCCCTTTCACAAAACACTTTGTGGTCGGAACTGGACACATTTTCGTCATCTATACTGGTTTAGTGAAAGGACTGAGCTGGTTGACAGAGAGAGAGAGAGAGAAATACCAATTAGGCATTAAACTCCGTTGATGCGATCAACCTTTTAGGGGATTTCAGACATTCATTCATTTATTCCCTTATGAATATCGCTTTATAACTGGCTGTGCACTCCTCAACTCTGATTCTACAATGCTAGCTCGATTTTTTTAAACGTCACGTTTGGGGGATATTGATTGATTTGTGATTAATGAACAGCCAGAAGCAGCTCAGACAGGGACTTCTTATTGCAGGTTTATAACCGAACTTTTATGTAAAAGTGGCTTATGAGACAAGCTATGACAAACATACTGCGTGCAGCGACTAACAATCATGAGGATATTCACCAACCACAAGATTTCAGTGATCGAAGCCTTCGGTCCTAAATCATTGAGATTTCCTATGAAATATATTAGAACCTATGCTAATGAAACTTTTAGCAAACTCAATTACCATAGTATCATCACCAATCCATATTCTTATACTGTTCTTCACACATAATCTGCCAATAATAATGTTATATTAATCAATGCAATGCAGCCTAATAATTGATTAAAAAAAAAAACACACAAAAGTTAATTTTCTCTATCTTTACCAAGACATTGTACTGACTTCTACTTTTTTTGACCTGATCCTAAACAACCTCTAAACGTAACAATTACCAAGGAACTGGGCGTTGGTCCCTATTGATCTTGAGAAGATAGAGGATATACGACAAATGTTCCTAAAAGGGTAACAAATATAAATAAACACACACAGTGGATACGTGGGTTAACGTCAGCTGCCATGATAAAACTCTGAACCGCACAGATTCTGTGAACAGGACTCCTAACAAATATAGCTATAAAGTTATTACACGTCTTTACATTTTCTCATACTCTGAATGTATATTGAGTTGTTTACAATGACAATCAAATCAGTCAAAAACCCATTTTTGTGACTTTTTCGCATAATGCTAAACGCATCGAAAGGGAAGTAAAATATTTTATTCAACTGGGGGAAAAAAAACATCGTCATCCAGGCCATCAGGAAAGTACTGAAAACCTTCTCGATTAAAAAGTCGGGTTAAAAAAATTAAGCAGCAATCCGAACATTAGATTTTACTTTGTCTGTAAAATAATTAAATGTTCTTTCCACGATCGTAGCTCACAACTTCGTTTAAGCTCTCATTAGCTAGCAGCTAGTTAGCATACTCAAACATTAACCAAGCTCTTAAGTAATGAGCACATTATTTCACATCACAGCATCATAAATCTACGTAATTTCCTAATATGATGTTACAAAAGAGTAACTAATTGTCTTATAATATAAAAAACCCATATATTTACCATAGAACCCACAGCTGACTTCGAAGTTGTCGCTTGCTAACGTCAGTCAGCTAACACCCACTGTTTTCCGGTGTTGTGCTGAAAAAGCTCTCCGTGACAGTAAGCGCTTTTCAATGTGCTAGAAGATTTGGGCGGCATCAAAAGTGCCTGATTCATGAAATACCCTTAACGATAAAGTTTTACTTTCGTTAATAAAATTAACATTGCACAGTTTTATGTCTATAAATATTAAAAGAGCGGCTTCACTGTCAAACTAGGTGGGGTATACAGCCCTGACTTTTAAAAGAGCTACAGCAATACAATTCATTATATCTGTTCTCGAAAAATACCTAATGCCTGAAGAAAAAAATAGATTTTTTTTGTTAAATATATGTATAATTATGTAAATATTTGATTAAATAAAAAAATAAATGATTACATTTGAAAATTTAGATAGATCGGTAAAGGAGGTCCTTACTGCCCACAGCTATCTTCAACTACAACGACTATTTAAAGAAGCTAGGATAATATTTACAACATTTCATTTCTGGGAAAAGGAGAAAGATCTTTTTGAATTGCGTTAAAACTGAACAAAATAATTATTTAACATTTTGTTTCATTTTGTGTAAAATTGTATGTACATTTTTCATTAATCATTAAATTATTATATTATATTATTATAGTGTTCAATTAAATTATTTCAACATTCATCTTAACTCGTCAAATTAGAGCCTTATATTTGACTGATTCCTATTTGGATTTTAGAGCAGTAATCTCTATAACTGTACACAACCCATATACTTTTATTAAAGACAGAACTATCGTAATTAAATAAATAAATCATAAAATTGTTACTAAAAGCCTCTAACTTGTTTAACAAAAATATGTATTATTATTTCATGAATTATCTGATAATGCTGTGCTGTGCTAAAGCACATAACTTCATCTATGTATCCAGTTAAAGCATTTGCTAATTTTGTGTATCTTCTTTCACATGGCAAAGAAATCACAATGGCAAAGAAAAACCCAAATCTCTTCCATTTATTTTGGCTCGTGTAAAGACTTGCTTGAAATGCGCGTGCGCGTTCTAGACACGGTGCTTCTCATGACTGGGGTGCCTTTTACGGCACATCACCGGTGTACCGCTGCGCATTCTCAAAAATCACGTCAACCGTCCTAAACACTGAACGGAGAGGTAAAAACATGTTAAACTTATAGACGGTAAAGTGTTAGAAAATTATACAATAATTACTGAAAAATTGCTCTACTTCCACCAAATTTATGGTTGACAAATTTTTATTCGCGTAAATAATAAAACCCTTATCCAACACGTTTCCGTTGATGCATCACAGTGTAACAGCAATAACAGTCCCCCATCCAACGCCCACCCAACACACTGAATAAGAGCTATATTCAACAAAAGACATTTTAAATCGCTGTTATTACACAAGCAGAGATCGTTTTAAAAAATGTCAGATTTGCCATTCAGGATCTAAACGTCTAAAGCACTTTGCACAACCGGATAAAAACGACCCGGAGTCATTTTAATGCGACGCAATAGATTAACGACTGCAGTCTATGTAGAGGTCTCTTCCCATTGTTTACATTTAGTAACGGCGTGTCTCCTGCGTTAGAACAAGCTGACATCGCCGCAGCACCAGACGCCACCTCACCATGATGCTAAATAACTCTAACTATGCTTAAAATGTATGTCTTATAGTCAGTATCAAACCGACTAACTACCGACTAGCTCTGCGAGGTAGCTATCGCTTCTCCATCTTCCCTGGGTCGTTCCTAGCTCCAGAGATGCTAAGTTAGACATCTGTTTCTATTTTTTTCTTTTTTCCTTTACTCCTTGTTGGATGTTACGGGCTGCCAAATGAAGGAGAATGTATAGCGAAAGGAGTGCCTGAAGGCCAGACAAAATCTTCTTATCTTAACTTCACAGGTAAGTTCTCCCAATACAGTGTGATCGTGTTCAACTTCATAGGGTGCAGCAAGCTTCAAACAGCACAGATGTGGGCTGTAACGCTTACTAAATAACCGCCATCCCTCTATATGTTAACTTGGCATCGGTGAAACTCAGTGACTTAGAATATTATCAAAAAGTTTATTTATTTCACGTAAATTCATAGTGTCATACTTACGTATTATATAGATTCATAACGCAGTGGTATAGTTCAAACGTTTATTACTGTAAATTTTGATGATTTGTAAAGTTTATGAAAACAAATAATTTATTTCTCAGAAAATGTTAATATTACATCTATTATACGAGACTAGTCCTCAGAAGTTAACAGCTAAAGAACATTGGTGTTTACAGTGTGCTCATTTTGCCAGTAAACTGGCCTGACCTTAACCCTACAGAGTCTATGGAGTTTAGACAAGAGGAAGATGAGAGACACCAGACCCAACAATGCAGAAGAGCTAAAGGTCACTATTAAAATAACCTGGACTTCCTCGACATCTCAGGCTGCTAGTAAAACAACCGGGGTTCCTGCACCTCCGCAGAGCCACTGATTGCCTCCATGTCAGGCTGCATTAATGCAGTAATCCATGCAAAAGGAGCCCCGACCAATTATTGAATGAATTTTCTCTACAATACATTGGTCGTATGTCATGTTGTAGTTCCCTAAGGACCTGAAATTTGGGTTTCCATTAGCTGCAAACCATAATCGTAAAAATTAACAGAAAAAGGAGTTTAATTTATGAAGAAAATAGGATTGTAATTTTCAAACATTATTGAAATAAATAAATATTTTGATGATATTCCGGTTTCCTAGGACGAACCTGCATCAAGATTTGAGTTAAAAAAAAAGCATTTTTTAATTAATTTTATCTAACAACAACAATTTCTAAAAACAAAAACAAAAAAAACAACCGTCTTTTCGATTAGAATCAGATGTATTTAGGTTCTCCCTTATAGTTTTTTTGAATTAGAACCTAGGGTCTACATTTTTCTTTTCTAGGGTGCAAAATGTTTAGTGTCCCTCAAAGCTCCAAGTCTGAGTTCCTGGACAAAGCCAGGCAGGCCAGGGAGGAAAGAAAAGGATACAAAGAGAAGGAGAAAGCAGCAACCCAGATCCAGGCTCTGGTGCGGAAATTCCTCTGTCGCTGCAGGCTCCAGAAGCAAATTAGGTGACTACAGTTTCAAGTGCTTCGGGTTCTTGTTGTATGCCATTATTCTTGGTTACTATTTCTCTTGATGTGGTTCTGTGACTAGGCATTTTTTTGTCTCACCAGGAAAGAGGTTGATGACTATTTTCAAGCTTCTGAAGCGGGGACAACAAAAAGAAATGCACTTTCAATTTTTAGAACTGCTCGAAAATTACTATTCATCTACTGCCTTGAGGATAAGATGGTGAGTTCCCTGCTGTCCATTTTGAAAACATTGATTACTACAAATATTGTTCATGTCGATCTGTGATAATAAATTTGCTTTAGTTGGTACAGTTTGTCTTATTAATAAGACTGGAAAATCCCAGCAAACTGAGGGGAGATACCTTGTTTTATTCTTGCCTTTCTGCTAGATTTGCAACCCTCGTTGCACATTCGGTTTCATCCAGTGCCTTGCAGACGTGTTCATGCTCCTTGAAATGTTTCATATTTTGTCATCTATCAAAAACAAACTTTAATCTTATTCAATGGATTTTATGTGAGGGGCAAACAAAAAGCAGTTCCTAATTGTGAAGTTGTAGTTGTGACTGTGAAGAAAGGTGACAACAAACTCATACCTCTAGGGGCTGAATTGAAATGCATGTCACACATTAAATTGTTTTTTGTTTTTTTTTAAATGTTGAAAACGACATACACCCTTTTTGTTCTTCACAATTATGCTCTGTTGTAAATATTGATCACATTGAATCCCAAGCCACTACTTGACACTGTAAAGAATTTGACTGAGAAAATGTATTTACAGCCAATAAAAAACTCTTCTGCTTTTAGTGGTGTTAGTGTAGTTGTAGCCCATAATGATAACAGTAACACCAACATATTAATGCAGTATAATATATTTTCTCAGACATTGTCTTCTAGTGCCTCAGTATAACCTATAGATTTGTGTGTGTGACCTAAACTGGTTTTAATTATGTCCATCAGAGATTTGAGAAGCTATGTCGCACTATTCTGGCTAGCATGGAGGTCGAAAATGAGCCTAAAGTAAGTCAGACTGTGTTGTTATCCTTTACACGTCAAACATTTTTTTATCTGACTTTCTCTCAGTGACGTTCCTCCCTTTGGTTTTCAGGTCTGGTATGTTTCCTTGGCTCTCTCTAAAGACCTCACTATTCCCTGGCTGAAACAGATCAAAGATGTGTTGTGGATTTGCTGTCAACTACTGAAAAATCTAAAGGTAGTTCCTTATTTAGTCATTAATTATTAAATCAAACTTGTTCAGTGTTTATGTTTTAGATGTAATTGTACAACTGGCTGTGTGATTTTCAGCCTGACATACTCCAAGACAACAAGCTGGTTACGCTCTACCTCACCATGCTGGTGACCTTCACCGACACGTCGACGTGGCGGATAGTCCGAGGAAAGGGTGAGCGTCGAGTGTAAACAGATCCGCTGCTACTGCCTGACGCACCTTCTTCAAACGGAAACATGATGTTGGAAAATATTTCCCTGTCAATGTTGCAGGTGAAGCTCTGAGACCTGCTTTGACAAGGATTTGTGAAAATATCATGGGGCATCTGAATCAGAAGGGATTCTACTCAATACTGCAGGTTCACTTTTATTTTTTTGTTTTATGCAATTTAAACAAGACAGTGGTGTTCAGTCGTCTCTTTTTTTGGTTAAAATGAACTTTTATGTGTTCAAATTGAAATGTGTATTACATTTTTATTTAGATCCTGTTGACCAACGGCTTGGCCCGATCCAAACCATCTCTCTCTAAAGGCACCCTGACTGCTGTTTTCTCTTTGTCTCTGAGGTATTTCCATAATTTAATGTTCTTAACTTGAGTAAAAAATGACAGGTTTGCCACACATGGATGTCTGTTACAGTTTAGTTTGTGTTTATAAAACTATATTGCCAGCCTTAATATTAAACTAAATATAATATTTTACAGGCCAGTCATTGCTGCTCACTTCTCAGACAACCTGCTGCGTTCCTTCCTCCTCCACATCATGTCCGTTCCTGGCATTGTGTCCCATTTCACTGTCTTGACTCCAGAGGTAAAAGCGCTTTGTTGTGTCTGTAACAGTATGAAATGTTAAGACTAGTTTCCTTGATATGTGCTTTCTCCCAACAGTGCATGACATTAATCCAGACCCATGACCTCCTGCGGAAGTTCATTTTGTTTCTAAGTCGGGAAGAACAGTGTCTGGACATCTGTGTGTGTCTTGAGGGTACCCATACACTCTGCCTACTTGGTAAAGGATTTTAGGCAGATTATGCGTTTAACTTTTTAACTACTTTCTGTTTAGATTAAAAGATTTAAATGCACATTGGTTTTAGTGAATTGGAATATCATCGCTGGTCTACAAGTGAAACCTCCACGTTTTTATAGATTAAATCCATAAAAACTGACATATTTCAAGTGCCTTATTATGAATTACAGCTAATTCAGTTTCTTGGGAAATTACAGTATTAAAAAAGACCAATGTACTGTACAGTATATGCTTTCAGTACTTGGTTGGGGCTCCTTTTACATGAATTACTGCATCCATGCAGCATGGCATGGAGGCGATCAGAGTGTGAGTCTGCTAAGGGTTTTAAGGAAGCCCAAGTTGCTTAATAATGGCCTTTAATTCATCTTGATTCTTGGTCTGGTGGCTCTCATCTTTCTCTTGACAATGGTCGATAGATTCAGTCCAGTTTGCTTGCCAGTCAAACAGCGAAGCCATGCTCAATAAAATAGCTAAAGGTACTTTTTGGAGTTTTTTTTTCTTTTTGCAGTGTGTGCCAACCAAGTCCTGCAGGGAAATAAAATCAGCATCTCTATTAAGCCTATCTGCTATCATTTCCTGGTAGACATCTGCACTGACTTTAGCCTTGATAAAACACAGTGGACCAACTCCAGCAGATGACATGTCTCAACAAGTCATCACGGACTGTGGAAACTTCATGCTGGAGCGCACTCAACTTGGATTCTGTGCCTGTCCTCTCTTCCTCCGATCTGTTGAACTTTGATTTCCAAGCAAAATTAAAATTTCACTTTCATTTGAAAAGTGGATTTTGGACCACTAAGAAACAATCCAGCCCCTTTTCTTGTTGTCCTAAGATGCTTTTGAGATCGTCCCTGATTCAGGACTGGCTTAACACAAGGGATGACCCAAGTTCCTGGATTTGTCTTTGTGAGGTGGCACTTCAAGCACTGACTCCAGCTGCAGTCCATGCCTTTTAAATCTCTAATAAAACTCCTAAATGGGGGTTTCTTCCCATTCCTTCCAAACCTACAGTTGCTCCCGTTCCTTTTTGTACCACATTTTTCCTTCTACTTAACTTTCCACTAATATGCTGGATGTTAGTGACAATCGGCAGGACAACTGTAAGATCAGTCCTCCTATCCATGATTGTTTTGGCTACATGTATAAAACATAACATTTTTGAATCCGAAGTCATTTTTTTGTGGGCCATGCCGCATTGATCGCGTGATTCATGCAAAAAGAGCCCATTCAAAGTTTTGAAAGCACATACTGTACAGCACATAAGCATACTTTTCGGTAGGCTTTTGTGTTTTAAAGACATCATCATAAAAATTATAGTTCAGCAATAAATGTTTGAAATTTATCACTCTGTCTATATAATCTATATCTAATCTATACAATACATGAGTTTCACTTGTTTGAATTAAATTACTGAGATAAATTAACATAAATACATCTTTAGTTATTGTTACCTTTCAAATGTACCGTACTCATGTTCGACAGGAAACCTGATCCACTTGGGATTCCTCAACGAGAAAGTCTTAGAAGAAGAGGCCAACCATTTTGTGAAGGACCTGACCGACATGTTGTCATACTGCCAAAGATACGTATCACAAAAGAAGTCCAACCTTACACACTGGCACCCTGTCCTGGGCTGGTTCTCTCAAACTGTGGACTACGGGTCAGTGAGTCTTTATATGTTTAAATCAAACCAACAGTTTAAAACCCAGCTTTCAACAGAGTCCAAATGGAACCAGAACAGAACAGATAGAATAAAAACTGATTATTTTTTTTTTTTACTATAATACATTTCTTTTTCTTTATTGTTATCTTTTTTATTTTAAATAATGCTAGATATATGTCCTTTATTTCCTGTCTACCTCTCCCGTCTCCTTTTCTGCGTAGTCTGAATGAGTCGATGCCTCTGGTCGCTAAGCAGCTTCAGCACCTGTGGGGTGTATCCGTCATTCGAACTCTCTTCAGTGACGTCCTCTCCAAGAAGCTGGAGAGTCAGGAGTCCACCCCACCGCCACCGCAGCCGAGCACATCTCAAAACAATCTACCCGTTAAGAGTGAGTTACCAAAGCAAAACCTGGAGAATGTTTCCACGCTGTGAATTTTCTGTCATTAAGGTTGTAATGTGTCTGCATTTTTCTAGATCTTTTCAAGAGAGCGTTTCAGAAGTCTGCTTCTGTGAGGAACATTCTCAAACCTGTCGGAGGGAAGCGAGTCGACTCAGCTGAAGTTCAGAAAGTGTGCAGCATCTGTGTGCTTTACCAGGCCGCTCTGTCCACGCTGACGCAGATTCGCCTCCAGATACTCACCGGTCAGCCACAGAATCTCACACTTTGTAATGTTTTTCTACATACTGTTTTAGGTCATTAGGGATGAAGTTTCTATCTTGTTTTCTTTACTGCAGGTCTGACACATCTTGATGACCTTTTGCCCAAACTGTGGGCTTTCATCTGTGAGCTTGGTCCACAGGGGGGCCTCAAACTTTTCATGGAGTGTCTGAACAACGACACAGAGGAGTCCAAACAGCTCCTGGCTATGCTAATGCTGTTCTGTGACTGCTCACGTCATCTTATTACGTAAGTTAATAGATTTCCTCATTTTAAGATAATCTCCAAGCAAGGATTAAACTCCGATACTCCGATTTGGAAACCTTTAAATTTTTCTGTTTCTCTTGGAATAATCCTGATTTTACCTGGATTGTATGGGATCTTTAATTTGGGATGAAGTAAAATAAAAATTTGATTTAACAGTACTGCATTTAATTTGCTTCACTCTTTCTGCACATTCCTGTTCAGTGATATTTGTTGTGATTTAAAGCGGCATACGTAACTAAAATTACATTTTTCAGAATTTTGGATGACATTGAAGTGTATGAGGAGCAAACATCCTTCAAGATAGAGGAACTCCTCACTATCTCCTCTTTTCTGAACACGTTTGTGTTCAAGATGATTTGGGACGGCATCTTAGGTGAGTCTGTGTGACCTCTCGTAACCAGAACAGCTATGATATAATTTTTTTAGTTTTAGGGTTTCTACATAGTCTGGAACTATGGAACGATCCTCCTGTGGAGCAGTGACTGCTACTTCTGTAAAGAAGTCAGTGTGGATGCGTAGTCAGATCCAGGACAACAATGTAAAAGTTGGATGAAATGTGACATGACCGTTTAGACTGCGGACGCTTTGAAAACGATCTGATACGCATCAGATTTAGTACCATATATGGAAGTGACACGATTTGAATTTTTATGGAGGTTAAAAGATCGGAACTGGGCTGTTCTGACTGCCATGAAAAAGTCAGATATGGGCCGCATTTGCCTCCAGTGTGAATGTTAAGTTGCAGAAGAAAACTGCCAGCAATCTATTAGTTTAGCCATAATAATTACCTCAACTATCCAAATACTACCAACACTGTCTTCGTATTCAGTCTATTCTATAGTGATCTCAAACATATAATCACATCATCAAAAAACAATCAAAGCTAAAACTATAAGTTATTTCAAAGCTTTCCTGATTTAAAAAAATTAAATCATTTTTACATAAGAAAAAAACTTGACATGTATTGAAGGCTCTCAACATTAAAACAACAATGAATGACTGATTGTAGTGTAAAGTGCTTAGGGGTCCTTGGACTTGATAAAACGCTATACAAGTGGAGGCCATCCTCATATTCTTGAAATCTAGGACCGCAAACCAGCGTGGATAAGAAGTCTGCAGCCACAGCCTTAAGATGCTGTTTGGTAATGGTGATTTAGGTTTACAACTGAGGAGCGTCCTTCCAGTCTATTTTGTCAGGTTCCATATTTAAAGCCTGACCACTGTAGAAATATCTGTTATACAGTTATTGTGAGCGTTTTTATTTTATAATTTAAAAAATAGCTTAAAAAAAGGATTGAAAAGTAAAGAATTTCAACAGGAAAAACGGTGGAACTGACATCTGGTTTTGATTTAAATACCTTTATATTTTGTGCTTTATAGAAAATGCAAAGGGAGAAAAACTGGAGCTCTTTCACAGCGTTCATGGTTGGCTGATGGTCCTGTATGAACGTGACTGCAGACGCAGGTTCACCCCTGACGACCACTGGCTTCGCAAGTAAATACTCTAAAACATCGTCGGCTGTCTTAGGTGACTGGCTGGCTTTCAGGTTGGAGATTTCTTGTTTTGTGATGACTTTCACTGTTGTTTCATTCAGGGATCTGAAGCCGAGCTTGTTGTTCCAAGAGCTGGAGAAAGGAAAAAAACGAGCCCAGCTTCTACTGCAGTACATCCCCCATGTTATCCCACATAAAAATGTGAGTAAACAGGATTCTCCAGTGAAAGCATTTGTCCCAGTAATTTGTTGCACAGTGGTAATTCCTGCCTTTGTCATTTCAGAGAGTGCTGCTGTTCAGAAACATCGTCACAAAGGAAAAAGAAAGTTTAGGGTTGGTAGAAACCAGCTCGGCTTCTCCTCACGTCACCCATATTACTATTCGCCGCTCACGGATGCTGGAGGTATACAGTGCAAACATTTGTTTTTTTTTGTTGTTTATTTATTACATAACTTTCTTGTTTGTGCCTTGATAACCTCTTGATTTCCCTGCCTGAAGGACGGATACGACCAGCTCCGCAGGTTACCAGTGAACTCTATAAAAGGCGTCATTCGTGTGAAGTTTGTTAACGACCTTGGAGTCGACGAGGCTGGGATCGATCAGGATGGGGTCTTCAAAGAGTTTCTAGAGGAGATCATTAAGAAAGTTTTCAATCCTGCCCTCAACCTGTTCAAGGTGACCCAGACAAACCGTCCACTTTGTTTTGTCTTAATTAAAACCGCCACATTTCTGCTGCAGGTTCTGATTTGATCCATTGTTTGTTTCATATAGACTACAAGTGGAAATGAAAGGTTGTATCCCTCACCCACTTCCTACATCCATGAGAATCATCTGCAGCTCTTTGAGTTTGTTGGGAAGATGCTCGGTAAAGCTGTTTATGAGGTAATTTTTTTTCTAAAAGTGGTCATTCCTTCATTCCTGGTTCTTTCTCCAAATGATGCAGTAATTAGCTGTCTGGTTTGTGTTCTTAGGGCATTGTTGTCGATGTTCCTTTTGCCTCGTTCTTCCTCAGTCAAGTACTGGGACACCACCACAGCACTTTCTACAGCTCCATAGATGAGCTTCCCTCCCTGGACTCTGAGTTTTACAAAAACCTCACTTCCATTAAGGTCAGTGAGTTACTGGAAAAGTCTGAAAACCTTTGGAAAAGTGTGGAATGTCTTTTTTTTTAAATTGAAAAGTGTTTAAAAACAGAAGAGAATATGCCAACCTCTTCACTCCCAAGTTTGTTGCTAAAGTCTTTGTATTTTTAGCGCTATGATGGAGATGTGGGAGATCTAGGGCTGACATTGTCCTATGACGAGGATGTTATGGGGCAGGTAAATACATAAAACATTGTAGTATAACAGAAATGTATTTTATCTAATATATCAAGTGATCAGTTAATGTTTCCTTACAGCTTGTCTGTCATGAGTTAATACCTGGAGGAAAAACAATGCCAGTCACCAATGAAAACAAGTACGTAAATTAAGATTCCACGATCGGCCCGTTGTATTTAAAAAAATGCCCTTGGCCAGGCTACAGTCATACCCTGATTTCCTCTTCACCCTCTACTGCAGGATCAGCTACATCCACCTGATGGCTCACTTCCGGATGCACACGCAGATTAAGGAGCAAACGGCTGCTTTCATCCGGGGTTTCCGCAGCATCATTAATCCAGAGTGGCTGCACATGTTTTCCACACCTGAGGTTCAGCGGCTCATCTCGGGGGATAATGCTGAGATTGATCTAGATGACCTCAAGTAAGTTGAACTTTACTTTTGTCCTTTTTATCATTCTTCTGACACACAAAATGTTATTTGATGTGTTTGTTTAGTGGTGCTTTTCTCTTCTGTTTACTGAACCAGTCTAACATGCTTTGTTCCTGCCTCTCGAAGGAAACACACTGTCTACTATGGAGGTTTCCACAGCAGCCACCGTGTCATCATCTGGCTGTGGGACATCCTGTCCAGTGACTTTAATGCTGAAGAGAGGGCTATGTTTCTTAAAGTAGGTTGCAATTTGTTTCACAGAGTTAAATCTTTCTTTCTTACTACGAATACAAAGTAATTTTACTATTCATTGCCTTTCAAATATGTTCCCATAGTTTGTTACCAGCTGCTCAAGGCCACCTCTTCTAGGTTTTGCTTACCTAAAACCACCTTTCTCCATCCGTTGTGTGGAGGTCTCAGATGATCAGGTAGGTTGTTTCTTGCTCTGTGTGTTTCTTCTAAACTGTTTCATTTACAGGTTTGAAATGAAACAAAAATAAGAGTAAATTAAATATTTTGAGGCTGGAAATGCTGCTGCTTCCTGCACACGTCACCATTGTCTCAGCACATTTTTATTTTCACTCCACTTTCTCTTAGGTTAAAGGTTATATCTACTGTGCCCCTTAAGTGTTCACACTAATATGACTGGTTGAGGGGATGTAAAGAAATTAGACCATGATCATTTAAAAACCTTTTTAACCTTTAATGTTCCATGCATCCCGAACTGAAGAGGTAATCTGTTCAGAAAGAAAAACAAAAAGTAAAAATAAAAAGCAAGTAATAATGTGGTTGCATTAGTGTGCACGCTTAAATTAATCCTTGAAGGAGACATTCATTATACAACACCTTCTGTTTGATCGTTCGAAACCCCTCAGAGTGTGAGGTCATCTCTTGTTCAATGTCCAGGCTACCTAGGCCATTCCAAAACGTTAATGTTCCTCTCATGAATTCATTCATTTGTTGATTTGGATGTATGTTTGGACTTCCTGTGAGGCTAAAAAATGAAATCCATGTTCATTATCGACTTTCTAGCAGACACTTAAAGGTTTTTGGATCAAAACTGACTGGTAAGAGTATATAATACCATAGGCCTTTACAAAAAAAACTCCATTCCCTGTGAAGAAAAGAAACACCTGAGCATAATACTGCCACCACTGTGTTACATTGTGGGTGTGGTGTTCTGTAAATGAGATGCTTTGTGCTGGTTTTTTTTAAATTGTGGCCCAAAAGTGTGTTTTCTTTGAAGGAAAGAGCCCCTGTATTGGAACCGTACTCCATAGTCCAGAAACATCACATGTAGAACACAACCCATAGTTGGACATTTCTGTAGCGTATCCAGCGTTGCTGTAAATCTTTTGGCGGCCCCCCATGACAGGTTTCAGTCTCATCTTTTATCAGCTTTGGAAGAAACATCCAGTTTTGTTTTACTGTTCCAGTTGTTCCATGTTGTCTCAAATCATTGTTGACAGTCTTTATTTTGCTGTGAATTTTTTCATACCCTTCCTCTGACTCATACCTTTGCACAATGAGATAATTTTGAGCCTTTTTAATCTCCCTGCAGACTACGGCTTGAACTTAAAGACTCAAATGAGAAAAAAGTCTGCATGGGTTATAGATTAGATTCCCTGTAATTGATGGCAGATGTGAACTCAAAGAGAATAAATGCCGTACATGAATTAAAAGGTGCTTCAACTAACATATGCAGCCAGATAATTGCACCTTGTTTATTTTTTACGCTTTTGTTTTAGGTGAATTGTACAGGATATATGTTGCATTAAAGGGGAAAACGTATTCAAAAAGGTTTAAAATGGTCTCATGCTTTTTAGTCACAAGAATCTACAAGTCTAACACTCAGAAAAAAATGTTTATGCACATTGATAGCTTGTATTAGATTTTCACATCTCGTCTGCCGTATCCAGGACACAGGAGACACCCTCGGCAGTGTCCTCAGGGGCTTCTTCACGATCCGAAAGAAGGAGCCCGGTGGTCGACTTCCCACTTCGTCTACGTGTTTCAACCTCCTCAAGCTGCCCAACTACAGCAAGAAGAGCATCCTGCGTGACAAACTGCGTTATGCCATCAGTATGAATACAGGCTTCGAGCTCTCCTAGGTCTGCGTTGGAGATGGATGCATGTGTTAAACAACGTGAACTGAGCGGGAGGCTCAGGTTATCTGACACATTAAAGAGCCATCAGCTAAAGAGAGGAGGAGGTTGATGGAAGATATGATCTCTTTATGGCCTCTATACCGACTGGTTGAGCATCGAGAGAGCAATATTTGCTCTATGTCTCTCTTTCAAGTGGAAGCTGCTCCTGCAACACAGTGAATTTTTAACATCTCCTGCTAAAGAGGGATGTTTCATATATTTGACATGATAACACGCAACAATACTGTGGTTTGATCTCAGTTTCTCAGGCTTAACAGAATCATTCTTGGATCCGAGGCCACCGTTTTTAGACAACTGGAAAGCAATACAGAGGCAATGCAAGCCATTAGACTCGATGTCTTACTCACATGAGTAAAACTGAACAACCAATCACTGTTGAGTCTGATGAGTCCTGAAACGTTTTTTCAAAAAAAGCATTTTTTGTGAGTGTGAGACAAATCTGTCTTGTGTTGAACCTTCAAGAAAAAGAAGAAATCGCTCAAAGTCGTGACTCAGCATTAATTACCTTATGTCCCATCTGAAGCGTTTGACCTTGCAAAAAGGAAACGCATTGACCCATGGAGCCCCTTGTGTGGTAACTGTATGTCTAAGAGCCAAACATCACCCTCACTTCATGCTGTTATTTAATATAAAGATGTCCTTCCTGTAGCATTGGTTACCTTTAAGAGAAGAAAATGAACTGGGAACGATTTGTCAATATTTTTACCTGCAGGGTAGAGCAGACAAAGCTGACCTATATGCTAAATCTCTTCTTAACTCCCACTTTTAAAGTCATGAAGTGAATCAGTCTACTATGTATTTTATACCAGAAAACAATGTTCACTCCACCTCATGATAATGCTGAGTGCCTCATGTGTTACCACTGCCTCATGGTAGCACATGCTCAGTTGTGCTTCAGCTCTAACCAAGTACCACGTATTGGAAGAAAAGCCATAGATATTGGGGCTGTGGACCTGGACTATTTTCTCAAAACGAGACAGAGCGCTAACTAAAACAACCACGGAGGCTTTTTAACCGCTCTGATATCTGTGGACTTTTTCTTTAAGCCATGTGGAAAAGCTCTTGCTGTCTGAAGACATTTTTAAATGATTTCACCGACTGACTTGTCATCCAAATACAGCTACTCGATCGGATGACTTTCCTTTGAAAATGTTGCACTGGGTTTCGTGGGGACATGAAGTTGAATGTGACCTTATAAACCTGAAAATTCATTTAAACAGGGTTTATTTACAATAAGCCAGTGACAAAAGGGACTGTTTGTGGTCATGTAACAAGAGAAAAGACAAACCTTTACTCAAAGAGTTGGAAAGAGAAGGACAATTGAAAATCTTCATCAAGATCTTTAATATGCAAAGAAATGTTTTCTGTTATGAATGAGAATGGACACTTTGTTTCTAACTACCTAATCTATGACCACTAACTTGTGTTTCAACATCAAACGTGTACCGTGCTGGCGGAAAGTTTACGCACACTCATCATTATCATGAACATCCTTTATTTTGGGCTTTCAAAGGACACATTTGAACTGCTCTCTATTTTTTTACAGTGGAATGATCATACAACATGCAACTTCACCATGAAGAACTAGAACTGAGTGCAGGGGTTTGAATTTGTCTTGTTTTGTCTTAGGGTAAAAAATATACAAACAGCATCAAATACATGTGTACACCCCCACCGATTGGTTAAATGTCCATCAGCAAGTTGCAGAGAAATCCGATGCTCTCTGTAGCCATCGGCTAGCTTCTGGTGTAATTCTGGCTGGGTATTTAAAGACTTGTCTTAGCAGAAATGGTAGAGCATGGTCTCTGACTTTAATAATACTCTGAGAGTTTGCAGTAGGGTTGACACTGCTCCATGATATTAACGTTAGCCCACTTTATCTATGGTCTGTGTAGGACTCTGACCTTGGTTTCCTGTTACTACCCCATCTATGTTTGGGATCGTCCTGTTGGAACAACCACTTTTGTCCAAGCTTTAAACATCTAGCTGTTTATTTGAGATAAACTGAAGAATCTGGAGGTGATCTTTCTTCATTATCTCATCTGCTTTGTTCAGTAGCACTACTACTGGCAGCAAAACAGCCCCGATCATGATGCTACCGCCACCATGCGCTGTTACATTGCTCCAGGTTTGAAAGCCTCTCCTTCACTCCTCCAAAAAATCCTCCAAAAAGCTTCATCATCATCTCGTATGATGATAAAACGTTGGTTGGCATCCTCTCAGTCCTTTGCAATGTAAAACACTCCACTGTGGACAGTGGCACTGCTGTTCCAGGCTTGAGTCTAGAAGGTTCCTGGGTTGTTTATTGAAAACTGTACAAGAAGCTCGTTGAAGGCAGTCTCTGCAACTTGCAGGGAGGTATTTACCAAATATCTGTTGGGTGTATGTTAATATTTGAGCCTGTTATTTGATCTTCTGTAAAACTAGAAAAAAAGGCAATTTTATCCTGAAAAAATAACAGTTGAAATGCTTCTTGTTAAAGCCCCAAATGAGTGTGAAATTCATGCCCATAATGAGTGTAACTAAACTCTCAGGCACAGTGATGAATTTGCATCCTTTCTACTAACAAGATTTTTAAATTAAGCAAACTAGTGGGGGACCCATACATCAGTTCAATGCCTTTTTAATCTCTATAAGAACTGGAAATGCTTCTAATTATTCGAAACACTACATTGAAGATGTGATGTTTTGTCTCCCTTCGAGCTCCCCCGTGTGTGCTTTTTTTTTAAATGATGTCAAAGGCAGGATAGATTTTAAACGTTTCAGTGGACTAACACTGACTTTGAACAACCATCCACTCTTCTAGTATGAGAAAGAATAATAAGCAAGCTAAAATCCTTCCCACCTCTCCTGTCAAAACGTATAATCTTCATGTCTTCAAGCCGACTGCACAATAGTGTTGAGTGTTTTCTGTTTCGACAGGCTTGTCTACATGTAAAATACTTTTTTTAATCCTGTATTGTTGAATTGAGTATTATATAAACCATTTAAATCCTGCACGTGCTGTCAGTGATTTTATTTTTCCCTTTAGCTTAAATAAATTATTGATTAAAAACACCTGTTTGACCAATGAGGCCCACTGTGGGAGGCTGACAGGCTGGGAGGCTGAAGGTTGTGTCCTTGTTCGCTGTTACTGTTTTTTTCTACACACCACACATGGAGGATTATGGTGCAAATGCGCACGCATTTGTATCAAACGTTCTCCCCTGAGCTCACCGCCTTGGTTGTGTTGCTCTCCGCAGAGGTGAACAGAGGTTCTACAGATTTTCCATCTCTGCACCGCATATTTTTGCCTCGGCTTGAACTGTAAAATAATGAGCAGCCCACCGAGTCCATCTCCAAACCGATGGTTCAAAGCCTTACGCAGGTAAATTCATTTGATTTTTATTTTCCTTTGAGCCATCTGCATTTATTGACTTTCTTTACTGTTATTTCATGAATATGAATGGAAGTATGAAAAAGATCTGTGGCTCTCAGGGTGGCTCCAGGTCAGTCTGCAGCACTGTTAGTTTTATATGCATCACCTGATTGGCTGGAGTTGGTAGGATTTCCTACTATCCTCCCTAACAGTGGGGATTTTTACTGAGTGGGTGCCCAGGCTTAACTTTAACTTAGCCCCTTTAGCGAAGCCAGCACTGCTAATTCTTTGACTTGAGTGAACATGAGTGGAAAAATCAGAGCGTGCTATGCTTGTCAGAGGAATGGTCGTTTAACATGCAGACGGTATAGTGTTAATGTGATGCAGATTAGAAGTTTCCTGAGAATGACCGTGTTAGTGCTGATATTAGTTTGTTGTTCCAGGACCAGGCTGGGAGAGCCCTGTTTGAGGACATACCCCCTGGAATGTGTAGATCTGCTGAGGAGGGCGAGAATCGCTTTTCAGGCTGGACGGACCCTGAAGGAAGGTTTCAGACTGGCCCAGCTGGAGGCTGTGGTGCGGATGCTGGAAGAGCATGAGTGTGACTTTGTGGATGCTCTTGGAAGGGACCTTCATAAGGTACATCATCTGTCCCCTTTCCAACATTCAGTGAAAACTGACGTTGGGAGGTTCCCAGCATATGGAGTGGATTCGGTGCTTCAGCCATAATGAAATTCATGCTTGAAATTAAATATCACTGTGCATTTAATAAATCTGTATGTTTTACCTTTTAAATCAATGAACTGAGCTCAACTTATCATTCATATTGTAATTAATTGAGCAGTAGCTGCAAAATGTTGGATTTGGTGTCACATATATTGGCCGTTTTCTTTCCGTTTCAACCAGCCACGGTTTGAAACGGTCGTGTTTGAACTGATCACAGTTAAGAATGAGGCTCTTCACGCCATCAGCAACCTGAAGAAGTGGATGGAACCTCAGTCTGTGGAAAAGAATCTGGTGAGAAACCCATTAGAGTTGCCTCAATTCTCCAAAACATCTTCAAAACAAACCCACTGGGATTATTCAAGGCTTACACAACTTTTTTTTTTTTTAGAGAAAACATTCCAGTCTGGTTGCCACAAAGAAATTCATTGTACCGAGTCCACCAAAGTAGATTAAACTTAAGTTGCATTGACCTTTTAAGAACTCAGTGGGGTCGAGTATTTTCCTTTGCTGGTTTGTTTTACCTGTAACCTAACTTTGAACTTGTTTGTGAAGTCTACCAGCTTGGACGAGTGTCTGGTGATCAGTGAGCCCCTGGGGGTGGTGTTCATCATGGGGACCTGGTGCAGTCCTGTCCAGATGTGTTTAGTGCCTCTGGTTGGAGCCATCGCAGCAGGTGCGCAGCGGTTTTGTAACCACACACGGTCTTATGGAGAATCTCACAACCGCTGATGTTTTGCTCTTTCTTGTAGGAAACTGTGCACTCATCAGTCCCTCTGAGTACACCGTGCACACAGCAGAGCTTCTGCATCGTCTCATTCCTTTCTACTTGGATAACGTAAGTAAGCGAGCAGAGAGGACTGACTGGTGCTTCAAAGGTCTTTCAGCAAGTTACACAATATGGTTTCACCTCCCAAACAGCGGCTGGCTGGTGATGTAATATGTTGGAAAGTGGATGGAAACAAGTTTGTAGAGCATTTGCTGAGGTTAAAGTACCTTACAAGCTGAAATCCCTGAGCAAAATCGAATTTAAGTGTTAAGTACGTGATAAGTCACTCTGTAGTAATTTATTTATGACTTAACGACTTAAATTATTACTGAAGTTTCCAAGGGGAATCACTTTACTAGCTTTCTAAATTCTGGGAAATCTGAGGTGCCATGACAAAATCTTTAAGGTAGAAAAACAATTTAAAGGGAAAAAATCTAGTTAAACGCACTAAAACAAAAAGCAATGTGATGTTTGATGTAGAGAGGTCCAATTGGCAGAAAGATACTGGTTGTTGCTCCTTTTTAAAGCTTTGTGTTTGAAAATTGTGTTCAATGATTGCTTGTGTAAAATTTCAAACTAACTGGATTTTAAAACTCTCAAAGTGAATAAATATTTAAATTTTTTTTCAGATTCATAAACTGTACATAAGATGCTGACAAAACGTTTCTATCCAGTCATCATGGGCATTCATTTTTATAAATAATCAATTTGGGCCTTTTTCCAGGATAACCAAATCATCCAACAAATAACGTCTTAAAAAACAAGAAAAAACTTTGTTGCACACATTCAACTCCTCCACATTGACTTCTATTTGTTGTCAAACAGCTCAATCTGTTTTTTTCATGTGAGAATCTGCAAACTTTAGTCAATCTTGAATCTGCCTGTTTTGAAGCAGATGTATCGATGTTGCCACCCTCCCAGTCCACCATGATGCCAAACTTGCTTTACTGTGGACAGTGGCACTGGTTTTCCAGCAGCATGCAGTTTATGAAAAGTTTGGCCCTTTGTAGTTCCAGGATTGTTCTTGAAAAGCTCAACATTTCCTTTCATTGGAGAGGGACAGTTTGGGTCAGATGGGTGATACCTGGAAACAACAGGACAATGATCTGAACCTCAGACCAAAACATGGTTTTAAAATGGATAAAACCAGGTAAAGATTAAACTTTTGATATAGCAGAATCTTCCCGATGGCTACAACAAAAGTGTGGCAATCCGCAACTTGCAGAGGGGACATTAAACCGAAGATTGAGGAGGTACTGTTTGTATGTTTATGACTGACTGTATGGATTAGAGGAAATCCACAATTGCAGACTTCAAGTAATTCATTGTTTTGAAGTTGTTTTGTTGGTAAAACAAAACAAAAAATAAAACTGTTGAAATGCCTTGTTTAAAAAACCCATGATTGTGATATTCTTGTTCAAGATGAGGGTCTGGAAACTTTTCACCAGCTTTAAATTTATATGAGTAACATAGAATGGAGTTGAATAAAATTATTATAATATTAAGGCGCTGTGCACACCTTCAACAAGCAATGGCTGAATCAGGTGCCGCACAGCTAAAGGACATCATACATGGAAAAGCGGAAAGGGCAAGAGGTCACTGATCAGTTTTCAGCTTTATTGTGCAAACTAACATTTCAACATCATCTGTGTCTTCATCAGTCAGTTATCTTTTTCTACTGGTGTTAAATTAGGTCAGGATCTCGTTTAGTAAAGTGATACAAAAATAATTTGATCTGTAAGCTGTTAGAACAAAATTTACCTCCATAAGTGTAGTCTTGTTCACTTGTATAAAACCATCATTAGCATATTTTTTTTGTCATTCTCAGCACTACTTTAAGGATGATTTATATTTAATTTGCGTAAACTACAAGAAGGATCTCATTTGAATGAAATGCTGATACTAATTCTTGTTTTCCTCAAGGAATGCTTCCATGTGGTTCTTGCAGGCATCAGTGACTTGCCTGAAATTGTGGAGCTCAAATTTGACCATGTTTTCTTTACAGGTAAACGCATCATCATCATTATAATACAAGGTTTAATGGGTTTAATAATTAAACATGGCTGTCACTCCTTTTTAAGGAAACAGAGAGGATGGAAGTAAAATTGCTTTGGCTGCAGCTCGCACCCTCACTCCTGTCACCCTGATCCTGGGAGGAAAGAACCCGTGCTACGTGGACCAGCACTGTGACATCGCCACTACCGTGCAACGAATTGCATGGGCACGTTTCCACAATGCGGGTCAGAGCATAATGGCCCCCAGCTACATTCTCTGCCACACAGATGTCAAGGCGCGGCTGGTGCAGGCCCTGAAATGCTGCCTGATGCAGTTCTACGGCCCTGACCCGCGAGAGTCCCGTAGCTTTGGTCGCATGGTCAACCTGGAGTTCTTCAACCGTACAAGAGAGTTGTTGTGGAGATCTGGGAAGGTGGTTGTGGGTGGGCAGGTGACGGAGGCAGAGAAGTATATTGGTAAGAACTTACATCATTGACTATCTCTAACATAACACCTACAGGGTATACATGCAGAATGTGAGTAGGTTCAGAGCTTCTTTTTATTTTTGAAGCCCCAACAGTTCTGACAGAAGTGGCAGAATCGGACCCCATCATGCAACAGGAGGTTTTCGGCCCGGTTCTCCCAGTACTAACTGTAAATGACGTGGACGAAGCAATTGCCTTTATTAATAAGCAAGAGAAGCCTCTCTGCGTGTATGCATATTCCACCAATAATAAGGTACACCATAACAAGTTATACAGTGCAGATCAAACGTTTACATATACTTACCATAGCTGTGAATTTCATTTTAGTTTTAGGGTTTTTTCAGTTTGAAATGAATGCACAACAAACTTCCATCAATTAAAAGAACAAGAATAGTTTACGTTTAAATGTGAATTTTCTCTGATCCACACTGGGTCAAAATTATGCATACACCGCAACTGATATTTCTATGAACGCCCCTAATCAAGTTGCATTTTGACCTGCCTTCTATGGCCCCTAACGTGCTTCTGGCATCATTCTGACTGGATATTTAACTGTTCTTCTTTGCAGAATTACTCAAATCCATATAAATTGGATGTTTTCCTGCCACTGGCCTAGCGTTTGAGCTTCGTCTGTATGTTTTTTGTATAGCTGAGGTCAGGATTTTACCATTTTTGCTGATTTTTCTTTCCAAGGCAAGTTTTGATGTTAGAAATAAGAGTCCTATAGAAATATCAAATTGTATCCAGGACTCTGCTTTCTAGTTTAAATCAACATATTTTGATGAATTAGAAAGTAGTCTTGTATTCTTAGCACTCACGGGCTTTGTAGATTATAGGAAGTTCTATTTTTTGCTTGTTCCTCCCCTCGAAAACAAGAATGTCCCATGAAGAGTGGATGTAAACTTCTGAACAACACTGTAGCACATTGGAGCAGCGGGATTCTTCTTTGTCGTTGTAAACTGTGATCGTGTGTTTACCTTTATTTTAATGCAGGTCATTTCCAAACTCATGAGTGAAACCTCTAGTGGAAGCTTTTGCTCTAATGACTGCATCTTTCAGAGCCTGATGGTGGCGTTGCCGTTTGGTGGAGTGGGTGAGTCTGTTGCCTCTCAAGCGCTGGCATGTGTTAAAACAAAAATAGTTTTTTTAACACTTGCAACACTGTCTTTAAGGTGCCTGTGGAATGGGGTCCTTCCATGGCCGCTACAGCTTCGATACTTTCTCACACAGAAAAGCATGCTTGCTTAGAGGGACGCGGTTTGAGTGCGTCACCTATCTGCGCTACCCGCCCTACGAAGACCGCAACCTGTCTCTAATGACATGGGCCTGCACGCTGTCCCAGAAGAGCCAGGGCTGGTGCCAGATCATGTGACTGTCACAAATACTCTACTGTGTTAACACGTAAAAGGAGAAGCCACATATCATGGGAAATATTCCAAATCATTCTGAGAGAAATTACAATCAATGTGAAATCAAAAGGTTAATTACATTATTTTAGGTTAATATGATGAATCGCAGAGTTTGAGTAAAATTATAACTTTGATATACATTCACTGCTTAACGGGTTCATTTTGTCTGAACTAAAAACACTCTTGTATTTATAAATATCTACAACACAACTGGAGTATCTGCATCCATCATTGCAGAGGCAAGGATTTTAATTTATAGCCGTGTTCATTCAGGTCTCCTGTAGATCTTTTCCTCTCTGGTTTCCTTCATGGCTGCGTATCTGGCAGCTGTGAACAGGTAGTCGCTCAACCTGAGTACAAACAAAAAGTTTGTACTTTTTTCAGATGTTGAATCAGAAAAAAAAAAGCTTTGTGTTTTTAACACATAATACTGACCTGTTGAGGAATTTGGCAACATCTGGATCCGCCTCCCCAGAACGCACAATAGGAGCAACACTATAAAGAAAAACAACACAAAGCTGTCAAAAAACACAGTAACAGTGAAATGAGAAAAAACATATCTATTGTCACTGCATGTATGACATGCAATGAAATTTCAGTGAATCTCTTGTAAAAGAATGGTATACATTCACATTTAAAATCCCTTTGCCCTCCCTGCACGTTTTAGATGTTACCCTGGTTCAGCACACCCAATTAAATAATGGGTTATTAAAACGATCCTGCAGAACTTGGTAACAAGTTGAGGAACAAATTCAGCCATTTAAATGAGCAGTGTTGGAGCAGAAACATCTAAAATACGGCCTCTGAGGACCAGAGGAAGCTCAAAATTCTTACAATAGCTTTTATTTACAAAAAATAGATAACCAGCACTCCGTATTCTTTCTTTCTCTCAATGTGGGCAGGGTGGACACGTTTTGACTGGATGCTGAGGTCCGTACATTTACAGATGAGAAAACTAACAGATATATAGATATATACAGATATAATTTAAATGTTTTTTAAGCCTATTTTATGTGATGGATCTGCAAACAATAATCTGGTGAGTATTTGTCCAAAGGACCACAAAAGGCTATACACAACACATCCTATCAGCCCAAGAACACCATCACCACCGTGAAACATGGTGGTGGCAGCATCATGCTGTGGGGATGTTTTTCAGCAGCAGGGACTGGGGAACTGGTTGGTGGTGAGGGAAAGGTGGATAGTGCTAAATATTCTTCAGTCTGCCCGTGAACTGAGACTAGGTCGGAGGTTCACCTCCCGTCATGGAGGTTTTCTTGTTATTTTTGTCCTGTTTGCTTCACAATAAAAAAAACATAGATATTCAAAGTTGTAGGTATGTTCTGTAAATGAAATGGTGCAAACTCTCCAACAATAAAACATTTTAATTCCAGTTTGTCAGGCAACGAAATATTAAAAATGCCAAGGGGGGTGGGTGAATACTTTTGTAAGGCACTGTATGCACAGGCCAGAAGAGACTCAGCCAATCAGAAGAATATCATGCTATCTACCCAAAAGGGGAAACATCTGTGTGGAGCACTACCAGTCAAAATCCAGTCAACAACACTAAAAAACAGCAATATACACCCTGTCTCTAGATATACAAAGCCATATTGGCTCACTCACAAAAACTCACAAAATTGGAGAAAGCATGCAATTCAGTGAAAACAATTCAACAATTCCTCATTCAAACCTTTGGGGTTTACAGTTTGTGTGAATCCAGGTAACTCTTGGTATAAAGAGAAGCATTCTGGATTCTGCTGCTGGAGACTGGAGGGGGGCACTCCATGCCAACATGTTGGTCGGGAACCAAGATGCTGCTCCCTTATTGGTGTGTATGGGATGGTTGTCTGGTTAAAACGGCTGTTTCAAAGGCATTTCATTTCTGTTTTAACATGACCTCTTCAGTTATTTTTATGTATTCAAAGTGATGCATCATCCATGGTGAGGAAAGATAGGACTGACACCATAGTATGAGAAACATCCCCATAGCATGATGCCTACACCTCCATGCTTCACAACATACTGAGGTTTCATTTTAGTCTTTGGGGGTCGTTTGGAAAAACCCTAAAGAAACAGTGTTGTGGTCATCAGCCCAATGTGTTCTTTGGCAAACTGTAACCTCTTCACTCCATGTTGTTTTTCTCAACAATGGGCCCTTGAGGGGGCTTCCTGCCTCACAGGTAACTGTGGACCTTGTTTGGTCACTTAGTAGCTAATTATTTGCTGAGTATTTGCCATTTTGGCTATTCTTCAATCCATTTCAGCGGTAGTTTTTCCGGTTTCTTCAACATATTTCTTATTTTGGTTTGAGATTAATGTAGTTTAGCAGCCTGCCATTTTCTACACTTCTTTAAACGTTTCCCCTCTAATCAACTTTTTACTCCGTTTTAAAAATGTGGGCAATTACCTACTTTATTTTCAGAGAGGAATGCACCATCATCAACATGTATAACATCTGCTGCCTTCATTCTTAAATAATTCACTTTTTTATACCTGTTTGTTCATAACTGAATGACCTCACTAACTGAACTCCACACTGCTGATATTTTAATTTGCTCCTTTTAATTAATAATTTGATTACACAGAATTAGCAGCATTAATGTCATGAGCCACTGGCTTTCAGTTATTCTATTACATCTACTAATACATTATTGGCCATGAAGAGACTTAATTTCTACCAAAACGGTAGATTTGGTTAGTGACATTGAACTAACTGTATGTGCTGAAACTGACCTGCGCTCTGCTCTCCGACAGATTGTCCGAGCTAAGTGCAATGCGGCGCTACTCTTCCCACCAGACTGTAAAATACAAATCATCCATGTGAATAATCTGATATTTTATAGGAGCATATCTACAGGAGCAGAATGATGCCTACAGGTAAAATGAAGTTGGTCAGTGGTGGGAGTTCCTCTGTAAAATGATCAATCCAGGTTTCCAGGTCAGTGATTGTCTGAGGACTGAATTTTGTTCTCTCTGGTAAAACAATAAAGAAAAGTATTTTAGATTAGTAGAGATAAACAATTAGATCAGACCAGCCTGTATTTGCATACTTCTATGGCTTTCTCTTGCAGATGACTGAGGAGTAGCAATGTTGGAGCCCACATCTTGTAAAATGCACTGGATCTGCAGTGAACAAACAAAACAAAAATGTATTTAATGGATGCTAATTTTCTCCTCTTTCAGTGTTTTCCCTCCCTCCTTAACTTTTTTGTGTTGAAACCAACCTGCACTCTGCTCTCGTTCTGTCAGGAGAGCAGAGAGCGGGTTGGTTTCAGCACACAAAGGTAAATTTGGCATTAAAATCAAACCTTGTCCAGCTGATCTGTGAATATGTGACCTTTGTCAAGGCAAAATTCTCGGGCCAATCTGTAAAGTAAGATAGGAAGGTGTGTCAGGCAAACTTATGATAAACAAGGAAATACACAGATTTTAATTTTAATCAGTGGTGTTTTACTTCCTGTCAACAACTCTGCAAAAGGACATCTTGTCTTTGGTTCTTTTCAACAATCACAACATGTTACCAACTCAACTTAAACTGAAGTTCACTGAAACTGAGAGATTTCTTTTTATCAGCAAGGCCTTTGGTATCCCCCCAGTAAGTTGCAACAAGATAGTTCTGTTTAACATGTTTGAACCTCTCTGTCTCCCAATTCAGTAAAACCTAACTTAAAAAAAACTGGAAAAAGCTCAAATGTTGGTAATTACTCTAAATCTAAAAGGTTTTTATAATTCTATCATTGAAAAGTCCACTTACCCCATCATTGACTAGCCAACACTGTATCATTATTATTTCGCTTCAGTTTCATCTGCTTTCAGTTTTGTAATTTGCATTTATATTGAACTCTGAAGCAGCTCATTATAATACATAATACGCAGGATTTTTTTTCTTTTCTGATTACATAATATTATGGGCTTTTTCCACCCTTTAACAAAAGAAAATGTGTTTTAAATACATGTGTGCATAAAATAAGTTAACCGTGTAATAATACATATTTTACCCTATAGCTGAAGACAACTCATCTGTGTTTCCCAAAGCTTCGAAAATGTGATCTTCCTTTGGTCTCCTTTCCCCTGTGAATGTGCTGGAGAAACCTACAAGGCAGGAATCATGTTAGTTTTTTTAAATATACGTTACCTTCAAAAGGTCTTTATACCCCCTCACCATGAACTCATTTTCTCACTTTACAACCAAATGTTTTTTTTTCATATTTTATGTGAGAGACCAACAAAAACTAGTACTCGTACTAGTACGAGTACTAAATATAATAGAAACATTTTTTGTTTTCAATTTGATCTATGACTGTCAATACATCATGAGCTCTCATCTTCTGATCTTCTGTTTTCCAAAAAATTCACATTTTTAAAATATATAAATTGTGAATATTGATATGCACTCATATGACTGCACGGAGAGTCTGCTTTCCTAACAGATGTCGTCACAAGATTTACATGCTTTAATTTTGTCCATTAGGCGCATTTTCTCGTACACATCATGTGGCATTTAAATGTAAATGTACATAGAAGAAATCACACAAGCATCCCCAGTCATCCCACTGTTTTTTTAAACATAGAGAACAGATAAATCTTCCTTCTGCTTAGCTATTTACAGCTCATAAGAAACCCCTTACTCTTCAGAATTAACTAATTAAGTCCTTTAAAATCAGGCTGTGTTTGTCTTATAAAAGTTGTTCAGTTTGATCATAATTTTGTAAATATATCTCCATGTAAACAGAGCTAAAGCTTTATCTTTTCTATTATGTCCACTTCATTAACCAGCCCTATCCAGTCGTCCCTTGTATGAGGGTCAGGCTGGAGCCAGTCTATAGTAATACATTTTCCAACAAGAAATTAAAAAATTTAATTGACAGGTTTCAAAGCATCTCATAAAAAGGTTCCGCTTTTTAAACCATTTTACAAGTAAAGTTCTGAAAATGTGTGCATTTGTTTCACCCTACTTTACTCTGATACCCCTAAATAAAATCCAGTGCAACCAATTCCCTTCAGAGGTCACCTTATTAAATTAGAGTCCTTTAGTGTAATTTGTTATCAGTAGAAATTCAGCTGCTTTGTGAAGGACTCAGGGGTTTGCTATAGTACAGCCCTGATGGAAACCCACCAAGAGATGGCAACCCACCTAAACTGAGAAGCATGCAAGGATAGCATTTATCAACAAAGCAGCCAAGAGGCCAATGGTAACTCTGGAGAAGCTGCAGAAATCTACAGCTCATGTGGAAAAATCAGGCCCCAGAAAACTATTAATCATGCACTCCACAAATCGGGCCTTTTTGGAAATGTGGTATAAATTAAGAAATTGTTGAAAGACAATCATAAGAAGTCTCCTTTCTGGATTTCCACAATCCATGTAGGAGGCACAGTAAACATGTGGATGGTGCTCCGGTCAGATTAGACCAAAATTAAACTTTTCCGACCTAAAAGTAAAATGCAACGAATGGAGGTAACCTAATATTGCACATCACCCTAAACACACCATCGCCACAGTGAAACATGGTGCAGCCTCATGCTAAGGGAGGCGAGTCAGAGTTAATAGGAATATAGACAGAGCAAAAACACACTAAATATTTAAAGAAAACCTGGATTCTCAACATACAGCCAGGGCTACAATGGGATAGTCTAGATGAAATCATATTAGAATGGACCAGTCAAAGTCCAGCCCTAAATCCAACTGTGAACCGGAAAGGACAAGAAAATTAATGTTCTCAGATACTCTACATCCAATCCGAGAGAGTTTCAGGTATTTTGCAAAGAAGAATGACCCACTTATCTATCTCTACATGTGCAAAGCTGGTAGAGGCATAGCCCAAAAGACAGGCGGCTTTGGCTGCAGCCAAAGGTGGTTCTACGAAGTATTGACCCAGGGGGACCGAATACATTTGTACACCACACAAGATCTATGCGTTGTTTTAACTGTAGTTCGTGGATTGTGTTATTCAGGCTGATTTACCTTTGTCTCCAGTTTTAGTGTATATTTTGGGTGACTTGCTGTCTTCAGTGGCACAACTGCTGGAGAAAAGAAAGTAATCAATATAAAATTACTTCATAGGCATAGAGACAACTCAGTAACATGTACAACATTATATGGTTGGTTTCAGCGGTTATCTGCTCTGTTGGTATGAAGGGCAGGCATCAGAGGAGACAACACTGTAAACATGTGAGTTCGCAGATACCTTCTGTCTGAACACAGTGGTTTATGTGTCCGAAGCTCGCTTATGATCCTCTGTGTCCTCATAAAACAGCGGAGGAGAGCAGGTCTGATAATAACCGAGTTCATACCGAGCTACGGGGTAGCAACCGAAACCGAGTGCTGTTTAGTTACGAGTTTTGACCCTCATCTGTGTCCATAGTTTGTAGGCGTTTCGTTTTTATCGCACGATTGGTCAACTCATCCTGTCGGTAGGCAGATTGCGGGACGCTGATTGGTCAGAAGAAAATGTGTTGACGCAGCTGCAGCGGTGATTGGATGTTGGAGGTGACGTGTAGGGTAGCGCATGGGGATATGTGTATCTGTTTTTTAGCTGCGTTAATAGCTGCCAGTGTGCAGAGCGTTAGATGTGTCTGGGTTGAAATGCGTGGTTAAATTCTTGAAACTTTTTTTCCGATTGCTCGCGAAATTTAACCACATATTTGTGAGTTTAAATTATTGCCTGGTTCCTCCCGCCTCAGCGGATTAACATCAACTAAGCCTTTCAATGACAACACTGTGAGTAAAAAGTTGAATTTGGGAAGATTTCAAGCTTTAGAAACCGGCAGAAAGATGCAGGTTAGAGACTGTCTGATTTCTGCTCCTGGGAAAGCGATCCTCCACGGAGAACATGCTGTTGTTCATGGAAAGGTATGATATAAACACACATTTAAAACCAAGCGAGGATTGTGGTTGCTAAACTAAGATTTTAAAGGCGCACCATCTAATCTGTCAAGTTTCTATTTTGTGTATTATGAATGTGTAGAGTGGGTTCGAGTTATTGGTGTGCTGATTATTCAGCTTGAACTGATATAAGCCTTGTTGGATGCTGGTCATTTTGCACCTTTGTATTTTGTTCCCAATTTTTCATATTAAGATTTCAAAGTATAACCATCACCATTTTTTAAGACAGTGGTGCAACATGACCTTTTCGGGCTGTTGTTTTATAACAACTAAAGTATTCAAATCCATCACTGCTTATTGCAGTTTTACTGTGCTTTATATTTTTCCTCAGAAGTGAATGTCTCTAAAAGTCAGCAAGTGGGAAAGCTAAGAGTTTCCATCAACCCAGACCTCAAAATCTAATCTGGGTGCCTTGGACATAAAACGGGCTAATTACAGTGCTGATTTGTATTGCATTAAGTCTTTCTCACGCTCAGTACTATACAACAGAGTCAATATGTTGTGTTTGAAAGAGCAAAATGCAGCGAAAATATATTGCTATTATGGGTGTTAACATAGTCTTTAAGAATACCAGTTGTTGGTTTTCTCTCTTGGATTTAAGGGTTGACTAAGTTGACTAAGATAATGCATGATAATACTTATGAACTAGGAACGATAAATATGCCATGGTTCCAGTACAAGGGTACGAACTGGACGTAGGAAGGGATTAATTGTAATCAGTAGGGATTATTGAAGGATGAATTCAGTTGCATGTTCCTTTTTTGCAGGTGGCTCTTGCTGTGAGTTTAAACCTGAGAACATATTTGCAATTGAAAGCGAGCTCCGATGGCAAAGTTTCCATTAAACTACCTAATATTGACACGTTCGTCTGCTGGGAGCTCTCTGAACTGAGGCAGCTGACCCCCTGTTTAAGCGGTGAGAGAAGATGCAGCACACTAACACATTTACCTCTGGCTGGGGGATGATTTCTACTTTTTTAGAGCAATACTGTTTTCAGATCACATCCACTGATTCAGACTTGTGTTTAAGTGGACACATTGAAGTCCCCTTTGGTTACCCAAACATTTTAATAACCAATTACTAGCGTGTTGAAGAATAAATACATGCTAGTCTGTTTTGTACCCCACAGATTAAATTGTTTGTTCTAATTTTTTTTAATATTACTAACAGGTAAAAAAGAAGAGGGACAATGTCTGGATCCTGAGCTGGTCAAGAGACTTCGTGAATTTATGGGTTTGACCAATGAAAATTTGGACAGCAGTACCACAGCCACCTTAGCCTTCCTTTACATCTACTTATCACTTTTCGGATCAGGGTGAGATATTGCCAATGCTCTTTTCCACATTTTACAGAAACCAGGCCCAAAAAATCATGAAATTCATTCTCATCTACTGTAACTACTGTTACCGATCTGGGTTTTAGGTTAGACAGTGATTTTAAACTGGACAGCCAAATTAGAGCAGTTTTAAAGCCCTGATTTTATTATTTAAGGCGGTCAGCAAAAGTAAAATATTTCTGGCCAGCCAACCTTTTGAAACAGTGAACCATGCTTTTATGTCGTCTCGCTTAGATTTCTGTAATGGACATTATGTTGAGTCCGCCCTTGCTCTCTCGTCTGCAGCTGGTTCAAAACTCTGCTGCACGTCCTTTTAACTGGGACTCAAAAAACAGAACTCATCTCCCCTCTTCTGGCCTAACTCCACTGGTTGCCTGTAAAAAAGTAAGAGTTTATTTTAAAATGCTTGAATTACCTTGCCCCAACGTACCTTCTCAGCCCCTCAAGTTGGCCAAACAGCAGGTCCTGCAGGTACCGAGGTCTAGGAAGTTTCTGAAGTGCCTTGAGACAACATGTGTTGTGAATTGGCGCTATATAAATAAACTGAATTAAATTAAATTGAATAGGAGGAAGCTCAGAGGGAGTAGGGCTTTCTCTATTGCTTCTCCTCAACTGCAGAATAATCTATCCCTGCATATTCGAGAGGCTCCTTCACTGCCTACTTTTAAAACATGTCTTAAAACCCATTTTTATTTTTTTGGCTTTCAACATCAGCAGCCTTTTTTGTTTTAAATGGTTTCATTGTGTTTAGGATTCTAATGTCATATTTCTATTTTTTTTCTTTCAACGTGTGTTTAGAGTTTGCAGTTATGCACGTTGTTTCAGCTGTCGTTGTTTTATTGTGCTTTATAAATAAAGTAGGTATGGTAATTCTTACCCACCCTTGACAAGAAAAGCTGCAGCAACTAAAAAATGCGGACAGATGTTTATGCTCTGGGTCCACAGGCAAATTATGTGATAATTTGAAGCTTTTGTTATCTGCAAGTGTCAAATGTTGCAGAGGAAGCTACTTACTGTGTCTGCAAACAAAGTATTATATTTTTGTCAAAGGAAACATTTTGTGCAGGAAAAGTTCACTGTGCTCCATATTTTTTCCTGTGTGTGTTTTTTTTATAATAAGAGAAGAGAAAGGAGAAGCCCTCATCAGAAATGTTTAACAGGAGGAGGTTTTTGACAGAGGTGGTTGAATTTGACCCCGTCATGTAACAGGAGATTTCTTACCCAGTTCTTCTCTATAATGTCTGTATAGAAAAAAAAATTATATTAAACACAAGTTGGAATACAGTCAGTCAGTCATTTTCTACCGCTTATTCCATAGTGGGTCGCGGGTGCCTATCTCCAGCAGTCTTTGGGCGAGAGGTGGGGTACACCCTGGACAGGTCGCCAGTCCATTGCAGGGCAACACACAAACAACCATGCACACACTCATTCATACACCTAAGGGCAATTTAGAGTGCCCACTTAACCTAACAGGCATGTCTTTGGACTGTGGGAGGAAGCCGGAGTACCCGGTGAGAACCCACGCATGCACGGGGAGAACATGCAAACTCCATGCAGAAAGACCCCCGGCCGGGAATTGAACCCAGGACCTTCTTGCTGTAAGGCAACAGTGCTACCAACTGCGCCACCGTGCAGCCCTGGCATTGCTGACAGGACTTTCCAGGAAGTTGGAATACATGTAGAGGATATTAATTAAGATTACTGGAACTCACCCACAGTTTTTTTGGAATGACAGTAGGAATGCTTTATTATTATTTTTAGCATTTTAATAGTGACTGTGTTTACAGATGCACTATATTGGGAAATGTGTTAACAGATCTTCCTGCACACATATGAACTTGAGTGATAGCTTATGGCTCACATTCTCATCTCTAATTGATTCTAAACATGTTCTATTGGGTTGAGGTCAGGAATCTGTGCAGATCGCTGAAGTTCTTCCACACCAAACTCACTCTTATCTCTATGGATCTTGCCTTGTGCACTTGAGAGCAGTAATGTTGAACTCCACCAGGGAGTCATCGATCCTGTTTGTGGTGTTCACCAACAGGTTCTCAAGGTGTAGTCATGGAGAGGAGGGTGTCTGGTTGGGGAACCTCAGGATCTCATTTTGCCTTTCACAGATGATGTGGTTCTGTTGGCTTCTTCAGGCCATGACCTCCAGCGTGCACTGGAGCGGTTCACTGCTAAGTGCGAAGGCGCCGGGATGAAAGTCAGCTCCTGTAGGTCTGATGCCATGGTTCTCGACCTCAAAAAGGTGGACTGCCCCTTCTGGATCTGGGGTCAGTCTTTGACTCAAGCAAAGGAGTTTAAGTGTCTTGTTCACAAGTGATGGTCGGATGGAAGGAGAGGTGGACAGGCGCATTGGGGGCTCTGTCTGCAGTAATACAGGCGCTGCTTCGATCTGTTGTGGTAAAGAAAGAAGTGACCCAGAAAGCAAAGCTCTGTATTTCTGATTTCTGAGGTTCCTTCCTGGACCTGTTGCCCCATGACCTGATCCTGGATAAGTGGAAGACGATGGATGAATGACTGGTAATGAATCTGTATAATATGAGTTACACTTTCTGAAATGAGGGAAAAATATAACATTTTGTCACCATATTCAAAATGTTTTTAGATGTACCCGTATAAGAAAACGTGGTGATGAACACACGTTTAGAGATTTACTGCACTCATGTGCAGGCCTGCAGTTTTTACCTCCTTACTTTACAACCCTAATATGAAAATTTATTTCCTTATTGGCATGGATGTGTTAAATGGATGAATTAAAACAGTCTTCTTTGAGATAAAGACAGCTAATGGAGACAGATCGGTGGACACTGCAGACCCAGCTGCTGTGAGCAGGGAAGATGCTCGGGAACATCACGGGCTGCAGGTTGCTGGAGGGTTTAATCGCCGCTGACACGGTGCTGCCGTGTCAGAGAGAGGTGAAGGTTTTCTGACAGGATGGCCACTAATGAGAGTCAGGTGCAGGCCACTCTGCACCCTTTAACAAGTCTGGATGGGTTTCCCCCTTGAGAGCAGTACTGGACAATTAGTTTAGAGTATTTTTCTCTCTGCCTGAAAGCAACCACTCTGAAATGACATAGACAGAAGTGTCGAGTTTGTTTCTGCTGTTATTAGGCAGTCTATGTGTTACTGCATTATCAGTGTACCATTAAAAGAAATTCAGTCTGCATGTTAATGCTGGAACTGAATCGTCATGCAATCTTTTCCTTGTTTTTGCAGATGTATTAGCAAATCTAGCCCTTCACATAAAAAAAACACACCACAGTCATCTGTTTTTTAGCTTTTTTAGTCACATGTAGACAATTTAAGTTAATTGAAAACATGAATTTATTGTTTGTGGTTGCATTTTCAGAGAGATGCCCAGTCTGACGGTGTGTGTGTGGTCAGAGCTGCCGACTGGAGCAGGACTGGGCTCAAGTGCTGCCTACTCGGTGTGTTTAGCTGCGGCTGTCCTCTGTGCGATTGGAGCCATTCCCACTCCCCTCAAGGAGTGGGAGCAGACTGCCAGGTAGGACCAGGGTTTCCCTTTATGAGCTGGGATTTTTACTTCAACACAAATAGTCTCTGGGTTTTTGTCTAAACAGTAAACATAGTCAATGGTTCATACAAGGTATTTATGCAAGTTTAAGTTGTGCATTGTTGGCTTGATTTTTCCAATCTGATTGCGGTGACATGCTTAATAAAAGTAAGGCCTGGCAAATTTGACTTAAGTTGGATTAAAGCTTCTTTTTTCAGCTTTCTGCAAATGTTTCAGAACTGAAGGGAACATTTCTCGCAGTCTTGAAAGTGATTCTTTTTGCTTTCAAAAGGTTTAAAACTTCAGTCACATGTTGCATTTTTTATTTACAAATAAAACTAAAAATTTTAAAAATCTGACACATCCAAGCCAGAAAGTTTCATGTGTTGCAAAAACTGTGTGTGTTTTAGGATTAGTTGTCTGTACAATCTAAAAGTTAGCTGTGCATCAATGTGACCCCTGTTTTAAACTTGTTGCTTTGTGTCAGATTCCACAAATGTTAAAATAAATTATTGCATACATAAGATATTGTTTAATTTGACTTGAAAAAGACCTGCGTGAGTTGCAACTCATCACTTTTTGTTGTTTTTATTTACATTAGCATATGCCAATGTTTTTGGAAAATGTGTGGCGAAAAATCAGATTCTTACTTAGATCCACAAAATTTGGTTGAAAGTTACATCCATTTAAATCAGGGAAGTATTTCCCCCTTACAGATTTGATCTTTTTTTAATCAGACTTAAATGTTTCAGATCATTTTATCCCAACAATTTTTACAAGATAACTTAATGAATCATGCAGTGGACTTTTCAAATAATGATTTCATTAATTAAGAGAAAGAAAGCTATTCATTTGGATACCCAGCCCAATGTGAAAAAGTAATTACCCCCTAAACTTAACTACTGGTTTTGCAGCTTTGGTACCATTTGTGATAACTGACAATTAAACTTTTACATCATGGTTGAGGAATTTTGATCCTCTCTTTGCAGAATTGTTTAAGTTAAGTATAATGTTCCTAAATGCAGTGGTACTTTTGTACCAGATGTAACAAAAACCAATTAGAACACAATATTTTTCCAAAAGTCATCAAGATGTTAGTTGGCCAATGTGAGACGGACCTTTGTGTTCTTTTCGATCAACGGTGGTTTGGGCCTTGGAACTCTACCATGGATACCATTTTGCCTGGTGTCTTTCTTCATGACCTCTGACCTTAACTGAGGCAAGTAGGCCTGCAGTGCTTAAGATGTTGTTCTTGGTCCTTCTGTGCCCTCGCAGATCAGTGATCGATGCACTCTTGAAGTAATTTAGGTAGGCCAGCCACTACTAGGAAGGTTCAACACTATTCAGTATTTTCTCTATTTGTGGATAATTGCTCTCACTGTGGTTTAGCCTTAGAAAATGCTTTCTAACCTTTCCAGGCTGATAGATGTTGGTGACTTTGTTTCTTGTTCTTGATGTTACTCTTTTAAGTCTTTTACCCTACATCGTGCTGTCAGACTAAGTGGTTTCTTGATTTTAGAGGTCAATATAGGCAGTAATTCATTCATTTAACTCAGCTGTCCAAAGTATGGTTGATCATAGTTATTTTCACGTAGGGGCAGATTTTAAAGCTTTTTTTCCTTTATAAATGAAATAATCAGAAAACTGCATTTTTTTATTTTATTTACCCATGTAATCTTAATTTGAAATTAAATGGTGTTTGATGATCTGAAACACATGAGTGTGCTAATGGAGACTGTGCAATCCCAAACAGTGTCTCTATAATTGTTCAATTAAACACACAGCTTTTACCTGTAATTGTGATCGCTCATTAAACAGTAGCCTGTGTCGTTGTAAACTGACTGCAGATGGTGTCAGGAGGATCTGGAGCTCATCAACAGTTGGGCTTTCCAAGCGGAGAAGATCATCCATGGAAATCCCTCAGGAGTAGACAACGCTGTTGGAACGTGGGGTGAGACAGAAAAGGGTTTAAACGTGACATATGACACACAAAATCGTTTCTCCTACCTTTTAATCTCAGTAGAGACACTATTATTATTTTATCAACACTTAACAATATCACCACATAACCTCCTTTTAACATTTTTTTATACATAGGTGGTATGCTGAGATTTTTAGCTGGAAAGATAATACCACTGAGCAGGTACTGATGCAATGCTTATGAGTTTTTGATTAATAAGCCAATTTAAAAAGCTATACTCTGTGGATTTGGTAACAGAAATTAAGGTTTGTGTGTGAAATCACCCCCTCATCAGCAGATCTCTGAACTCTCCGATCTTTCTTATTGCCAGGGTGCCGTTGTTAAGAATCCTCCTCACCAACACCAAAGTACCACGGAGCACCAAGGTACTTGTTGCCAGGGTGAAGGACAAAATTAACAAGGTACTAAACGGTTTTTCCCTCCCCCGTGTGTTACTTGCCGACACTATAATTAATATAATAGGCACTGCTTTTGCGCGGCTGATACTCCAGGGCATGGGGTTGAGTGCCTCCATAAAACATTAAAATTAAACTCTTAGCCAGCACCCCTGTGTGGCGTTGCCCTGGCGACACCAGCAGGTGTGCAGCTTTCCACCCCGGACAGAGATTGGGATTGTGCGATGGTGTGCCAATATTGGACGCAATCACAGTCAAATGTGCTGCCTGCATGCAGCCTGTCTCTTGAAATCTGTTGGCAACTCTAAATTTCAGTGCATAAAAAAATTTCGCATTTGCAGGAACTGTGTACAAGGTATGCTGGAGATGTTAATCTGCCTTGTGGGTCTGTTTTTGTTTTGCCCTCCTGCAGTTTCCTTCCATCTTGATCCCCGTGTTGGATTCAGTCGATGCCATTTCCTGCACATGTGAGAAAGTCCTAAACGAGATGACTTGTGAGCCTATCACAGGAGAGCACTATAATATTTTAGAGGTAAAATTTTATCAGTCATTTGGGTAAAATGTTTTTTTATTAAAAATGTGCAGTCAGGAAGTACAACCTTATTTTATTTGATAATATCCTATAAGATAAAAGAACTGGAACCCCAGAGCTTATATTCACATAAACATGTTTACTGTTCATGGCCTGTATTTTTACAGCTTCATTTAACCATTATAGGAGCTGATTGACATCAACCAGCATCATCTGAATGTGATGGGTGTAGGACATCCTTCTTTAGACACGTTGTGCCAGGTTACGGCGGCCAGAGGGCTTCACAGCAAGCTTACAGGAGCAGGTGGAGGAGGCTGTGGGATCACGCTCCTGAGACCAGGTGCTGCACAAAAATTGTTTTTTTCTATGTCATAACAGTTCGGTTTCAATTTTTAGGTATGTAATACCTTGCTACATTTTACAGGCATATATCATCATTTTTACAATTTTTCCTTTTCGAATGTATTTGAGCTTGTAGATGGTTACATTCATTTTTATGTCATTTTCATAACAAAAGATAAAAGCTACAGTTAAAAAAAGCGTTTTCTTACCCGAAAAACGTAATACTAACCAACAACGCCCACAATAGCTAATGTGGCCTGGCTACTGACTCCCTGCTCAAGCTGTCTGTTGTACATTTGTTGTATCCTCATCCCCGAGCTTTGGGTTGTTTCTTTACATAAACTGTAATTTCCAGTTGTCTCATAATCCCGGAGCAAAACCAGGAGACTAAGCTTAGACACTTTTCCCACTAAAGTGCTCGCACCATCATTTTTCTGTGTCGCCAATAAGCGGCCACACATGCATTGGTCATGTTAAAAAAAAACAACTTCTCTGCCCAGAAAACAATTCAATTCAGTTTCAACTCAATTCGGTTTCTTTATATAGCGCCAATTCACAACACATGTCATCTCAAGGCACTGCACAAAGTCAGGTACATACATTCCAATTAATCCTAACCATTGAACAGTACAGTCAGATTCAGTTATTTATTCAAAATTGAATAAAAAGTTTTTCTGTCTAAGGAAACCCAGCAGATTGCATCGAGTCAGAGAATTGTAGCAGTCACTCCTCCTGGATGACCAGCGACAGTGGACAGTCACTGGCGTTGACTTTGCAGCAATCCATCATACTGAGCATGCATGTAGCAACAGTGGAGAGGAAAAACTCCCTTTTACAGGAAGAAACCTCCAGCAGAACCAGGCTCATTGTGAGCGGCCATTTGCCACGACCGACTGGGGGTTAGAGAGAACAGAGCAGAGACACAAAGAGAACAAAGAAGCACTGATCCAGGAGTACTTTCTATGGGAAGGAAAAGTAAATGTTAATGGATGTAGCTCCTTTAGTCGTTTCACCTAGAAAGAAGGAACAGATAAGCTCTGAGCCAGTTTTCAAGGTTAGAGTCTGAAAGAGAGCACATAGAATTAGTTACAGTAAAAGCTCAGTCAATTGCTATGTCTAGGAGAGAGAAAGGGTTAAACACTGAAACATTAAGTTGTTGCCAGCAGAAGCTCGGACGATGCCCCTCTCCAGAAAGGTGTCACAGGTAGATACAGAGCCAGGTCAGATGTAGCTTCTAGGAAGAGAAAAGAGAGAGAACATAAAGTTAAAAGCTGAAATAACAGCAAATAATGCAAAATTGGAGAGTAGTGTGAGAATGTAGC